>PVIU01001465.1:35408-127864 GCA_004026605.1 Ondatra zibethicus | reverse complement strand
GGTTGGTGATAGACCCTGCTCAGAGAACAAGGTGAGCAGCTCCTGGAGAATGAATGACACCAGAGGCTGACCTCTGGCTATCCACATGTATGTGCACACACATACACGATTTTTTAAAAAATTCCTGTTCTCTTCTAAGGAAAACCTTCAAAATCTCTATTTAAAGTACACAGTCAACAACTCATGCATATTGGTATTATATAGCTGAAGAAATAAATTTATTGACTGTAGTCAATGATTAAAAATTCACAAGTACACTCTTTTCCCATAATTCAAACTTTTAGTAATTTAATGTGTCAAACAATAAGCCCAAGATGCATGATAACAATGTTAGCAATATTTGACACATTCAGTAGAGACTGTTTCACTAGGATCGTCTCCTTTAATGTTCAATAAACACATTTGATTGGTATCACTACTGAGACCCCCAAACAATCTTACATTTTTGAGGTCTTAATAGTATAGGTCAGTAACAGACCTAGATTGGAGTTTGGACAGACACTGAGAATTAGGAATCCAAACTCTTGACCCCTTTGTCATGAGTTGTGAGTCGTGACCCCTTTGGGGGCTGGATGACTCTTTCACAGAGATTGCCTAAGACCATCAGAAAACACAGATGTTTACATTACGATTCAGAACAGTAGCAAAAGCACAGCTATGAAGTAGCAACAAAAATAATGTTATGGTTGGGGTCACCACAACATGAGGAATCATATTAAAGGGTCACAGCATTAGGAAGATTGAGAACCACTGTTAACCAGAAGTCTCTTAGCTTGATGATTATCAGGCATGGAGAAAATTGCTTTCATTTTAAAATAACCACAACAATTTTAATGATAATTAGTACAAAACAATTATTTTAGCCTTAGATTAGATAGCTGATTACAGGACTTGCCAATATCACAAAATCCATGAAGTGGTAGAACCTGGGTTTGAACTCAGACATTCTGACTTGAATCTCTTGTCTTAAGCACCAGACAACAGTGCTCCCTAAATGCCAATCTGCATATAAGTAGGGGAAAGCTATTGACAGAAACCACAAAGCTAACTACATATATGGATAGTTTAGTTTTTATAAAGGTTAAAAAATAGCAAAGAAGCTCAGCTTTTTCAAAATAAACATCTAAATTATAAAACCAAAATAGAAATACATTTTAAAATATTTTAAAGTTAACTTTAGAACTATGCTTATCAACAGTATATATTTATGTCATATACCACACTTTTACTTAATAAAATAAATAAGAATTGGTGGCTCATTATCTTAGGTTTCAGAGTGAGACAAGAGGATCATGAGGTCAAAGCAGCCTTGCCGCAGAGTGAGACCCTGAGATTGGCTGATTGATATTTGATTGATTGATTGATGATAAAAATTTTAAAACTAAAGATATTCTATCAGCAAGGAAGCTTACCATGGTACTCAACAGAGGTTATATCTAAACTCACTGAACTATTTGATCCTATGAATCTCTAAAACCCATAATGTAAAATAAATATTACACAGTAAAATGATTCTGCATGAAGAAAACCCAGAGAAATGGCTTTGTCCAAATTTACATTACATTTGCTAAACTCCTTTGGACAATTATTGTTGTATTTAGAAACAAACATATTTAGAAAAAGTAAACTTTAAATAGATGCCACTGTTGCCAGTTTTAAGTTGCAGTAAGAGTGCTAAAAAGTCAGAGAAGCTGGCCACTTAGAAAGGGACAGCTTGTCTATGACAAAGCAAAGGCAAATTTTTGACTTAAGAATACTTAATTTCTGTACTTCACTATGCCACAAACAGACATTTTCTAGGTAGTTTCTGAGAAAAAAAACTAAAGGACATATAGATAGTTGAGTGAGAGGAAACTAAAGGACATATAGATAGTTGAGTGCGAGGAAACTAAAGGACATATAGATAGTTGAGTGCGAGGAAACTGCTGCTACACAAATGCTTCCTATCTTTACTCACTTATCACCATCATTCTTTGTTATAAATAAAACTCTAACTTTACAGACACATTTTATAAGACGATTTTACTTCATTGTATTTGCAATGCAAAATTAGACAAACAGTAACTATAATTTATAATTCTTAAATAAATTAAAAACAGAAGAGATAAGAGCACAACTTACACCTGCATGAAAGGATGTGGATGTGAGTCGTCCACTGAGCATGGACCCAAGCTCCACTCTGCACCACCGGGTGTGCTTTAATAATTCATTTCATAGGCGCCACTCTATCTCCTGACCAAACTGTCAACTGGATAGGAAGCCAACTTTTATTTTAAAAAAATAACTGCTTTCTATTTATCTAAATCTAAAACCTTTTACCATTTTTAATCATTTTTTTTCTACTTTGGGCATAAAATTATTGGAACATCAAGAAATAATTTAAGGCTAGAAAAGTTTAATGTATTTAAATTACCTTTGTAACATCTCAATTACAAAAACAATACATCCCTTGAAATGCTTCTATTATGGTATAAATGATGCCAGACTGGAAAGGTGAAGTATCTGTCTACAAAATGAATATGTTATTTAGGCAACAGCTCTGGACTTCATGTTATTTTCAAAAACTGTAAGTACTAAAAAGAACATTGTTAATTCTATAATCCATTGCAAACAACTAAGGACAAGAGAGGTCCAGAAGGCATTCCTGTGAACTCCAAAACCTCAGGGGAAAAAAAATGTCCTCTGCCCAAACAACAACCTGGATAGTGGATCAACAGGAGCCAATCAATATATTTCACAGATCAAACTATCAGAAGACTGAGCTATATTTCCTACAAGTACAGTAAGATATTGAAATTTCAATGCAACGAACTACTCAATTTAACCTTTAAAGTTTCATAACAACAAAATACTGAAATTAATCTTGGAAAAAAACAGAAACCCAAACATTAATTATAGCCAGATATCTAAGATTCAGATTTAACAGTATATAATGCACTAATAACAACATATGTAAACAAAAAAATTAATAGACAAATTCTGTCCAACATTCTTAGGAAGAAATTTTCCTCCAAAGATAGTCAAAACGGATGCCAATCAAGTTTATCCTACAACAACCTATCTTCTTAACATCTCCCTGTAGGAAAGTGCATCTCTCTTATGAACAAACGAGGGCTAACTGCCCCAGTGTCCCTCACTGTCTAGTGATAAATGATCTAAAGGGCATCACAGCACCGGCTCAGGCCTCAGCTCTCTGTTGTCCTGCTGCAGCTGCTCAATGTTTACAATTAGATATCCATAGCTGATTCTTTAAAAGTTCGAAAATTCAACACCAACTGCAGGAGAATCTTCTACTCAGAGCCAATTTCTGATGTCACTCACAGTTTCAGACAGGCTTACTTCAGGATTTAGTTCAAAACCACCAAATTATGGTAAACAGTAGACAGATTTTTTTTTCCTTCAAGGCTTAGAGAAACTCCATCTTCTTAAAAGTGAAAGCTGTGCCAGAGCTCTCTTCCTCAAGTGATCAAAGAAAGTCTATCCCCACAGTTGATGTGTGTTGAAGAAAGGCAGCTGTCCTAGTTACTTTCCTATTGCTGTGATGAGACACCATGACCAGGGATGAGTTTACTCAGGGGTTTTAGTTTCAGAGGGTAAGTCCTCGGCCATCACGGCAGGGAGCAGAGCAGTGGGCAGACAGGCACAGCACTGGAACAGTAGCTGAGAGCTTACATCTTATCCACAAGTAGGAGGCAGGGAGGAGGGAGGGGAAACGGGGGAGAGAGGGGAGAGAGAGAGAGAGAGAGAGAGAGAGAGAGAGATCACTATCGCTAACTGGGAATAATGAGGGCTCCTGAATCCTCAAAATTTACCTCCAGTAATACACTTCCTCCAACAAGGCCACACCTCTTGATTCTTCCCAAACATCTGTACCAACTGTGGACCAGATATTCAAACATATGAGCCAATGGGGCCATTCTCATTCAAGACGCCTGACATTGCACCATGCTTTCTAACCTGGTAAGCAGGTCTACCTTAGTTTGCCATGATATAGGCTCGGCAGTCCACATTACTTCTTCTTAAATGCAGCAAATTAAATATAAACATTGTTACCTTGTATTCCCAGAGAATTGTGGTGCTCAGTTTGCAAAATATCTTTATCCCCTTTCCATTGGGAAAATATCTGTACCAGATACACCAAAGGCAAAAGTATTTAACTTAAAGAAATACTACTCTAAAAGTTTTCAAAAACAGATGTAAGCCTCCAATTCAGAAGCAGACAGTTGCCCAGCAAGCACTGGCAAGCATGTTAAGAGGAATGGTCAGTGTCAAGCCCTGTGCCCTGGTCCTAGAGGCTGCAAATGTCACTAAAGCACTAGGAGCTTTTCCAGAGCAGTGCTGCACGTTCCAGACAACCTGCCACCAAACCCGTACCAACCACTCGCCTAAGAGAAAAGACGATGACTCAGTGGGGCTGACAGAGATAGAATTTCTTCAAATACTGTGACAGAACTCATTAGTATCCAATACAACTGTGATTTAGAGAAATGTTACATAGTTTATCATCAAGGAAGCTTTAAGTATTTTTAGCTAAAATAAAATCTGGGCAGGTACAGCTCAGCAGTGATGCACAGGCTTAGTGTGCACAAGACCCTGGGTTGGATCCCTGACATCAAAATTAAGTAGCAAACTACTGAATTTGGAATCTAAGACTTTTAAGAAACTTTCATGTTATGAGCAGATACCTTCCTGCTACCATGGAGATAAGTGTTTTCTATTGATTTGAAACTCTGAGAAGTGCAAACTGTATACTAATTTATTTAAAACATCACAACAATAGAAAACTGCAGACAATGAATTTGATTCTAAACAGAGAGTTAATAAAGAAGGGCTGGAATAACTAATCCTGACAACTTGGAAGAAGTAACTGCTAAATTATGAAGGATATAGAACCTAAAGATATGAAGAACCTAGAATAAGAGAGAGTAAGAAAGCAAAGAAAATGCAAAAATCTTTACAATAAAAAAAATGATTGTGACTCACTAAGAGGGAAGAATAAATAAAGAGTGGGAAGCAGAAAAAACAAAGCAGAGGGCATTTGGGACAAACGGAAGTGGTAAGATCTCTGTGGTGTGAACAAGCTCCTGAGAGGCAGTGTGGTGACCACTGCAGAAACCAGAACAGGAAATGATGGCGGGAAGAGGAGATCGCCTCGCAGACTCCTTCACACCAACTGCTGAATGCACACTGTGTCTCACACTGATCTTTAAATGCTCTTTCTTCATGTGTTTCATTAGTGCTTCTGTTTCCAATGATAAAAACTACAACTTGCAATCATTGGCATTTCATCACAATTACCTAACAAAACATGCTATTTATTCTCCAAATACATAAAAAGGTACCGTGCACGCAATACTTTATCAAATGACCTTCCCACAGAGTCATGCTGATATTCAAATAAATGAAATATCAGCCGTGAGGTGTTACATTGTTACATGGATGTTTGGGGTTTTGTTTGTTTGTTTGTTTTCTTTTAGAAACGTATGGGGGTGGCACTGGAGAAACAGCTTAGCAGTTACTAACATTAGCAGATCTTCCAGAGAACTTAAGTTTAATTTCCAGCACCCAAATGGTAGTTCACAACCATCTGTAACTCCAGTTTTGAGGGATCCAATACCTTCTTCTGCCCTCCTCAGGCACCAGGCATGCATGTGTAAAACAGACATACACACAGGCAAAACAACCACAGACATAAAACAAAAAGCCTGATATCTGTGTGGGAAAGTAGTAGTGGGTTATCAGACACCACCTTCCAACTATAGCTTTCAAAGAACAATCTCTATGTCTTAGAAAGTAAAGATAACTAATTTTTTTCTTTGAAATGACCAGTTACCTAAACACAGAGACATATACTATGTCTAAGTGTCTTAAAGAAAGTTTATAATGTCCTCAAATTTTCACTTCATCAGTTAGGAACTAGGTTGGAAACGAAGGCCTGGAAGCCCAGCATTAGCCCCAGGCCCCATGACTCAAGGCTGCTGGCACATCGGGTCATGCACCAGCATCAGTGTATTCCACCTTGTGCCAGTGTCTCTGGGTCATTGGTGATAGATCTAAACTAGAACCTATAGAATTGTTCTTTCTCTAGGTGGATAGTATTCTTTGGACTCTGCATCTTGAAGTCAGGAAATAGCAATAGTTGGATACCTGAATGAGTTAAAATAGACAAAGAGTGTAATATTATACCCCAAATTCAATCGCTCCCATTTACTTTTAAAGCAAGAGCCTCTACAGAGCTATGCTATTTAATACCTGTATCAAGAGCCTGAAGGAAAAAACTGAGAATGTGCTCATTAATTTTGTAGAAAGTCAAATGAATACCAGGTTGGGCATGACAGCTAATTCACTGACTGAAAGATACTCTAGGAGTAATGTATTAACAAGATAACACTCAAAAACAAAGCAAACATCAATGTGGGCAACTGTAAGCTTATACCATCTGACCAGGACCCAAACACTGATAGATATTGGTGAAGACGTTGGCTTAATAAAATGTGTATGGACAAACCGTAAACTAAATATATGATGCAAGGCAAAAAGGTATTAGAAGTATACTGTTTTTAACAGGTAATGAAAATTCAAATAAGAACAATAATGGAGTTATATTTAAAAATACAACTGAAAAAAACAAAAATGCTCAGAGAGCAGCAATAGCATTTAGAACACACACAAAAGGCACTGTACAAAGTTGAATTTACTCTACACTGAAAAAGAAACGGCAAAAGTGTCCAATTTAGTTTATACCAATCAGTAAGGTTCTTAGTGTGGAATGCTCAGATTAGGAGAGACAGAAAATGGTCTGCCATTCAAAACCTTGCTTGCAGTAATATTCAACTGTGGAGATTAAAAAGTAAAACACGGCTAGGCAGTGGTGGTACAAACCAAATCCCAACATTTAGGAGGCAGAGGCAGGCATATCTCTGTGACTTCAAGGACAGTCTGGTCTACAGAGTGAGTTCCAGGAAGCCAGGACTACACAGGGAAACTCTGTCTCAAAACAAACAAACAAACAAATCAAAAAAAAAAAAGTAAAACATGAACATAAAAGGAAAAAGTGAAGATCCAGTTTCAAGCAAATCCCAAACAGCTAAATAACTGTAATGAATACCTTTATAAAGTACAAATTTACAAAAAAAAAAATTGAGTGTTTTTAAAACTAGAAAATACAGTCATAACCACACAAAACCTAGTCTCAGTAACTCACGACAACTAAAACAGGGATAGATGTGAATGATACATAAGGAACAAAACACACAGCAGAAGAAAAAGAGAGGAGACATCAGCTGATTTTTAAAAAGGTATCAGAAACTATCCAGACCCACAGTCTATACACCCCAATGAGTTTCTACACAGTTGGAATCACCATTCTAAAGTTTGGGGCTTCACACTGAATTTTAAACACATAATACTGAATAGATTTCCATGTACCTATCCACCACCAAAAATGAAACACCCATGACAGAGTTACAACTAGAAAAACAATTAGCTTTGAATTCTCTTTCATAACTCATGTCCACTATTTACATTCAGTTAGTCATTCCTTGTCCCCTAATATTTAGTCTTTCCTGCTCTCTTTACTACATGTTATACTGTGCCCACAAGTGTATTTTCCTACATATATACATGTATTAGCTAGATTTCACTTATGAGGGAAAATATGCAGAATTTTTCTTCTGTGGGAGCTCCTTCCACTCCATCAGCCTTTAAGATACCAGCCCACTTGGGCATGGTCTCTTATACCATAAATGCAGCTGTAAAGCCTGCACTCGCTCTCTTGTTTCTGGCTCTATCTCGGGTGCTAGACTCTGTTCCTGTTCCCTGTTTGTGAGAGGTCTGTGATCTAGGACAGTGATCTGTAAGTCTCCCCTAAATAAATAACCCTTTATTATATTTAATTTTGAACTACTGTGGGATTACTTTGTAACTTCCACCATCAGCTGGCACCTGAACCTGGGGACCAGTCCACACTTTTTGGGATTGGTCTGCCAGCCACATGGCACATTGGGCACTGAATCTCCTGCCTGCGGGTCTAGTTGACCCTCAGATGCAGCAGGCTGCTGCTCAGTGCTCCCTGGCTCACAACCTATATGCTTCCTCTCTGTGTGCTACATACCAGCCTACATACTGCTGCCTGTGATCCCGGTGGTGTACATAGTCTGCAATTCAAACTGATGGAAAACTCTGGGTTTTCTTTTTTCTCCCTGGGCCCCAACTCTCAGTAATCATTTGATTGTCTTAATAACTGCTTTTAATTTGTTAAACAAAGCATATTTTTCAGTACCTAAGTAAGCAACACGTGATGTTTGCTGCTGCTGGCATCTCTTGGCCACATGGCTACAACTGTGACACCTGATAATATCCAGGAGTTCATTAATTATTTTGCTTATACTGTGAAAGGTATTGTGCAAGACTTACACTATTTTCCTTCCCTTTATTTGATTCTAGGAATTAGCTTTGTTTTCAATATTATCTCATTTAAAAAATGGTTCAATACTACAGAGAGGCATAGCATCAATTTGACAAAATTATCTCAAAGAATTTATGCAGTTGAATCTAACTATGAAATCTGTTGAAAAGTTATGATATGTCCAGGGATGAGATATTATCTTTACTGGACAAGTTTCATACCTTAGAACAGAACACTAAACAGGAGATTCAGACTTTAACAAAGGCAGTAGTAAAAAGATTTGAAAAGATTGAGGAATTTATTGAAATTGATAAGCAGTAACAAAGGTACAAGAACAAGATTCAGCCTCATCAGTACGTGCCAGACCCTGGGATGACTTACACAGAGTTTCAAGTGCATATCCAGTAATTTACTCAGAAAGACCATCTGGCACAAAGTACCCTAAAGTAGTCAAAGAATATGCATGGGAACCAATACGAATGAGCGATTTAAAAGAAATAAAACAAGCAATAGTTTCTTATGGGCTACATTGACCTTTTGTTAGGGAAATGGTAAAAACGTGGGCTTAAAGCACTAACACCACCCCACACTATTGGCTTCAATTAATCTCAGTGGTCCTAGAAAATGGACCTCAGCTGCTTTGGAAGTGTTACTTGACAGAAGAGGCAAAAACTTTAAAGTAACAAGGAAAGCAAAAGGATATGAGACTTCCCAAGATCAAATTCTTGGTGAGGGTCATCACTGATCCTCAGGAACAGGCTCACTACTATGGATGCACCGGGTCTCTATGCAGCAGAGCAGCTTTACATGCTTGGGATAGGATTCATAAACCGGGAAAAAGGACTGACTCATATATTAGGGTTAAACAGGGCCAGAGAGAACCCTTTACTGGCTTCTTACAAATATTAACCAAGGCTGTACAATTAGGAATGACAGACCTTGAAGCTAGACATGTACTAATTGAATCCTTGGTTTTTGGAAATGCCAACTTAGAATGTAAGAAGATCCTTGGGCCTTTAAAGGTTAGATCAGCAACCACAGATAAATGGATCTTGCATACAATGAATGTTGAAACATTTGACTATAGTACTGAAGCTTGGGTAGGAGAAGCAATTTCCAATGGTATGAGGAGACACCAATATTTTAACCAAATGTTTTAACTGTGGAAGAATAGGCATCTAAGAAGAATAGGCATCTAAGAAGGGACTGTAGACAAGGAATTTCTAGGAATAATGTCTCCTCTAGGAATGGCAGGAATAGGAGGACTCAGTCTTTTGATATTTGTAGGTCCAACTTCCTATATGTCCAGCAGGCACCGCGCAGAGAGAGAGTATGCCCCAGAGTTCTCCCAGTTTTTCCTCCTTGGCTGCAGGTAGCCACGCCTTAATTAGATGTGATTGGTTGGCAGAATTTCCCCATCATCTCCCCTTTTTGTCTAAACAAGATTGATCCAAACCCAATACAACTATATATAACAGGAACAGATACCAAATATAAAATTACAAATAATAAACAATATCAAGCAAGGAATGCATAACAAAAGTTTTACTAAACATTCTATTTCAAGGAGTCTAAATATTGCATTGAAATTAAGCTTGGCTAAATCATGAGGAAGGTAACTACAGTTATCTAATCTTTAAATCCATTAAAGATCTGAAAAGGGAAACAATATTACTTGAGTGAACAGGAGGTGCAATTGAGAAACTTCCAAAATGTACAACAAATGAGACAACTGACTACCTGGGCAATCACCCAAAGTCTCATGTGCAATGTTGAAGCAACCAACTTTGGCTAAGGCTAAAGTAACTGACATACCATTTTCAAAGGCAAGAAACTTTTCAAAACTATCTTATCCTGTCTTGGCAGGATATGACAGTCCTGTTTTATCCATTTATGGATACTCTGTTGTAACATGAGGGGCCTGCTTGTCGGGGTTTCTGTCATGCCCAGCCCCCCAGCCAATTAGTCCCAGAGAAAATCACAGAGTCTACATTAGATATAAACTGATTGGCTCATTAGCTCAGGCTTCTTATTAGCTCTTATAGCTTATATTAACCCATTATTCTTATCTATGTTAGCCACATGGCTCAGTACCTTTTTCATGCGGGGCAGGTCACATCCTGCTTCTTCGGTGGTCTGGGCAGGAGTGGGGAAAGAGCTTCCTTCTTCCCAGAATACTCCTGTTCTTCTGGCCCCACCTTTACTTCCTGTCTGGTTTCCCACCTATACTTCCTGCCTGGCCAATCAGCGTTTATTTAAAACATAATTGACAGAATACAGACAATTGTCCCGCACCACTTCCCCCTCTTTTTTTTTTTTTAAACAAAGGAAAATATCCATAGTCCATTTTTTGGGAATGTGGGCGTAGTATTCCAGGCTATTTCCGGCTGGTTGGGGGACACTGATAATCTTATGGGGACCTAAAGAAAATTTAGAGTTATGATCAAGTCCTGACTGGAGTATCCTGTGAAGCTTGATCATCTCAGGCTATTATCCCATCATATTAATATCATATTAATATAGGTCAATAGTCATTCACGCTTGTTATACTTTTAGTCAGACTAATTAGGTTCTTTAGATACATAGAGATTGTATTCTGCATAGATAGGTAACCATCACCACTTAAAAGATCTATAGAACATGGCATTTAAATAACTTAGGATTTTGTTGACATGAGAGATGATTGCTCCTGGCAGTACCAATCTATTCCGGAGAAAGTGTTGAGCACCAAAGAAACTCCACTTGGACTTTGTCTTCTTCTTGGCACAACTGGCCTTTGGGCAAGAAACTGGCCATGCCTTGACCACTGACAAAATGCATGATGTCTGGACAGGACAGCAGGTTACAAGAGAAAAAGATGATCAAATCTTGCCAAGACAGAGGAAGACAGTTTTGAAAAATTTCTTACCTCTGAAAATGGTCTGTCAGTTACTCTAGGTCTTAACCAAAGTTGGTTGCTTCAACATTGCAAATGAGACTTTGGGTGATTGCTCATGTAGCCAGTTGTCTCTGTTATCTACTGCACATTTTGAAAGCTGCTTGATTGCACTTCCTGCCTACTCAAGTAATATTATCTCCCTTCTCAGGCCTTTGATAGGGTTGAAGATTAGATAATCATAGTTACCATCCATCCTCTTATGATCTAGCCAAGCCATTTCCAATACAAGACTTAGACTCCTTAGGATAGAATGTTTATTAAAACATTTAGCATACATTCCTTGCTTAATATTGTTTATGCTGGCTGTAATTCTAATCTTATATTTGATATCTGTTCCTAGTGTATATAGTTTTGTATTGGGTTTGGAACTTTCTTATTTAAATAATGGGGAGGTGCTGTGGAAGCTCCTTCCACTCCTTCAGCCAATAGCCTTTAAGATACCGGCCCACTTTGGGCATGGTCTCTTATACTATAAATGCAGCTCTCTTGCTTCTGGCTTTCACTTCTGGGAATTAGACTCTATTCCTATTCCCTGTTAGTGCACAGGACTGTGATCTAGGACAGTAATCTATAAGTCTCCCCTAAATAAATAACCCTTTATTATACGTAATTCTGAACTACTGTGGGATTATTTTGTAACTTCCGTCATCATCTTCCTAAGATTGAGCATACAAATACAAACATTCAGTAAGTCAGATTTGGTTTTATATGTATAGCACATCCAAGGCCAGCCTGGGCTATAAGAGACCCTATTTCAAAAATACAAAAACACAGAAATAGCTGCCAAGTGTGGAGACAAAGGACTGTAATCTTGGCACTAGAGGATGGCAGAAAAATGATCTGGAGCTCAAGGTCATTCTAGACTACAAAGCAATGCACAGCCAAATTGGGCTACAAAGACCTTCTAAAACAAACAAGAAAAGTGATGAGATGCCACGGGGAGGAACTGTTAGGCAAGAATAGTTACAAACAGCCTGCCTTATTACGACTTTCTCATCTACAAAACTGTGAACAGAACTGCGAGTTATAACCTAATGCAGTTTTGCACTATCCTTGCCATTCCTCACCAGCTAGAACTCTGTCTTAATGTCTCACAATGATGTCCGTGTCCTACAGACAGTAAAGTCACTACAGCTTGTATATGTACAGCTCTAGCTGCAATCCTACCCTTTACTCCAAATAGGAGTTGTTTTACTGGAGATTTGGCTTCATTTTTGTTTAACTTCAACGGGTGACTAAAGCAGTTGTTAATAGAGTTGGCTACACTGTCCCTAGTCTAGGGACTTTGTAGAACTGTGCTATTAGAGAGATAGATGGAAGAACACAATAGGATGGAAAATCTGTGGAAAGTTTAATATGCGATGACTTTTACAATTAAAGCAAGGGAATTAGCGTTCCTAAAACTCATTACTAGTTATAAACGGCTTTCACTTCTGTCCAAGGTAAGATACACACATCCTCTACACAGGAATGGTAATGTCTAGCAAGTGCTACTCCTTTCTGTCCCAACTCTTCTTTCCCTTCATGTTTTCTGGAGAGCTATCTGTAGGTTCTCAGAAAGGAGCACAACGACTCATGCACCCTTGAAGGAAAATGGTCCACCACTACCAGGCAAGGCTGTGGTCTCAATCAAGCACACACTTGAAGCGGTGAGGGAGGAAGGGCACATTCGTCCTAGCCAGGCAGACCAACCGGCTCTGCCATGGGTCATCAGCGGGCATGTGTAGACAGAGCTCTCACAGCCGCTCCTCCCCGACCCACTCTTCCTCTGCCTCTCTGCTATCTGCTGTGTGTGCAGTGGGGGGATGGGAGGGGGTGGGAAGTGGGAGAGTGGGTGAGTGGGTGGGTAGGTGTGGGTATGTGCACGCTCACATGCTCACACTCAAACATGTATGCAGGTGTGCTTGCTCATGTGTCCATGTTGGTGGCCAGAGGTTGATGGAAGGTATAATGTGTTCTCCTCTATTGTTCTTTGTCTTATTTTTTGAGACAGGCTCTCTCACTGAACCTAAAGCTTGCCACTTCAGTTAGACTGGCTCATCAGAGGACCCTGAGAATATGCTAGTTTCTGTTCCCCCAGTACTAGGATCACAGGTGCCTGCCTGCCACCACACCTAGTTTTTACATTTTGCTGGGGACCCAAGACCACATTCTCATGTTCACAAAGCAAGTGCTTTACTCACTAAACCCTCCACAGCCTTCCTCTCTACCCTTGACCTCGACAGTCTTTACCTTTCAAGACTGCTCAGGTGTGGACTTCTCCAGAGAGACTTTGGGGATCTTAAGGTTGGATGTAAACCCCTCCACTATGTGCTGTCATGGTGTTCAGTTCAAACTTTCTTTACGGGCTTCAGTGCAGTGGAACAAAATGGGCAGTTTACATGGCCACCACCCTAAAAGCTCATGATAGCAGAGTCCACAAACACATCAGGGTTCACTCCTAATGTCTGCCACAGAGTAGAATAACAGAGCACTTAACAAATGTTTGTCATAATTTAGAAATAACTTTCACTTTTAAAAAAATAGTTATAGGGCTGAGGAGATAGGTCAGTTTGTAAAGTACTTGTACAAGCATGAAGATCTGAATTTAATTTCCCAGAACCCACATCAAATGGAGACTCTGTAACCCCAGTGCTAGGGTGGCAAAAGCAGGGGAATCCCTGGAGCTGGCTTGGCAGACAACCTATACTAACAGGTGAAACCCACCTCCATAGACAAGGCAGATGGTTCCTGAGGAGCAATTTGAGATTCATCTCTGGTCTACATGTACACATGTGCACAAGCACCACACACATCCCACCTACATGCACATGCACACTATAATCTACACTCCTAAATTTCACATAAAGGCAATTCCAAACCAATATCACACAAAGTAGCTGGGACTGACCTAGGCATTCTGCAAATATATTACAGTTGTGTAGCTTGGTCCTCTTATGGGACGCCTAACAGTGGAAACAGGGGCTGTCTCTGAGTTTTTTACTGGCTTTTAGGAACTTACTTCTCATACTGGGTCACTTTGCCCAACTTTAATATAAGAGGAGGTGCTTAGTCTTACTGCAACTCAATATATCATGTTTTGTTGATACTCATGGGAGGCCTGCCCTTTCCTAAGCAGAAACAGAGGAGTGGATTGGGGGTGGGGAGGGAGAGGGAAGACTGGAGAAGAGGGAGGAGAAACTGCAGCTAGAACATAAAATTAATCAATTAATTAAAATAAATGAGTCACAAAATCAAAAAAATATATGAATGTGGTAATAGAATTTACTGTGGTTAAAGACAGGGGTTAGTTAAGGGTAGGAATAATCAGAATGTATTATATTCATGTATAAAATGGCCAAGGTAAAATTTTAATTGATAATAATACTAAGAAGATTGTAACTGTCAGCATTACAGCTTGGATGGAAAGGTATCCTGGCATCTGGAAGCCGAGGGATACCACAAAGTCACACCACACATCAAACCTCACACAAGAGATTTATAGGGAGGGAAAAACCAGGAGGGTGGCTGAGAGATGGCTCAGAGGTTAAGAACATTGCCTGTTCTTCCAAAGGTCCTGAGTTCAATTCCCAGCAACCACATGGTGGCTCACAACCATCTGTAATGGGGTCTGGTGCCCTCTTCTGGCCTGCAGGCATACACACAGACAGAATATTGTATACATAATAAATAAATAAATATTTAAAAAAAAAAAAAAGAAACAGCGGCAAACTAAACAGGATCCAGGGCTTATAGAGAGTTTCTTGGGAAGGAGGTGGAAGTTTTCAGGGTGGAGGTTGGTGGGATTTCACGTCCAGAGATTGGGTTTTTACTCTGTTGGGTGGGGGCAGGGTCCGGCAGTCAGAGGGCCTGGGGAAGGGGCCTGGCCACTCTGGTGTGGGGAGGAGCTTACAGTTACTACAGAACAACTTAGAGGTCTTTTTTTGTAACTACACGAAATAGTTCAAAACCCACACTGTCCTTAAGCATCCCCAACATCATCAGATAAATAAGAAAACATAAAAAAGATGTCATAACAACAGAATACTCTCAATGGAGAGATACTAGGTATGTACACTTCAGACAAGAAACTATCTGCAGAATGTGAGCTCTCTGTCTACACAAAGAGGCTACCTGCTGATATTCTAAAATATTAGTAGCCATCAACTGTGGGAGATGGATTATGCATCATTTCTTTTGCAAATTTTTTTACATTCACAAATGGGTTGGGGGCTTTTGTTTTGTTGTTGGTCTAACAGAAAAACTACCCAAAATTTTTCTTTATATTTATTTATTTATTTGGGGGAAGTGGGGCACACCTGCTAAAGTGGGTATGTGGAGGTCAATAGACAACTTAGGGTGAGTTGGTTTTCTCCATCCACTATATGTGGGCCACGAGGATCAAACTCAGGCTATCAGGGCCAACTCAAGCTAAAGTCCAGAGACCTAGAGAGCTCCAAACCTCAGAACAGAAGCGAATTCAGATTCAGGGACAGGGTCAAGGCAGACCCAAGGTAAGAAGCAATGGGATAGAGGGGAGCAGCCAGGACTGTGACCTGGATCCTGATTGTTACTACAGTTTGTAGTAGAGTCTCAAATGAATAAGGATAAAACCTGAAATCATCAATACTAGTCTAAAGAGGAAAATAACTTTTCAACCCTCAATTCATCAAGTCTAGTGAGAAGTACCTGCTGATCTTTCTGGCCTCACTATCACTTTTGTGTGTGTGTGAAAAAATTAAGAAATCCTCAAAGCTAAAAAAGCAAATGCCTAAAGCCTCATTTTGGCATTGCTTTGCATTGTCTTTTTATGCTTTCTGGCCACCTAGCCTAGCCTATTTGTTGAGCTCCAGGCCAGTGATAGGCTCTGTTTTAAAAAGAAAAAAAAAGGGGGGGCTTCTGAAAAATGATATGCATGGTTTATTTCTGGCCTCCACATGCATGAGCACTCACCTGTATCTGCACACACACAGAACTGAGAGCCTACAGATATACTCATTCACAACTACTTATTGGGTTAGGATGGGGGAACATAAACTTGGAAGAGACAATAGATGCAGGAAATCTGATTCATTTATTAAAACTTTTATAGGCAAAATTTGTGTAAAATATGCCTACAAGTAAGCTAGCTACACATACATGGTTCTGGATGTGACAAAAGACTCTAATATCACTGAATATGAAAAAACTCACTGTAAATTAAAGTGAAAATATAAGCAAATCCTAGTACTTAACAGAAACTGTACTTCAGACATATAAAATAGATTTTGCAAAGCAGTATGCAGAACACGGAACAGTCTTCACCTTAGCCATTAGATGGCACCATGTATCTTGTAGTCAACAGGATTCTAATTTCCCCACATGCTTAGAATGAAATAAAAGATATAGTATGTTTAACCTTTAAGTAAATATAATACACAACCTTTATAACTGTTAGGATTTGTTTTAAAGAATAATATAAGTAACTACATTTCTATCACCATTTTCAAAAAGTTAAAACTTGCGCAGACTAAAGGTAAATGTCACATGTCACAGATACTTTCCTAAGGTAAACCTACAACAAAGCTTTCCACATAAATATATTTATTACTCATAAGCTTACACTGACTTCTGCATTTTAATTCTGAGGTTTCTCTGTCTTTTCTCTGTAGCTAAACTTCACCAGATCCTCTTCTCTAATTCAGGACTCTCATTTCCTGGATATTTCCCCAATCTCTATTCTAAAATTTCTGCTCCAGATGACCGCATTCTGGTCATTACTTTCTCCACGTCCAATTACAAAGTCACAAGGATCAGATGCAGCCTGGTACCCAGTAATATTGTACAGCAGAGCAAATACATAAAGCACCACCACCTAGGACACTGAACACAGGAAGTAAGGCAGCGGCCACTCAACTGAGACGAAGAGCATGCTGTAATCAATTCAGCAAGCTTCCTGTTTGGATAAGGACAGTCTGCAGTTCACAGAGTGGAGCAGCCTGAGAACACAACATCTGAGCTGGGGAGATAACAGAGTGTGACACGCGAGGGAGGCTGAAGCGCTCACCTGAGAACGACCAGCAAAGGACTCTGCACACTGGAGTAGCTCAGGGGCTGAGGCAGGAAGGTCACACATTCAGTGCCAGTCCAGACTACATAGCAAGACCTTGTCTCAAGAACAGTTCGATTGGTAGCGTGCTTGCCGAGTCTGCATAAAACCTTGAGTTCATTCCCACATAAATTGGGCACGGTGGTTCAAGCCTGTAAGGCCAGAGATGAGGCAAGAAGACCAGAAGTTCAAGATCATCCTCTGTTAAAGTGAGTTCAAGAGCAGCCTGACACTTGAGATCCTGTGTCAAACGAAAACCAAACCAGCAACACCAAATTCAAGGGGTGGATACTCAGCTCAGCAATTAAAAGCAAAGACCTTCGCTCAATTCCAAAAATCATGTTAGGCAGCTTACACAGCCTGTAACTCTAACTCCTTTGGATCCAACATCATTTTCTAGAACCACGTACACCCACACACATTTTATATATCCACACAGGCAAACGCACAAAACACAAATAAAAATAAATATTTTTTAAGAAACAAAATGCTATCTAGATGTGTGAACTGAGTCACAGATAATATACAGTGCAGGGCCTCTTAGTACATACTATATAAAGAAACAGAAACTGGCTGGGAAAATAACTGCTTAAGTAGAGGGAAGAACTACCAACCAAATCTAGCACACGAGAAACAATGACTACACCCGATTCAGAACTTTAAGCAATTCTAGCTCTTGTGACTAGTGTTTAAAAGCATCTTGCCTCAGAAAGTTAGGCCATGTGTTAGTAAACACCCATCAATGTGACAGACTATCTGGAATCATCAACCTAAAAGGAAGACAGGTTTATTCTGGCTCACAGTTTCAGAGGACTCAGTTCACAGTTACCTGACCATGCTGCTCTACCCAGCAGTGACAAACACAGCGTGGCCAGAGTTCACTGCAAAGGAGCTATGCTCACCTCACCACAGTCAGGGGTCAAAAACAGACTCAGGTAGGGGTCACGGTGTCACTATCTCCTTTATGGGCATGTTTGCAATGGTCTAATTTTTCCCACTAGGCTCAACCCACAGGACTAGAGGCTAGGGAAGCAGCTTTAGTGTGGGGCTCTTGAAGGACAGCTCTAATCAAACTATAGCAGACTATATGCAAATTTCACTTCCGTGGTTTCAAGTAACCATGGTCAGCATCTGAAGCATCAAATGAAATATTCGAGAAATAAACAATAGGTTTCAAGTGGTACAGCACTGTGAGCAGTAGGGAAAGTTCTGTGCCATCACCTGTCAATCACACCCATCTAGTCATAAAGAGCCTGCAGTGAAGCACATGACATGGTTGTTTAGGTATCTCGGTGTAGTCAGGGTTGCTTTCTTCAACAGTGATAAAGAAATCATCACTAGCCATAGTCAAAAAAGTGAACTGTAATCCATGAACAAAAATTACTCTAAGTATAAAGAGCTCCTCCCTCAGAGAAGGCCCGGGCAGGTAATAGCATCCTAATCTTCTGTTTAGCAGCAATGTGTGGACCTGATCCTTTTCAAAGCATCTTACAAAAGAGTGCAGCGTAGACGGGTGATGATGCAGATGGGTTGGGAAATGCAAAGAGGCTTCCAGTTTCTAAAGCTGATCCACAGTCTCATTCTCCCAAACACACAGCATTAAACTCACAAATAATCCGTCCTTTAGGAAAGGACAGAAGGGAAGGAGAAAGCAGTCCTTTCTGACAGTAGATGTCAGAGAAAGCAGGGAAGTGCTGGGGAAGGGGAGGTGCACAGTCTTCACATCTGCTTCCTGTGTTACTTTACTAGGATCACTGCAAATTCTCCTACTCCTAAGCTTCACAATCTGTTCTGCACAATCTGGCACTCCACCCTGAATGCTAAGGGTTAGAGCTAGAATAACCTACAGCAGCCTCGATCTGGAATACAAAATTAAAAACAACTGGCATGAATCAATGAGGGGGACTCTCCCTCAGGGCTCACACATAGTTCAAGGAACTGAGAATGACCAAAGAGAAGAAGAGCCCACGACTCCTACTTTCTGTTAAACTGTAAATGGAAGTGTCACACAAGCCTTTACTCCCAGTACTTGAGAGGCAGGTGGAGCTCTGTGAGTTAGAGACTAACCTGGTCTACATAGTGAGTGCCAAATGAGCCAGGGCTACATAGTGAGACTCTGTCAAACAAAAAAAAAAGGAAAAAAAAGAAAGAAAGAAGGAAGGAAGGAAGGAAGGAAGGAAGGAAGGAAGGAAGGAAGGAAGGAAGGAAGGAGCGAGCCAAGCGGTGGTGGCACATGCCTTTAATCCCAGCACTCAGGAGGCAGAGGTAGGCAGATCTCCCCAGACTGGTCCTCAGAGCTAGTTCCAGGACAGGCTCCAAAGTTACAGAGAAAACCTGTCTCAAGAAACGATTGGAGGGAGGGAAGGAGGAAGAGATGAAGGAAGAGAATCACAAAAATTTACATTTTAACAGAGCAATTAGAAAAACCTGTTAGTCACTCAGTATGTGTTATTAGCACAGTCTAGAAGTCGCCAAGACATACTGATGGAAAGGTATTGGCCTTAAGACCCAGAAATGTCTAAAACAGTATGGACAGGGAAGGTATACTACAACTCTAGATTTTGCATTTTGACAGAAAGCCAGGCTTCTTCACGGAGACAGTGTGAAGATGTGGCATATTTACACACTGTATTCATTGACTTGGGAGCTTTACATTATCGACTTTCTCAAAAATATGTCATTTCTTTCCAAGAAAATTCTCTCCTTGCTACTTTGGATTCTAGCACATGATGCTGTAACTACAATCATTTTCCATGTCACAGATACCAACACCAGTCCTCCAAACCACATGATTATTAGGAAATGCTACTCTTTGTCCCTCACCTCTGGTACTATTATTCCACTCACTAACTAAAAGACTTAGCTCTATAAACTCCCACAAGTGAAATCAGGAGGCGTCTGTCTTGAGCCTCGAATTTCCAGGCTTAATCAATATTCTCACTTCAGCCTCTCACACAGCTAGAACTGCAGGTGTACGCCACCACTACTGGCTTAAATTTTTTAAAAAGTAAACACTTTCTTCATTACATACTGCTTAGTCACAAGAAAGAAAGGAGGATAATACAATAAAATAACTTTTACACAATTCTGGTAAAACTTAAGAACATATTCTAAGACCCAAAGGATGCCTAGAGGCACAAAATATGCCCAACCTTGTATATAGCATGTTCTTTCCTACACATGCTAAGAGGAAGCACAGCAAGAGACGAACAATAACTAGCGATAAACACAACCATAGCAAGACTGCAGCGTCATTCTCTTGAACACTGGAGCCATTATCGAGTAAAATAGGGCAAATGCTGCAAAACTGAAAACAATCTGCATACAGCATACAGCATGGACACCCTGGATGTGATAGCTGTTCTTGGTTGTCAACTGAATACATCTAGAATGAACTACAATCCAAAATTGGAGGGTATACCTGTGAGATTTTTTTGCTTGGTTTTAAGTGGGTGAATCTACTGAAGACTAACTGAGACATCCAGACTAGTGGACTGAGCAACTTCTGGATTCTTAAACTTTCTGTTCATAGCCAGCATTGTTGGACTGTATCACAACCTGTAAGTCATATATATGCATATATATATACATACATATATATGAGAGTATATAGTATGTGTGAGTATGTGTGTATGAATGAGGGAGAGACATTCATTCTGTAAGTTCTGTTTCTCTACAGAACCCTGATAAATAAAGATTGTAGTGCTAGAAGTAGTTCTAGAGCAACAGAAATGTCTGGAACAGGTTTTCCAATTCACCAGCACTTACCAATACCAAACCTTCTCCAGTTACCATGAGCTAAAATAAATGTTTCCTCTCTCAAACTGTTAGGTTTGTCTTTGTTTTTGTTTACAGCAATAAGAAAAGTTATTAATACAGAAAACTGGCACCGAAGTAGGGTTGTCAGTGCGATTAACCCAGCCATGCAGTTTGTTTGCCTTTGGGACAGAGGCTAGACCATCCCTAGAGTGCTGTTACAGAGTTTAGTGGGTGTTTGGGACAGAGGCTAGACCATCCCTAGAGTGCTGTTACAGAGTTTAGTGGGTGTTTGGGACAGAGGCTAGACCAGCCCTAGAGTGCTGTTACAGAGTTTAGTGGGTGTTTGGGACAGAGGCTAGACCAGCCCTAGAGTGCTGTTACAGAGTTTAGTGGGTGATTCTGTTGAATCTGGAACACCAGAATTCCAATAGTTATGGGGACAGCAAAAACTATATTCGGGGGATTTCAAATGGGGACCAAAAAAATCTGTGGGGAATTGGACTAGAGGCCAATCATGTCACATTTCCACAAAGAATGTGGCTATATTTTGCATATGTTCTGGAATTGTGACTAAGATTTAATTTTAAAATAATGGATTAGTTTATTTGATGGATGAAATTTCAAGACAGCATAGTATTCAGTCTGGAAGCATGGTTAACGCTGGCTGCTCTTAGCTAGATTCATTGTCAAAGCTGCACAGAGCAAAAAGTAGAGCGGAAGCAATTTGAAAAAATATGCACTTTGGTGAGCAAAGGAGCTAGAGAGTTTTTAGAGTTGTGAACAAGGCAAATAATGCAAAGAGGTGGTGGTTACTAAGGAGATTATCATCATTAGAGAAACCAAGCATTTTATTCTAGAACAAAAGAAAGGTGACCCAAGGGAAAGCCCCAGTTACTCCCTAAAGGCTCCAAAGGCATAAAATGTAGTCATCTGAAAAAACTTTCATTCCAAAGAGTTGCCTGAGACAGCTACGGGTTCTCTCCACAGAAAGAGCCAAAGAAACTTTCTACAGTTCAGCTGCACAAGCTCTCAGAAGTGCTGCAGCCATGGTCCGAGAGGGTCCCGGTATTTCAAGTCAGCAGCAGAACGCAGCACAGTCCACTCTGAGAGCTGTGCAGATGTAAGAAGAAGGGGTCATCGGAGGCACGCGCCAAGGGTCCAGGGAAACGTCTGCGAGTCCAGGCAGTGTGCTGTGGGAGCAGGCATGCAAAGTGTAGCTGACACAGCAATGAGTGAAGCTGCTAAAGCGAAGCCTAAGTTGCAATAGAGCCAGGATGTTGGGAATGCTAGAAATGTGGGGCGTTTGCTGAGAAAAGCTGCAGGCACTAAGTACAGGTGGCCCAAGAGAGAGGCCAGGTGTGCCACAATTGGAAGGGCCATTGAGGCTAAGGCTTCCAAGTATGTTGGAGGTCAGATAATTCCACTGCGTACCTTAGATGCAGGATATGGCGCTAAAGAAGCTGATGTTTACTCTGCTGGGCTTTAGTCTTGCATCAGTTCTCGTCTCTCCTTGCTACCCCACTGTTCCTCTCTCGTTTATTCTGTGCCATTGAATATTGTAAGGTGCAACTTTCTCTGATTTTACAGGGGCTCGCAATAAAGAAAAAAATATACATCTTACTGGCTACTTTATTTTATTTGGTCCTCACAGAAGTCTTATGAAATTGGTATATATGGCATTAATAGTTCTATGGTTTGGATGCTAAATATCTGCCAAAGGCCTATGTCTTAAAGATTTGATATCTAGAACAACCCTACTGGAAAGTGTTAGAACTGAGACTTGAGGAGGTCCTTACATCACTGGGGAGGAGCATACCCTTACATAGAACCGTGGGGCCCTCTGTCTGTCCTTTCTTTCTACTCACACACAGCAAAGTCCTCTCTAGCCAGAGACCAATGGGTCAAGCTGACCCTGGACTTTGAACCTCAATGTGAACTAGCTAAAGCTTTTGCCTTTGAAAACTGGTTGATTCCAGCACTGGCTTATTCAGTTGCCCAGCTTGGATGAAGCACATTGGAAGCTTAATACATATGCTCCTTAATACAAATTCCCATCATTTGCTTCCTAGTAAAAAATAGAAAGGAAAGGCTGTTTCTTAGTCTTTTCTCTGAATACCTGGAACTATAGCAAAAGTCAAGCAAGCTCAGTCACTAAGCACAAAATTATAATATAGCTGCACAGGGCTAGCAATGGGACTCAGCAGACAAAAGCACTTGCACACAAGCCTGGCAACCTGAGTTCAAACCCCAGAACCAGTTGACAGAGGTTTCTGTCCTGCCCGATCCCACAGCCCAAAGAAACACACAGAGGTCTACATTAATTATAAACTGGTTGGCCTATTAGCTCAGGCTTCTTATTAACTCTTCCATCCTACATTAACTGATAATTCTTGTCTGTGTCAGCCACATGGCTTGGTACCTTTTATCAGCGAGGCAGTCTCATCTTGCTTCCTCTGCATCTGGGTGAGGACTGCAGACTGAGCCTTTCCTCTTCCCAGAATTCTCCTATTCTGGTCGCCCTGCCTATACTTCCTGCCTGGCTATGGGCCAATCAGCATTTTATTAAACCAATATAAGTGACAAATCTTTACAGGGTACAAGACCATTGTCCCACAGTGGCAAGAGAAAACCAACTATCAAATGTTGTCCTCTGACCTCCATACATGTGCTATGGCACACACACAAACACACTCTTTCTCTCTCTCTCATACTCACTCTCTCACACACACAAATAATAATAAATGCTTCGAAAAATAATGTATAATTTTCAAACTGGCTATGACAATTCATATACTTACCTAAGTCCCCCCAAAAAAGAGACCACTAAGAATAGCACCAAAAGAAGAAAGGACACAGAATCCACCTGAGGGGCAGAAGAAAGATAGGATCTGTCTACTTAGCTGAGAAGAGAATCTGAGGATAGAGATGATAAAAGATGAAAACCTCAGTTTCACAAAACAGAGATGGTAAAACCTGAAAACTGGATTCCTATTTGTGGTGGTTTGAAAGAAAATGGCCCCCAAAAGGAGTGGCACTATTAGGAGGTGTGGCTTTGTTGGAGTGGGTTGGCCTTGTTGGAGGAAGTGTGTCACTTTGGGGACAGGCTTTGAGGTTTCATATGCTCCGAATACTGCTCAGTGAGTGAACTGACTTCCTACTGCCTGCAAGCCAAGATCAGCCAGCACATCTGCCTGCACACTGCCATGTTCCCTGCCATGATGATAATGGACTGAACCTCTGAAACTGTAAGCGAGCCACCCCAATTAAATGTTTTCTTTAGAAAAACTCTCATGATAATGGTGTGTCTTCACAACAATAGAAAACCCTAAGACACTATTTATAAGGCAGTAGTCATCAGCTTATTGTAAAAAAGGACAATGCACAGAAATGCCTTTTGTGGCTATAAGCCTGGACAAGCAGCACTTGGTGGAGCCTCTTCTGGAACTCTAACAAGGACAACCATTCCAGCTGCTGTCTCCAAACTCTCTTCACCTCTATGCCTAGTTCTGTCTTAAAGCTGCTTATCCCAATACGTTTGTGTATAAGCATAAGAGGTAAAAAGGTCTGGACAGATGCAGTATCTAAACCAGCACACAACTTGTAAACCTTCCACTCCCATGCTCAATCCTTTATCAGTGGTTGCTCTCAGGTAGACAAACATACTCATAATAAAGTGTTAGCTTATGAGATTTTTAGTTATTTGTGTTCATATTTAAAAGAATTGTTCATATTTAAAAGAAATTTATGTACATATTTAAAAGAAAAAGAATATTACTTAGGCTTCAGAGTAAGCCAAGAATGGGGGCTCATGTTTCTATTCCCAGCATTTCTGAGACTAAGGCAGGACTGCCATAAGTTTGAGGCCAGCGTGGTTTACAGAGTGAGTTCTAGGCCAGTCAGTGCTACATAGAGAAATACTATTTCAACAAAACTGAAAAAAAATTGTTGAAAAAGAGCAAAGAACACCTAGAGAAGAACAAGATGCAGAGAATCACAACAGATGATGCAGTGTTTGCCTAGCACACAAGCTTGCTCCATCCCTGTAACACAGCAACAGCAATAAAAAGCCCAGGAGATCAGTCTACGTTCAGTACAATCTTGGTCCCAACAGAACCGATTAGAAAGCTTATCTGTATCATCATTTCCAAGCATGGCCAAAAGTTGATAGTCAGTGGCTTAAACAAATGACTTCTCTCTAATGAAGAAACACTACAGTCGATAATAAGTCTACAGACTTATTAAGCCAGTGTAGTGGTTTGAATGAGAATGTCCCCATATTCTTAGACATTTGAACCCTTGGTGCTCAATTGCTAAAGGGTTGTATGTCACTGGGCGAAGGCTTTCAAAGTTCCAGGCCTTGTCCTGTACCCAGCTTGCTCTCCTTTAGGATGGCAGTGAAGCATGTAAGCTCTCAGCTTCCTGTTCCCGCCTCCATGCCTGCTATTTGTTGCCATGGCTCCACTCCACCATCCTGGACTCTCATCCCTCTGGAACCATAAGATAAAATAAACTGTCTCTCTTCTTTAAGTTGACTCTCTTTATCACAGCAACAGAGGAATACTAAGTCTTTAGGCTTGCTTTCTTTTGCAAACCTCTATCTCCAAAACTATCTGCATTATGATTCATAACCAGCAAAATTACAGTTAAAAAGTAGCAATGAAAATAATTTTATGGCTGGGGGTCACCACAACATGAAGAACTGTGTTAGAGGGTTATAGCACTAGAAAGGTTAAGAACCACTGGCTTAAAAAATAGTGACAGTTTTTGTAAGTTACAACTTGTAAAGAGGAAAACAGAAGATTGTTCATAGTTTAGGTAGTAAAGAGAGAAAGAAACAAAATGAGGTTGATGTGAGATTCCTCTCTGCATGCTGTGAATATGTTTTATTACCATTGGTTAATAAAGAAGCTGCTTTGGCCTATAGCAGGGCAGAATATAGGTAGGCAGGAAAACTAAACTGAATGCAGGGAGGAAAAAAGGCAGAATCAGACAGATGCCATGTAGCTGCCAAAGGAGAAGGATGCCAGAACCTTACCGGCAGGCCACGGTCTTGTGGCAATACACAGATTAAGAAAAGTGGGTTAACTTAAGATGTAAGAAATAGTCAATAATAAGCCTGAGCTAATAGGCCAAACAGTTTATAATATAAGCCTCTGAGTGTGTCTTTGGGACTGAATGGCTATGGTACCAAGCAGTACAGAAATTTCCATTTACATGAGGTAGAATCCTGCAGGATGAGTAAAAAACAAAACAAAAAAATCAGAATATTTCCAATCCCTCTCCCACAAAAACAAAATATATCAAAATTCCTATTATATATTTTCCACAAGCCCTTAAATTCATTCTGAGGTCAATCTTTAAATTATTCAACTACTAGTATTATAAGGTAGGGCTGCTTGTTTGTCCCGGCTGCCCGGCTAGCTTAGCCCGGAAATAACCACACAGAAATTGTATTAATTAAAACACTCCTTGGCCCATTTGCTCTAGCTTCTTATTGGCTAACTCTCACATCTTGATTTAACCCCTTTCTACTAATATAACCATGTGGCAGTGGCTTACTGGGAAAGATTCAGCATGTCTGACTCTGGTGGCTCCATGGTGTCTCTCTCCGCCTTTCTTCCTCCCAGCATTCAGTTCTGTCTTTCCCACCTACCTAAGTTCTGCCCTATCAACTAGGCCAAGGTAGTTTCTTTATTCATTAACACACAAACAGAAGGAACTCCTACACCATACTAGTACAGGGAACTTGTCCCTTGAGTCATCATTAACATATACACAGCACATAATAACCAATGAGAATTCCGTGTTAAGGTGGACTGGTGTAAATAATAGACTACAACCAGGTAACTTCCCAGGCTCACTGGCTTCCTAACATTCTCAGCCTGGTGTGAAGAAGCCTGTAGCCATGCAACTGAATTACTGAGAGCAGAAGAATATTAAGGAATGTGCACGGCTTCCAGGTTGACCCATAAAAGCCTCTGAGAAACAACCCTTCCCCTTTCCTTCACATTCTCTACTTTATGAGGAACATGGTAGCTTCCAAAGTCACATGCTAGAGTTGCCAGAGCCAGAGATGGCAAGAACCTAGACATGCAATACCATGGAAGCAATGTCCTGTAGTCATTGGGGTTTGTGTCTCTGGGGTTTGCTAAGTACACCAGCTAACTTATACATTAAGTGATATAATAAGCAGAGTAGTTCCAAGTGTTCCTGTTTAAATGAGAAATGTCTCTTCAAAGGCTCACATAGCTGAATACTTGGTCCCCATTTGGTAGCTCTGTTTGGAGAGCTTATAGAACTTTTAGGTCATGAAGCCTTGCTGGAGGAACTGGGAATGGGACTTAAAAACTTATAACTTCACCCCACTTCCACTTTTCTTTCTCTGCTTCCTGTATGCAGCTGAGATGTGCTCTCTTGACTTCATGACCCTGCTGCCAGGCCTTCCCCACCATTATGGACACCTTGACCTCTGAACCTGTAAGCCAAGATACACTCTTCCTTAAGGAGCCTATGGACTAGTACTTTATCACAGCAACTAAAACACTTAGGGAAATGCCGGAAGCAAAGACCTGCATTTTGAGATCTGTATTTTTGTTTTCTGACACCTCTGCAGGGTAAGTTCTGGGCCTAGGAGATTAACCTGGCATCTTATCTCCTAGTGAGACCTGCAGGTACAAGGCTTCAGAGACAATTAACACTTCCTTTGTTAGTCAACAATCACAGACCCTCAGTATTTACTCATTAGCTAGGGATGGCTCTGGATCTGAATTCCAGCAGAATCAGTGTTTCCTGACACCTTCCCTCCCCCTCTTTGCCCATTTGGTATATAACAGCTCCTAAAAATCAATAAAATGCAGCTTGATCAGAATGCCTGTCTTGCTGTCATTTCTTGTGTCTCTTGCCCTTCCATTCCTCTCCCCTAGGTTTATCAGGGACCACCGTTCGTATCCCTCTGGCTGGGATAGTAAAACAGTCTAAGAATACATGCTACTGAAGCAGAGTAGGGTGGCAAGAGAAGAGAAAAATCTGAATAACAAAAGACAACATGGATTCTAAGCTCTGGTGAAAATGGAGTTGAGCTAGAAGTGAAGTTGTACAAAAATACAATTGGAGAGTAAACAGCTTTACTACAAAAACTATTAATCACAAAAATGTAACCTCTGAAACTCAACCAAAACTTGTCAGGTTTTTTTTTGTGGATATAGTCAACCAGGTTGGAGCACCAATTTGTTGTAAGAGGCCTCTTGTTTGTTCCTAGCTGCCCAGACTCCAGAAATAACTACTCAGAAACTGTATTAATTAAATCACTGCTTGGCTTATTAGCTCTAGCTTCTTATTGGCTAGCTCTTACATCTTAATTTAACCCATTTTTATTAATCTGTGTATCGCCACGTGGCTGTGGCTTACTGTAGCACCTGCACTACAGGGTGGTTTGTAAGCAGGGAAAAGGGCTAGAGATTTAAAAACATACATACACAGAGACACAGGGACTCGGGTCATCCTTGAACCAGGAATGCCAAATTTATTGTGCTCCAGGGAAGCTTATATAGGGATCCTTAACTGATAGCCACGCCCCAGCTCTTGGGATTTTCAGCTATAAAACCAACCAGAAACCTCTCCCCTGCCATTAGGAACTCCTGAGGGTCTCATGCTCAGAGCAGCTGCAGGCACAGGAAAACAAGTTGTTGACTCCATTCACTCCAGCAGGCAAAGGGTCTAAAGCAGGTAAAGAAAGTCAAGGGCCCAAGGGTCTGCAGCCCCCAAGAGCTTACCAGCAAGGTCCCATCCAGGGTCTGTCTCTGGTGTGGCTTACATGGTAGCTCCAGACTCTGCCTTCTTTTTTCCAGAATTCAGTTTAGTTTTCCCCACCTAGCTCTGTTCTACCGTATTACAAGACAAAACAGCTTCTTTATTCATTAACCAATAAAAGCAACATATTCAGAAGGACTTTCCATACCACTAATTGATGCACTAATATATGTTAACTAGTTTAAAACTCATAAACCAGATGAGAAAGGCAATACTGTCATCACATTCTGCATTCAGATGAGAGCTGTGAGGTAAGAAGGGTCAAGCATCTTGATGAGTTCACCCAGTTAGGAAGCAGCAAGAAGCATTATGGGTACCCCCTCCAAAGTCACTCATGAAATCACCTTCCACAGCCAGGAAAAAGATGTCTAAACATTTTAAAAATGAAAAGGAACAGGAGGGAAACCTAAGGATATAAAGGCAGTCAGAAAAGAAAAACAACTAACAGACTTAACCTTGTCTCTCAGCCCAGATCTGTTGCACCTTCACATCTAACACAAACTAACCCTTGTACGGCTCCTGACCAAAAGAACACTTTCAGATGAAATGGAACTACCACTTCTGCTATGGCTCAGAGCACGTGATATACCTTGTTTACTCTGTCAAAACCTCAACTCCCAACCTCAAAATCAAAAACAAAAACAATACCCACCTTCTATTAGAAACAATTGAGAAGATATACTTTATAATATGCTTTTCGTTAAGTCATTAAAAAATCAAATAATTATCTCAAATGCAACCTTTTTTAAGGTTTATTTATTTATTATGCATACAGTGTTCTGCCTGCATGTATCCCTGAAGGCCAGAAGAGGGCACCAGATCTCATTATAGATGGTTGTGAGCCATGATGTGGTTGCTGGGAATTGAACTCAGGACCTCTGGAAGAGCAGCCAGTGCTCTTAACCTCTGAGCTACCTCTCCAGCCACCAAATGCAACCATTAATTGTCTTTGGGATGGCTGCTCCTGCCATGGCTGGATACTGGATACTTCCCTCAGGGAAGAGCCATCCACAGCCTCCCCAACTAAGGAAAGATGGCCCATAGCTCAGCAGGCAAGCACACTAGAGCTACCCTGTGGTCAGGATGCAGGTGAGCTGATCCTGAGGGCATAAGAGCAGGAGAGTTGACCCTGCCCCCCTTGTCTGCCATGTGGTAGCATGGGTGGGGGAAAGATGCTTTCTACACCCCTGTATCCCCACCCTCCCCACCTCACTCGTCACCATCACCACCTGTGGCAGGTGGGAGAGCTGGCCCTCAGGTCACAAGAGTGAGAGAGCCTGAGCCTCACCTGAGAAAGTTGCCTCTGTCTCCTGTTCTGGCCACTAGAGCCCTGTTGTCTGGGTGCAGGTGCCAGCCCTGAGGGTGTGAAAGCAACAGAGCTGATCCCATCCCCCTCATCTGCCATGCAGTGATATGGATGAGGGAAAGATGCCTTCCTCCTCCACACCTTGCTACCTATGGTAGGTGAGAGAGCTGGCCCTGCCTCACACCAGCTGCAGCAGAGGAGAGTGGACCCTGCACCCTAACTGGGTAAAACACTAGAGCTGGCCTGTTGGGGGTGGGGGGTCTGGGTGAGCCAGCGCAGAGGGTGTGGGAGCAGGAGAGCTGACCCCACCTCCCTTGTGTGTTCTTCCCCATGTCCCCCAACACACACTGCAATCTGGAAAGAGGGCCTTGCACCTTGCCTGGGCAAAGCAGTAGAACTGACCCTGGCAATAAGAGTGAGGGGAAACCAGATCTGAGGGCTTGAAGCAGAGGAACTGGCTCTGCTCCTTTCTGTAGGCTACCACCCAGGCCCAGAACTAGGGCTACGAGTTGGCCCACCCCAACATCCACTGAATCCATGAACTGTTGAAACCTGTGAAGGGTGTTAACATCCAGACGAACCTGGCTGCGCCCCTTGAGGACCTGACAGTGTGTCATGTAGGCAAGCAGTATCCTGTCTTTTTAAAAAGTGAAACTCCACTTTCTTCTTTCTCTTCTTCTTCCCCTCTTTCTCTGAATTTCTGTCTCCCCCCTTTCTCTGTCTCTCTCTCTCTCTCTCCCTTTCTCTCTTCCCTCCCCCATTCCCTTTATCTCAATAAAAACTCTTCACCTAAGCTTTGCCTGAATGGTGTATTTGTCTCTCACCTGCCATGAGGCCTCTGGCTCACACCCACCATGGTCTCTAGAATGCAGAATCTCCATGGGCTCTTATGGCTGCGGTTTGGATCCACCCACCGCCAAGGTCCCTCTACCATGCGGAATCATAACATTTGGTGTGGTGACTCGGATTGGTATGTACTTTTAGATGATGATAAAAATATGGTTAGATCTGTTACAATATACTGTTTATGTGACTTAGCTCTGCTTTAAAAATATATTCTATATCCTGATAAAATTTAAGGTTATAAAGATCTATTTCAGGTTAACAAAAGCGAACTTAGAGATTTACAACATTCAGCCCTTTCTGTATTCACTATTGTCAGTTTTTAGTGTTAAGCATCTATTGCAAAAGGGAATTTTTCTTTATTCTTTCATCTTTTATAAACATAAATCTGACTTGATAAGTTAAAGCCAGTCACAGTCAAACTGGAGGAGTCTGGGTAAAACACTCCTCCACAACCTCTCAGCTTGGACCCAGCTCTCCAGGCAGATCCTGGGCCATTGTAGTCATAACTCAGATACACCCAATAGACAGTCCTCAGATGCTCAAAGATCTGGGGAATATAGCATTTAAAATTTTTAATTAAGAAGGCTTTTTGTAATGGAGAAACACAGGTCAGCAAGCCCCATTTCCTCCAAAGAAGATAGGTGGGCAAGGAAGAGCCTCCACCTGGAGCTTGCTTTACACGTGGAAGCACTAGCCAATGAGCAGAACTTTACACGTGGAAGCACTAGCCATCGAGCAGAACTTTACACGTGGAAGCACTAGCCATCGAGCAGAACTTTACACGTGGAAGCACTAGCCATTGGGCAGAACTGTTTTTCACCTCAACTGCTGCTAAGACCCTCTTCAGACTCTGGACACTGGGACACTGGAATCAACTGCCTCAATTGCCTAAGGGAAAAGGTAGGCAGGTCCTCTCACAAGTCCTTATTCCACAGAAGCCTGTGGGATCTTCTGGGGCCTTGCAGGTCTGGAAGATGGATGTTGCCCTAAGACCTGCCCTCAACGACCATGGAGGATCCTAAGGTGTCTGTCTAGGTAGCCAATCAAGTAAGTCTTGGTCATTTGGAATCAAAACTCCAGGTAAAATTCATCCTTCTCAAGATCTCTGATGCAGTTTGACAACTGGCAGCTTTGCCAACGCCTTCTCAGTTCTCTGTGTAAAACCCAGGTCACAGCCTCACTCTCCTAGGCCCATACTAAGTCTACACACAATTTACCTCGTTACCAACTCAAAAAAGAAATAAACTCACAAAATAGATATCATTATAACTTCTTACCATTCCTTTGTTTAAATAAAAGGTGTTTGAAGAAGCAAAGCTTGAGATGTGAGGATCTGAGAGTGTTTTAGGGTCTAAGAAGGTGCTTTAAGGTGTGCAAATATAAGTTGTTAAGGTGTGTAAATGCAAGTTATAAAGGTCTGAGGATAAAAGGCTTAAGTGCTAAAAAAGAGAAAGTGATTTGAGATGTTTAAAAGAATAAAACATGTTCCAGATTGTTCTCTCAGAATGCTATTGTGATATTAGGACTCCAAGGGTCCACAGTCTTAACATTAATCAATAAAGTTCTAATAAGCTATTCATCCAACTCTGACAGAGTACTAAACACCATACTATATCACTATCATCATAGCCACAAGCTCAAGATTTCAAATTCCCGTTGGTGGTTTCCTAACTATAGACCTCAAAGATACTTTTCATTGTGCAAAATCATCTGTCACAGTTTTTTTTTTTTTTGCATGAACATACTGCGGTTTCTACAATGTAAATTTCAATGCAGACTATAAACAGTGGGAATGTTAATCTGTCTAAAACTTGTTTTCACAAACTCAAAGAATTCTTGTAAGTTTCCGGAAGTCAACTTGGATTCACCACAAACAGGTTAAATGCACCCCCTCCAATTACCAGGACCTAAATAGCGTAAGCCTCCCTCCTTTACACTGGTCTTGACATACACCCCCTCCTCAATTACCAGGACCTAAGGAAAAAGATCTTTCTAAACTGAACCTTGTCCTCTGCTCTGCCAACATCTTGCTAGATTCAAGAGGGACCAGACAGTTCCACAGACCCTGAACAGTGAAGTGAAACAATCAGCTACCCTAGGACATGGCCAGCATTCCAGCTTTCTCAGGCCCCCAAAGATGGTTGATGCCCCAGAGGCAGGGAGTAGTCTCAGGACTACTCACTTCCCTAACCTGCCACGCCCAACTCCTCACCTTGTTTTAATAAATAGAGAAGAAAGAAATGTTAGCATCCAAACAAACCTGGCCACGCCCCTTGAGGACCTGACAGTGTGTCACACCTGTGTGCAAGGCAGGCAGTATCCTGTCTCTTTAAAAAGGGAAATTCCGCCTTCTTCTTTCTGTTCTTTCTCTCCCCCCATATCACTCTCTCTCTCTCTCTCTCTCTGTTTCTCCCTTTTTCTCCTCCCTCCCCCATTCCCTTTATCTCAATAAAACTCATCACTTAAGCTCTGCCTGCATACTGTATTTGTCTCTCATCTGCCAATGTCTCTAGCACAGGGAATCACAGTGACCTCTCACCACTGCAGCTTGGACCCACCAGCCACCAAGGTCCCTCTCCAGTGCACAATCATAACAAAGGGAATGAACCTACAGATCCAAAACAGCAGGATCTCCATGGCCCAGGACAACAACAATATTTCCAAGAGGAGCCCTAGTGAGAGCTCATTATTGGTGGTGTAGCAGAAAAGAGGCCTTGAACCAGACCAATGATTCCTGGTAAAGAACACTTGCAAGTAAAGATGAATGGACTAAAGGGTAAACTGTGTCTCAACAGACCACACTACAGCTTCCACAAGATTCCTCATTGTTGTTTTGGTTTTGGTTTTTCTTTTAAATTTGGTTTTGATCAGGGGTGGGGAGGTTGCAAAGGCAGAGGGCAGATTCTAGGAGACTGGGAGACTAATGGGATCAGAATGCATGATATGAAATCCATAAAGAATCAACAAAAGTTTAAAAAGAGAGAAAAGAAAATATTATTTTGGTTGAGTCATTGAAAAATCAAAATTATCCCTAATACAATCATTAATTGTCTTTTTAAATTAAGTTCACTAAAGCAATCAACTGTTGTCTTCAGAGATGAACTACACACTAATGTATTTTCATTTTTAGATAAATCAATAGTCTTTGTCTTTCTATGTAACTCAACTTCAGGATGGCCTCAACCGGCACCCTAGCTCTCAATACCATAGCCCCAATTTCCCATTTGCTATCCTAATTTCCAGATTTTGATATCCAAATGCCTTCCTAACATCATCAATCAATGTTTAGTGAACACCTAGAAATCAACATGTCCAAAATGGAACAAGTGACTTCTTGCGCCCCCCACGTAGCCCACTTCCTCAACCCTCAGCCTGTCCATGTCAGTCAGCAGTATCTCCATCAAGAGTGTTCCCAAAGCACAGGTTGTACTCCATCAAAAGTGTTCCCAAAGCACAGGTTGTAGTCATTTCTTGCACATTTCAACATGAATCCAAGTTCAGGTTTTGTGGACTCTATCTTTAAAAGCCACCCTGAACCAAGCACTTCTCAGCACCGGCACAGACACCACAGGAATCCAAGCCTCATCCTTTCTTGCCTGGAATCATCAAGAGCTAATGGTCTTCCAACATCAACTCTCATCCCCTTACTGGCCATGTAGAAGAGGAAATTATGGTACTGGAGAGATGGCTCGGTGGTTATGAGCAGATACTGCTCTTGTAGAGGATTCATATGGGGGCCACTTATAACCTCTTGTAACTCCAGATCAATGCCTCTGGCCTCCACAGGCACCTGATTCAGGTGTGTGTGCACATGCACACGTGTATGAACACACACACACAATTAAACAAACAACTATTAAGAGTAAATCACTTCCTGCATAATTCCCCATTTGCATCTCAATGTGTGCAGTGAAACAGGTCACAAGTTTTATACAATCCAGACACCCCAGACCTCCCCCACTTCATCCCATGCACACTAACTACTTAGATCCTTAAAGAGGCACAGCCTTGTTCTCGACTCAGGGCATCTGTACTTTCCCTATCTCTGTGTTTCTTCCTCACCAGGCAGACCTCTTCCCTCAGCTTAAATAGTATCTTCTCACGGGCTAGAGAAATGGCTCAAGGAGTAAGAGAATTTGTTGCTCTTGCTGAAAACCCGCATGTGGTGACTCGCAGCTACTTCTAACTCGATTTCCAAAGGAACTGATGCTTTCTTCTGACATCGTGAGCACCAGACATGCACATGGTATACATACATACACATAGGCAAAACATTTATATTGCAAAATAAAATTCAAAAATCTAAAATAAAAATTTTAATTTTACCTTCTCAGAAAGATCTTACATGACTAAACTGTTCTTTCTGAAATCAGTAGGTCTCTCTCTTTTCCTACTTCTCTCCTCAAGGTCTCTCTCTCTCACACACACACATCATTGTATTCTACTGTTTTTACAGCAATTACAGATATTTTAGAATTATTTGATTTGTTTCTTGTCTATATCCTGTTAGTCCAAACATTATAAGCTACAGGAGACCAGAACATTTGTCATTTATTAACCACAAAATTCCCAGCAGTTAGAACAGTGCCCACAATTAGACAAATGCTAAAATATTAAATATATATCAACACATACAAGACAAGTAACACAAGAAACCCATCCTCTACTTCATAACCTTCAGGCCTTCAAGACACTTTTACTTTCCATCCACTACAGAAGGAAATTACTAAATATATACATACATACACAAACACACACACACACACACACACACACACAGAGTAGGCTTCTAAAACTGTCTCTCTGTCTACCACTGCTGCTTTTCAGAGGGCACTGGAATCTAATTCTACTCTCTTTCACCAAAGAGTAAATGGCTATCAGGGTGAAGAAGATACAACAAAGTGGACATACAAGCCAATTTAAAAGAAAAAAAGGGGGGTTAGGGAGATAGTTAAGTTAGTAAAGATCCTACTATGGCAGGTATGAGAACATACATCCAGATCCCCAGTGCCCACATGAAAATGGAAATTGGTAGGAAATGCCTGTAATTCTAGTGCTATGGAAGTAGAGACAGGCAATATTCCCAGGGCTTGCTGTCCAGCTAACTTAGACAAATCAGCAAGCTCCATGTTTAATAAGAGATCTTTCTCAAAAAATAAAGCAGAGAGCAACACAAGAATATATCTAATAAGGACCTCTATCCTCCAAATACACCTGCACACACATGTTCATACACACACATGGAGGGGGTGGAAAGGTTCACATTCTGCACATACAGCAGACTATATTACTAAACAGCCTTTCTCATCTCAGCCTCCTTTGTTTATCCCACCTCAGAAGAATAGGGTGGAGCTGGAGTTTACACTTGGGAGAAAGCAGAGTGCTACACAGCAGAGGCCACACACAGCAGCGCACAGCAGAGCAGAGCCGCACATGGCAGCGCACAGCAGTACTGCACAGCAGTACACAGCAGCGCCGCACACACAGCGCCGCACACAGCAGTGCACAGCAGCTCAGCACACAGCAGCGCACAGCAGCTCGGCACACAGCAGCGCACAGCAGCAGAGCAGTGCACAGCAGGTCAGCACACAGCAGCACCACACAGCAGCACAGCAGCGCACAGCAGCTCCGTACAGCAGCAGCGCACAGCAGCTCCGTACAGCAGCACCACACAGCAGCACAGCAGCGCACAGCAGCTCCGTACAGCAGCACCACACAGCAGCACAGCAGCGCACAGCAGCCCCGGACAGCAGCACCACATAGCCGCTCTCAGCTGCACCATAAAACAGATACAGTGTTCTATAAATAGCTTGCCCTTGGCACCTCAGATCTGCCTATTCTGGACACTGTCCTAGATTGTCCTGTGTCCGCTTTCACCACTCTCCCATCCTTGAATACAAAACGCCTTTTGTCCTGAGTCTCATGCTTCAGGTCCATAATTCTTGTTTCCCATGATGAAATCAAAATAATCTGATATACAGTGGTGGCATGTTTAGATGACAATACTGGAAGACCTTCTCTTTCAATATAATACATTTGAAATGAATTTCAAAGATTAAATGAACCCTAATTTAGCACATATTGCAGGGTGAGAAGCTATGGAGCAGCAGGTTCTTCTGGCGTCCTTCAGATCATTGGTGTGCTCTGCAGACAGTTCAGACACAGGCCTTCTACTAAGAAGGGTGAAATGACACTGAACTACACTTTTCTACCATCAGATCAACAGCAGCAATAACAACAGAAATATCCAAAAGACACTGCTGATAGAGCAAGGAGTTCATATGTTTCTGGTAGGAATACAAAAGCATATTGTGAACAATATGATTATTGTTCACTGTCAACTTGACAGGATATGGAATCAGCAAGGATTTAAGACTACACATACATACACACACACACACATACACACACACACACACACCTGTGAGGATTATTTTTTAATTTATTTTGAGGTTGAAAATAGTTTATTATAGGTTGAAAAGTGGGAATTTAAGAAAAAGCAAGCAAGCAGGGCTCCTACACAGCAGGAATGGACTCCAGGATTATTTAGGTCGGCCTCTGGACAGATCTGTGAAAGATTATCTTGACTAGGTTATCAGATGTAGGAAGACCATGCTAATAATGGGTCTCACCTTAACCTTGGGTCTCGAGCTGCATAGAAAGGAGCAAGCTGGGACATCGTTCCTCTCCTGTCTTCTGACTGCACATACATGACCAGCTGTCTCAAGCTCCTGCCACAGTGACTGCCTAGCCATGACAGACTGCACATGGAACTGTGAACCAAAATAAGCACGTTTCCCTGAAGTTGCTTTTGCGAAGCATAACTTATCACCATAACAATAAATAAGACAAATATATACAAGGAAAGTAAGTTTGCAATTTCTAACAGGTATATAATCATAACCTTTTAATCTTAAAAGCAATATTCCTCTTCAGAGTCTCCCTACTCACAGGTCTCCAGTAGTAAATTCTCATATACACCTTTATAGAAATGATATATACCTCCGAGCTGATGATATGTAGTTGACATTCTGAACTCAAAGTTGCTGCTTTGTGGACTGAGTGAAACACTTTGATTTTATTCCAAGTACACTGGAATAAAACAATTCCACAGAACAATTCCAACCATCAAAGTGATATAGTATAATTTACATTTTTAAAAATCCCTGATGCTTACTATAAGAAGGTAAATATGTAAATAAGAAAAAACAGAAAACTAGTGGGCTAAGCAAAAGAAAATATTCAAGACTACTATGACAACAACAGAATGGGGGAGGGGAGATGGATTAAAAATAACTATACATTATAAGTGGGAGATAAGAGACTGGTTGAAATATGGGAAGGAAGATTCCTAAGTTAGGAACTAGGCAAGCAGGGAGTGCTACTCACAGCTGAGATGGGAAGGGCTCACTAGGAGGTGAAGGCTCACTAGGAGATGAAGGCTCACTAGGAGGTGAGGGCTCACTAGGAGGTGAAGGCTCACTAGGAGGTGAGGGCTCACTAGGAGGTGAAGGCTCACTAGGAGGTGAGGGCTCACTAGGAGGTGAAGTAAGTCTTTTAGATGAGTCAGTCTACTGTTCTATTGACACCCAAATAAAGATATTCACAAGTTAGATAAAGAGCAAGGACTTAGAGGCCATCCACATTGGCTTTCTCCAAGGAACATTCAAAATAGCACAACTAGATAGAAACCACAGAAGGGAAGACAGTGAAGTTAGTCAAGCGCTACACTCTCAGACGATCTGTGCTGCAGACAGAGAGCATGCAGCTGGAGACAGAATGCACAAGGAAAGAGAAATTCACCACTGAGCATGGCATGGAGACACCTTCTTGACATCCCAGCACTGAGAGGTGGAGGCAGAAGTTTCAGAAATTTAATGCTGGCCTCAGACACCCAGTAAGTTGAAGGCCAGCATGGGATTTACTAACAGCTACCTCAAGAAAACAAAGGGGAGGGCTGATTTGGTGTCATTTTATCAGAATAACTGGCACTAATTAATATGATTTTAGTTTATATAATCTTCATATGCTCTGGTCTATGTAAGTCTAGCTTAAAATGAGGAAGTATTAGCCTTCAGTCTTAAATGCTTAAACATTTATGAAATGTCAGAATAGAATACCATTAAATGCTGAGGAAATAAAGATCTAAACATTTTTTCATGAAGTGATTACAGTGTGAATAATTTTTTTAAATGTTAACTGGGCTAAAGTTGTAGCTAAGTAGTAGAGTACTTGCTTAGCACACATGAAGCCCTGGGCTCAATGCCTGCAATGTGTAAAATCAGGCATGGCACCAGCACATACCTGTAATCCTAACACTTGGCCAGTGGAGGGAGAAGATCAGGAGCTCAAAAATCTTTCTCTGTTACACAGTGAATTCAAGGCTTCTCTGAGCCACCTAAGATCCAATCTCAAAAGTACATAAATAATCACAGAACGAAGATTCCACAGCACAAAGAAAAGCGGAAAGGCTGGTTAAATACAAAGGAATGTAAGCAAGGCCCCGCACACAACCCTAGCTAAGAAGAGGAACATTCAGCCAGGTTAAGATCACCAGCTATCCTGATCACCTCTCCCCAGTGTCCCCACTGAGTTTCCTGCCAGCTGTCTCTAGCCTTGAATCCCCCTTCACCTGAGCACTGCTGAAGCTGCTTTTGATCCCAACTGAACTGCTTCTCAGGCCTCTGACTATGATGAAGTGTGATCCCCAATGATCTGTTCAGCAACTTCTGCTGACCCTCAAGTAAAACAATTTCAAAAAGTTTACTGGGACAAGATAATAATCACTATAAAATTACTTAAAACTCTCAATAGGATTAAAATAATTTGAAGCACAAAATAAATAAAATAACAAAAGAGAAAATATTTACATAAAAATATATAAATTTGATCTTCATGGTTTTGATAAGATGCACAAATCCAGAAAACTGACTTCAATTTCTCCCTTTCTACAGAGGAAGATACAATAACCTACATGTTAATGAAGAAAGTAGATTGTCTTTAAATGACAGTACTACAGGCAGTGACCCATAAATTAATTAGCATAACCACATTAGTGATAATCACATGGATTCTCCCAAGAAGGTTTTAAAAAATTTTTTTTCAATTCCAGAGCAGCTAAGAATTTTCCAGAGCTGTCAAGACTGAAACTAACTGACATTTCGCTGGCATGTCAGTTATACCATATCTTACAGACACTGCTCCAACCTCTTCAAGGTGAAAGGTCAGGGTAGGCTTTGGGCTTCTGGCCAAACTCAGGAGTGCCAGCTCAGTTGCAGAGAGAAAAGAAAGACATGTTCTTTGCTGAGACCCTAGCAGGAGCTGTCAGGGAATGAACGTTCTCCCCCTCTTGCCCTTTCTCCAGGTCTCCTCTTTTTATGGTACCCAGAGCCAAGTTCCTTAAAACCTAGAGAACACCAGGTTCCTTGCCTTCCACCTAAATACCTGAATTACCTTTCCTTGGCTGCCTTGCTGAGCTAGCTGGCTGCCGGGTGGCTCCTTCTAAAGGAAACACAGGCAGTTGTTGGTGCCATGTGGTCGTCTGGTCTTTGTCTATGTTCCCAATTTGAATTTCAACCAACCGTTCACATTACCCTAATGGGGTATATTAACAGAACAGAAGCCAACTAGAGGCTGATATGCACCCAGTACCCAGATTCTGGAAGGGGACAGAAAAATAAATAAAGAAAAGAAAATATAGAAACAAGACTTTATTAGTTCATCAAAAGGAAATATGCGCAGTAGCCATATAACAAGCAACATGGACTCCAGGTGTGCTCAAATCCATAATGTGGATGAGTACTGATATCTCTTAAATTACATGCCTTACATATCCAAATTATCACACTAAATATCATACTTAAATGTACTATATCCTAGAAAGTATTCATTTAGTATTTAAATATCCATGCAGAGCATTGGCCTACCTTTTCTAATACAGATGAGTTCATGTACTCCACAGGTTCTCTCTCCACCTATAAAAAAAAGTTTATTAGCAACCAAAACTGCAGACAATGGCCTAAATTTTACTGTTACAAAGAACCATGCCAAATAGGCACCTCAAAATGATCTTAGGAAAAAGCTCCCTAATTATTTTCTTGAAGGTTAATGAAACTAAATATTACAGCCTGAATTTTTCTGAATAATACAGAATGAAGGCTTTATTTTTCGAAAGATGACACTTCTTTATTTGGTAGATTATTCCAGCTGGAAACCTTCTGGAAAGGAGAGACTGTATCACCATCTCCTAAACCCCTTCCTATTACTTGGAAAGAAGCATAGCAAGGAAGGACCCACTTTGTATCGAAGCCCTGGCATACACGGGCCCGTTACTTTAACTGTCAGCCCTGAAGAAGCACCAGATAGATATATTACCACATAAGTTATAAAGGGAAGTGTAGCAACCCACTCTTACAAATTTGTAAGAAGACAAACAATAGATGATGTGATAAAAAACATAATAACAATACAGCCCCATCCCCCCCCAAATAAAACCTGTTACATCTTTGGAAAGCATTCCCCCATCTCATTTTTCAACTTGGTGGTCAGGAAAACACACATACAGGAGAGCACACGCATGTATAAAGCCCCATGCACTCAGTTAACACAGAGCGTGTCTCCAACTGCAGCACACCAAAGCAGACACAACAGGTAGCCACCAACTCCAAGGTCGACTCATCTTCACAAAAAACTGCCCCCAAATTTACACAAGGAATGCTCTCCTGAGTTCTAACAAAAAGCTTATAAAATAGTAGACATTTCTTTTTTTTTTCTTTTTTTCTTCGAAACAGGGTTTCTCTGTAGCTTTGGAGCCTGTCCTGGAACTAGCTCTTGTAGACCAGGCTGGTCTTGAACTCACAGAGATCCGCCTGCCTCTGCCTCCAGAGTGCTGGGATTAAAGGCGTGCGCCACCACCGCCCTGCAGACATTTCTAAGTCTCATTATTTTCAGTACATTTGTGAAATCAGCCCAATGTTACTTGTGATGTATTCATTTCAATGCTATACAAAGTTCTACTGTGTTTAAATACACATAAAGATAAGCACAAGCCTGTATAGAGTAACACACAAGCTTTAGTTCATAGACATTTGTAGCTGGCTTGAGCTTGCGTTTGTATCAATTTTGCTATAGGCCATTTAAAGTTTGTCTCTTTGATGCACATATGCATGTCTTTCTCCTGGCTACACCCAGAACTGCTGGGTGCACCTAGCAAGACAACAGCAAGCGATGGAACTTTGTGGTGTGCACACAATGGAATGCTACAGTCTCTACAAAAACTACCTGGATATTTGCAACAGTAGGGACAAGTGGTAAAAACACTAATCTGAGAGAAAAAAGCCAGACACAGAAGACAAATTAAACCCCATTGGAGGAATGCGTTTCAGTGATCTACTGAACAGTATGATGGTTTTATGACAATTTATTATAGTCTTAAAAACTGATGAGACAGTAGGTTTTAAATGTTCTCACCACAAAAAGTAAGTAGGAAAAGTGGCAGACGTTTAATATTCTACAATTTTGTGCATATAAAAACACAACATTATAGCTCATAAATATACTGATTACTCTTATAAATATGTATTTCTCTCAAAAACATAATGCCACTACTCTAACGTAAGTTCAATAAAATTTTGTAGTATTCTCTGTATGTTTAACCTTACCAACTATACCTATAAATTACTTAATTTTTACATAGTATTACTAAATTATGCAAGCATTTTAGTTCATTATAGAAGCTTATGAACAGTTCAGTTACAAGAAACAGAATTCCTACAGCAATTATATGAGAAATAAGAAGTGATATTCATTTTTAAAAGTGGGTCATGTAAAAATCAAAAAAAAACCTAGAAAACAGTATTTCTATCACCAAAGTAGGTTAGATATACAGTCTAATTTGGTTATAAAAATATTCCTGCTTCCTTGATCAATAACAATAATACAAAGCATCAGGAATACAGGTTTAGCAGGGGAAACACTAAACACAAAGCTAAAGCTGAAAAAAGAATTATTATTGAGCAAAACTCCACTGTCAAATATAGTACTAACTGTAATATTACCAAGGAACTACAACAGATTACTTGCTGAAGAGCTAGAAAGAAATATACCTGCAAATGCATCTTTTAAAACCGAAAAGGCATTAGCCAGAGGAGTAGGTATTCACTCAATTTTAATGAACTATCTTCAAGATACTAGAAAAACCATGTGATAACAATAACCATAATTTATATTGAGGCCTATGATGTTTTCATAGTTGCTTGAACTATTTCTCCTATGCAATAATTAAGCCACATCCTCTAGATGTCAACATTTGTAACTTAAGTTTGAGTCACATGCTTTACTCATGGAACCAGATTGCGCCTTTTTAACATCTATTATTAAAGCAAGATTCTCTTGGGCTGGAGAGATGGCTCAGTAAGTTAAAACACATACTGTTCTTGCAGAGAACCAAATTCAGTTCCTGGGACCCATGTCTGAGATCCTATAACTACCTATAACAGCTCCAGGGGTCTGATGCCCTCTTCTGGCCTTTGCAGACATCTACATTCAAATTCACTCTCTCTCTCTCTCCACATTATTTCAAAATAAATAAATAAAAATAAATCCTTAAAACTAAACTGTCCACATATTTAATATAAATTGGTTGTTTTATTTCATGCATCTAGTACTGAGTATATAACAGCAGGTTTTACAATGCTTATAAGGTATTAACAATAACAACAAAACAAAACCCCGTGGAATGACAAGAAAAACTATCTTTAAAATATATATATATATTGTCTTTTATATTTATTTATTTATTTATTTATTTTGTGTGTGTGTGTGTGTGTGTGTCCATGAACATGCATGCTTGCCACAGGACACTGTGAAAGTCAGAGGACAACATGTGGGAGTGGGAACTCTCATGCCACCACGTGGGCTCTGGAAACTGAACTCAGGTTGTTCAGCTCTGCACCAAGCACCCTTACCCAGTGAACTATCTCTCGCCTGCCCCTATCTTTGCTAAGTATTTTTTTTATCTATACTAAATAAAAGAACTTCAGTTTTTAAAAGCCAGTCAAATAATTACTACATCTTAAACTTAGTTAACTGACCACTGTCAATCTGTCAAGCACTTAATGAAAAATATCACATAACAGACTAGAATTTGTAAATAAACCTAGGTAGCTCATTATTTACAGTACAAACAAAGTAGAACCCTAATGGTTAAAGTTTCCCAAGACTGCTAATTAGTGTTTTAAAAAAAATTCAAATATTGAGCCAGACAGCACACACCTTTAATCCCAGCACTGTGGAGGCAGAGGCAGGCGGATCTTTGTGAGTTTGTGGCCAGCCTGGTCTACAAGAGCTAGTTCCAGGACAGGCAGGGCTGTTACACAGAGAAACCCTGTCTTGAAAAACCAAATAAATAAATAAATAAAAGAATGGTCATGGTTCACTGCAAAAATTCAAATATTGTAGCTAACAACCAATGAAGTTAATTAAGAAGTTAAAATGGACTTTTTCACTTGTATAAAAATAGGAAAATTATGAATTTGCTTTTGAGTACTTTAAGGTAATTTATATAAAGTGAATTTCACTTAAGAACTGTCTTTAGAGGTAATATGAGCACTGGTCTTGAAATAATCTTAGCTGCATGGAATTCAGACACACTGGGTGATACATCAGTCATCAGTACAGTTCTCCTCAGGCAGATCCAGTGGGAACAAGAGAGACGTGTACAGTCCTCTACGGGCAACAGGGAGGGAGATAATAGACGGGTGTGGGGACACACGCATATTGATTGGTACCTTCATGTGTTTGTATGAATGGACACACAGCTGGGAACATGCCTCATAAGTAACTGGGATACTTTTGAGAGGGAGAGGAGAATCATTACAGATTACCTACTTCCCTACTTCACAGAAGGGAAAATGCACCAGAGTATATGCAGGTGTCAAAGAGAGAATTAAACCTACGGTTCAGCGCCTGTAAGAGTTTTCCTTACAATCACTTTATTGGATTCTGACTGCTGGCCTAGGTCACCTCCGCATACAAGCTTCACTGATTTTTTTCATGGTCAGACACTGAAAACCTACTGTCTTATGTTTCATCTCAAGGCTTTTTTCCAAATTTCATCCATGAAAGTAGTCACAACCTTTAAGTTCTTCTGTAAATTCTTCTACTTACTGTACATAAGGAAAAGACTTTAAACATTTCTTGTTAATGTTGCCAACTGCCCCAAATCACCTTAACCTATTTAGACCTCTAACTCGTATAAGTATTTTTAGATTAGTCTCCAATTTAAGCCATTTACTAGTTTGGGTCTCTAATTTTAAGAGCACAGTGTTATAAATGATCATGCTTTCTGGGATGAGCCAGGCTTCACTTCTAACATCAGCATCGTCTAGCACGGCTTCTACAAACCTGTGTTTGTTTATATGGGAGTTACGGTGAGGAAATGTAGTTATTATAAAGTGGTGATAATAAATCCCAGGACAAAAATAGCTTTCATGTTGCATGCTCATTCTGCTAAATGGGAATACCTGCTGCAGGCAGACCAATACAATTTTGAAAACTTCCAAAACCAAGTACACAACTAATAGGAAGAAGGATGGCACAGCACAGCAGGTCTGTCTGCCGTTAAGAGGGAGAAGTGGGTGTCTATGACTGAAATCCAAAGTCACGAAGTTCAAAGAGAATGCCAGCATTTAGGCCTAGGAAACAGAGAAGACTCCTGATGGTCTCTTTCTCTTTTCAGCACCTGTTTTCACTGAATTTCAAAGCCAGTTTGTGTAAATAGCCCAAGATGAGTGTTAGCCCCTCACCCATGCTGTACTTTAAAGTTTTTTCTCTTAAAGAAAAAAAGGAAAACCATTAGGCCTCCAAACTTCGAAAAGCTACCCTCCTAAGTTGGCACCACTGCTATATAATAACAGTAGAATTAAAACAATCTGAACAAGTCAAGGCCTTTCTACACTGAACTCCCAGCCTAACTTCGGGAACATTCTCACCACTACCACAGCATCACACAAACAGCCCAGTCTATTCTGATAGCAATGGTGTGTCAGGTCAACCAGATGGCTCGGCATCTAAAGCACAGGCAGCACTAGCCTGACAGGGGAGTGCAGTCACAGTGCCTGAGGAGGACGTGGACGGGAGGAACTACGCCCACATGACCACTGCCCACAGGGGTGCTTGCTCGCTCTCCCTTTCCCTCTTCTCCTCTCTCCCACATACCCACATGCTAAATTTGAAAAATGGAGAAACAAAAGCTTGCTCAACATAGTATCTCATTTGACCTACATAAATCCCTATGCATTTAATTAATAATTTTTCTAAATAAAATTTTTCCTTATAAAATTAAATTTACTGGCAAATTAATCCATTTTTCCAGTCACTGAACTACTCTTTATATTTTAGATTTATTTAATGTTTTCAACTATTAGAAAGCTACTAACACAACACAGTAAATCCCTATTAAGTATGTGCTCACATATAGCATGGTATATTAACTGAATTTTCTAGTTAACTGAAAATAAAACAAAATCCTTCTGTGTTGGCTATGCCAGATAAATTTTTTTAAACTATAAATATGCATTACTGTATAGTAAGGTACAATGAAAATAACTTAATATTTCATTAATATTTATCTCATGGTGAGCTCAAAATACTATTTTGAAGATTAAGTCTACCATGGTCCTAAAATCATGAAAATAAAAAATTGTTCTGAATATATGTATGGCTTTTAGAAGTTTGTTAATAAATAACACCTTGCTATATTATCACTATTTCTTCCTTCTTAAAAGAAATAATAAATCAAAGGTTTCAATTTATTAGGTTCAAGTAAGGTATTACTAAGGGTGTATGTGTGGTGGGGGTGTATAATTTATGTGTCATTCCCCTCTGTATGGTGTGACTATGTTTTATTACCATTGGTTAATAAAGAAGCTGCTTTGTCCAATGGCTTAGCAAAGTAAAGCCATGCAGGGAAACCCGAACAGAGATATAGAGAGAGAGTAGGAAGAGTCAAACAGAAGCAAGCCAGCCACCAAGGAAACAAGACATGTAGAAAATGAGGTGACTCCACAGGCACGGGGCAATACATAGACTAATAGAAATGGGTTAATTTAAGATGTAAAAGCTAGCTAGAATTACGCCTAAGCCATTGGCCAAACAATGTTGTAATTAATATAGTTTCTGTGTGATTATTCAGGTCTGGGCAGCCGAGAAATGAACACACAGTCTTCATTTACATATAATCTCAAAAATGTGAACTGGGGAGACAAAACTGTTAAGACAATAAACAAATCATTTCTTTCGGCAGGGACTTGGGGCGTGGGGGGTTTTGGTTGTTGTGGGGGTTTCTTGTTGATTTTTTTTTTTTTTTTTTGGTTTTTCAAGACAGGGTTTCACTAAGTAACAGCCTTGGCTGTCCTGGAACTGACTCTGTAGACCAGGCTGGCCTTGAACTCACAGTGATTCACCTGTCTCTGCCTCTTGAGTGCTGGCAAATCATTTTTCAATAAGTATATGAGCAAAAATATAAACACTAAGTAAAATAAATGTGTTTAAGATACAGGTGTGAAAGTATTTAGTGAACTATACAATGGAGTTAATATTCAGGTTTCTAGCTTGAATGTCACTCAGCCAGTGAATCTGCACAAAGTAAGGAGGTATGGAAAGTATGAAGGATAGATTTGAGGGACAAGTGACAACTTAAGGTCATTCTGAATGTTGTAAGGTGGACATTTTGGATTGCTTTCGTACATCCAAGTGAGGATCTCTACCTACTACTTTAAAATGTGAGTGAAGATAACCACCTACTACAGAAAAATTCTGCTAAAGACAGGCATCAAGACAGTAGATGTAATCTATGAAGACTACATACAAAATTCCATGAAATAATTCAAGAAATGTGGACTAAGGACATAGGATGTTCAGGTGCTACTTGAAAAAGGCTTTATCCTCTATGGATTTATAGTTGGACTACAGGTGTTAAAATTGTTCAATATGTGAAGTATGAATAAACTAGATAATAGCAATAGAGTCGAAAACAGAAACAGAAAGAACATTAGTTCAGGTAAGCAGAAAAAACTAAGTAGTCAGGAGAAAACTCCAAAATTAAAAAATAGCCAACAAGCAATGGCTTAGCAGTTGAGAGCACTGGCTGCTCTTCTAGGGGACCTGGGTTCAATTCCCAGCACCCACATGGCAGCTTACAAGTGTCTGTAACTCCACCTCCAGGGAATCTGACAGACACACACACACACTCAGGCAAAACACCAATGCACATAAAATAAAAATAAATAAATCATTGAACAAAAGAAAGAGAGAGAGAAAGAAAGAAAGAAAAAATAGTCAACAAAGGTGGATTGATAGCAATACTAGAGAAGTCTATGTCCTGGACAGCCAATGGCATGTCAGGACAGCTTAAGCAAAATAATGATTACAACCTGAACTGCCAGGTAGCTAGGACCTATAAGCTGTTCACTGGGGAAATCCTTTTTAGAAAATGTGCTTGCAGAGCTGAAGAAATGACTTAGCAATTAAGACCACCAGCCGCTCTTTCAAAAAACCTCGGTGTGGTTCCCAGCACATCCATGATTGCTAAAGACGTCTGTAACTCCAGTTCCAGGCAATCTGATGCCCTTTTCTAACCTTATGGGCATCAGGCCTTCACATGGTATGCCAATACACATGCAGGCAAAACACCTATACACATAAAATCATACTAAAGAAAGTATTTTAAGTGTACTTCCACTTAAGAGTTAACTTCCTCACCTCTCAGTAGAATTTTCTTTGCTCAGTAGAGTGTTACCATCAACCTAACTTTCTATGAAGACCTCTTGGTAGCCATACCTCTGACTGATAAAGGAGGAGATGGTTGCTTAGAGATAATTTGGGATTATAAAACAAAGAGTTTTATTCAGAGGAGGAAATCCAAGCTGTTGGTACTAAACTCAAGGCTAACCCACTGAGTAGAACCACTAAAAGCACGCCTCCCTGCTACAACACCTACTCTCAATTCACAACACAATTTAGTTGCATAAAGGGCTGAAGACACAGCTAGAGTGAGGAGCCCGAGTAAAACAGCCCATAGTTTTGGGTGAATACAAGCTCATTTGAGTCAACAAGAAGTTACACAAAAGGTTACTCTAATATGAAGCTGCATTCATAGAATTCAGTATAAGTAAGGTTATAATAGCTTCGGTAACAAGTGGAATGGAATTTTCCATCACTGTATTTCAAATTTTAAAACAAAGAAGCATACAATTCTGTCACACGCGCACACACATAAAAGAGTATATTTTAAGTATCGCTTAAGAAAGCCAAACTAGGATGGAGTTGGACCAAACTTGCTGAATAAGACTTGGAAATACAAAACTGCAGGCCAAATATAAAGACCTTAAAGGTATAATGTTTATTACCTTAAAATTAGTTTTAAAGTCAACACCATTGAATGTTTTTATACAAAGGAAGCATGCATGGTTTATCTCTTGGTATACACACTATACTATAACCATTTGCTTAAAATTATCTGTCTCACCAGAACATAAACTCTAACAGGGAAGATCCCACAAAGTCTACTTCAGAACATTGTGTATACCTGATATTCAATAAATATTCATTGAATTAGCAGGTGAATGAATTGGACGTTTTAAGAACTACTTCATAAGGAAGAATGTTGAATGAAATACCCTTAGGATTCTAACTTCTGATTTGACCTCAAGACAAAGTCTTTATCTCTAGTTTTATCTGCAGTCCTTTGTGTGAGCCTTATTGTGAACTGAAGAACGGATGTTTGTAGCAGTCAGGCAATGCTCTTAGTAGCTGTGTTCAGTGGTCTCACCTACTTTGAGTCTAATACTAAATTACTGATTTCCTTCTGTGTTTAAAACCTTCCTCTTATAATAAATTATTTCTACTAAGTAACTATATCATTCTTTATCAGTTAGAGGCATGACTACCAGGCAGGTCTTTAAAGAAACATTGGTTTATGGTATTATCATACTGAGCAAATAAGATTCTACTAAGAGGTGAAAAAATTAAGGATGGGGCATATAAACAGAATGTATTTAGCATGTGCTAAGAGGCATAGTGAGACTGGCTTAACCTGATACCTTTACTTGAAATGTATTAACTACAGTTTCCTTGCTAAATTAGAGAAGACCTACGTGTTGATATTTATATCATGAAAACTTGAAACAAATGTATAGGTTTAAGAATAGGCTGGGGGTATAGCCTAGCACCAAAAGATATACAGAGAATCTTTAGAAAATCTTATTATTTAAAGATAAAAAAGACAGAGCAAAATGCTGTAATATTTAACTGCCAAAGGAAGAAAAACTGGACATCAAGAAGTTACAAGTTATGAGATCATATTTGAATCCTATCTGGGCCAATCCTTCATTTTCTGCATAAAATTTTATTTTTATGACTTCACAAGAAATCCTTCCACAAAGTTGTTGGTAAAACAGAGCATTCTACACCTATCAGTGGATCCTGCTCCCTGACTTTCCAGCTCTAGTAAACTACACTGGGAAGAAACAGCGTTGGACATGCTGTTCTGACTAACAGGAATATCACACAGACTGTATTCTCCATCATCTTAGCAGACGCACGTCCTTGAGAGCATGTCAATGTGTCCTGTTCTTAATCTCTAAACTGAAGTAAACACCCAACACACAGCTAAATCCTGCAGTTCGGTGGCTGTATCCCAGGTGTGTATACTACCAGAGACCAGTCACCTCGGGGAATTACTCAGGAAGAACACATTAAATGTAGACGAGTAATAATTCAGCTATTGGTACCCTGCACATGAATGTACACGTCCCAGAAGGAAGTTTTGGAAATCTTTCTACACTGCGCTCATCTGAAATGGGAAACCAAGTTCTGTGGACACTCTCCTACCTGTGTGATACTAATGTGCAAAATATCCTCTTTAAAATCAAGGCAAATTACACACCACTCCAGCCCCATGTTCTCAAAATAAGGGAAAAACACACATTAGCACCACCAATCTTATGCAGGAACTTAATTCGAATTAAGGTACTCGTGAAACATTTTTGTTGAAGTCTTCTAGGTGCGTTTGTCAAAAAGAGGCATTTACTCCTCGCCGGAGACAAGCAATTTTGAGGGTCAGATTAACCTCACGCGTATGTCCTGGTCTCCATACCCATCAACAGAAGGGGACAGAGCGGATGTCACCAGCCCAGAGCGCGGGCTGGGCACCGGCGGGAGCAGCACCTTCTGTCAGAGGTGAGTCCCAACGCCACCTCCGAACCTCCATACCCCAGCATCTCAGCGCCTTAATACCTGAGCCTCCTCAGTCCCTCAGCACCTCAGCGCCTCCATCGCGTAGGCCAGTGCCCGCCGGGACCACACGCCGCGCCTAGGCCGGTGTCCCGCATCCGCCGCCTCCCTCACGGCCCGGACCCACAACCGGCGCCACGGCCTCCCACCCAGGCCCTGCGCTCGCCCGCCGGGCGGACTCCTCCACGCCTCGCTTGGCCTCCACTTACCTTCGATCGCCATGATGCGCTCGCCATGGACCGCACCAACAGCACGGAGAGCGCGGGGGGTGGGGGGTGCGGGAGGAGGATGCGCCAAGGCCTCTGGCGAGAGGGGCGGGACCGAGCCCCGGGGCCGGGCTGCTGGGCCTCGGGGAGCCGGGGCGGGGCGGCGGGGTGGGGTCGGAGCTCCAGAGCCAGCAGCGCAGGAAGCGGAACCTTTCCCAGATGCGCGCCGTCGGCACGTGACACCGCCCCGCCCCCCCGGGGCCCTCTAGGCTCCGCCCCTCCCAGGAACCGTAGCTTGACCCACAACCGGGCCTTCACCCACTCCCACCTACCTCCTCAGGCCCCGCCCCCGAAGTCTCACAACTCCGCCCACCTCCCTGACCTAACCCCACCCACCCCGCACAGGCCACGCCTCCAGCCCTGGCCGTGGCTCGCCCCCAACCCCTGGCAAGGGTCTCAGGCCCGGATTCCCAACAGGTGCAGGAGTCAGCCTCACCCCTGCTGCCAACCTCCGTCCAGCTTGGCTCGGCGAGAGCTAGGCATGGCGGTCAGGACCGCGGACAGCTCCCGGCATGGGACTCGCGCGCGATTCCCGCCCAGACAAAGTCTCTTCAGTTTTGTTTTGTCTGAACACTCACCTCCGATCTTCGCTTTCAAGTACAGACGACTTCTTGGCACAACACACTGTCTCTGTCCCTTTCTCCCTCCCTCCCTCCCTCCCTCCTCCCCTCCTTCTCTCTCTCCTTCTCTCCAGCTTCATTCCTGGTGAGACTCAATTCCAGGAGCTCGGTGCCCCCTTGGAAGCAGGAACTGGCATTTGTCCACACGGCACACACACGTTTGAAGCCACACAAATGTAGGTGTTGGACAGATATCTTGACAAAGGGCCTGATAAGCTTGTCACACACACATTTTTAAGTGTGCAAGCCCATGAGCCTGTGAAAAGGCAAAGGCCATCTCTGAACAATCAACAGCTAGCAACCTAATTTTCACTTCAGTCCCACCACTTTGCAAAACTTCCTATTTCATCTGGTACTTTAAGGGCCCGGATAAAGCCGCAATAAGGGATAAGGGCTTAGCGGTTCTCCCTTGTGGAGAAAATGCTCATTCCTAGAGCAGGTGGCTATATTAAGGATTGACACAAAGAACATATTTTCCACGTATTATGTAAGTGAGGTTGGACTGTAATCTAGAGCAGAAAATGTCTTTCATTGCTTTTATATAACCTCTCCCTCATTCAGTTTATGCTCCATAGACATTCATTCTTTAACATTCTTACATCGCCTATTTGCTGGGGCAGGGCATGCACGTGAAGGTCGGAAGACAGCTTGCAGAAGTGTGTTCTCAACACCATATGGGCTCCAGGGATCAAACTCATACTGTCAGATCCGATTGGTGGCAAACACCGCTACCCTCTGAGACATTTCCTTGGCCCCATTCTTTAATGTTCTGACTAGTCCAGTGAATCTCTATTGGTCCAGGCATTGTGCTGAGGGCTAGCTGTAAGGGTTGGAGAGATGGATCAGTTGGTTAAGTGTTTGTTGCAGAAGCATGAGAACTTGAGTTCAGTCCCCAACACACACACACACACACACACACACACACACACACACACACACACACCATGCCTGCTAACCTAGTAGATCCTTAGAGTTCAATGGCAAGCCAGCATACACTAGTTGATGAACTCCAAATTCCATGAGAGAGCCTATCCCAAACACTAAGATGGATGTGGGCCCACAACTGTCTGTAACTCCAGTTCCAGGGGATCTGATACCCTCTTCCAACCTCCATGGGCACCAGGTATGCATACATATATACACATTTGAGCAAAACATCCATATCCATAAAACAGATGAGGTAGAAGGTGGTTGAAGAAAGCACTCAATGTGTCTATCTTACACACACATATGCATGCACCTACACATACATGAGCACACATGCACAGAAACACACATGCACACCAAAACATCTGTCTATAAACAAGAATTGTTACTGAAGTATCAAACTAAATAACTGTTCTGGTAAAATACCTATATGTTAGTCTAGGAGTGAGCTCTTTCCCTCCCTCTCCTTCTCTCTCTCTCTCTACCTTCCCCATCTCAGGAAGATGAACCATAAATTTGGTTGGGGTCCAAATAAAATAGCTTTAATTAATGACATTTTCTTGAGGAAACCGTGATTAACACAGACTTGAACTTTAGGACACTAAACTTGAAACCACACACTTGGGTCCTGGTTTCTAGCAGGCTCCAATTGGTTAGCCTTTTCAAGAATTTCATATTGAAAGTCAAAAACCTTAGTAATGACTTCATCACCAATTACACAGGTGTCGGCACACATGAGCATGTTACGTGAATCTGCATAAACCATGTTATCTCACCATAGTTTTCTCAGAAAGTGCATGTGTGTGTTACACTTGAGCCAAAGTCACTCACTACTAATAGTCCCCTCATTTTAAACTCATAATCCCCTCTGCCAACATTGCCTTTTTAAGCCACTATGTTCTCCCAATACTAATTGTAAAACTTCTGAGATAGGGGCCTGGAGAGATCGCTCAGTGGTTAAGAGCACTGGCTGTCCTTCCAAAGGACTGGGGTTCAATTCCCAGCACCCACATGGCAGCTCACAACTGTCTGTAACTCCAAGATCTGATCTTCACACAGACATACATGCAGGCAAAACACCAATGCACAAACAAAAAATTTCAAATTTTTAAAAGACCCTTTATAAGGAAAAAAGGGGGGAAAACCCTTCTGAGATAGATATTAGAAATAACTTGCCAGGTAGTGGTGGCACATGTCTTTAATCCCAGCACTTGGGAGGCAGAGGCAGGCAGACTTCCGAGTTTGGGCCAGCCTGGCCTATAGAATGAGTTCCAGGACAGCCAGGGCTACACAGAGAAACCCTGTCTAAAAAAAAAAAAAAGAAAAAAAGAAAAGACCATATTTATTACTTCAACTTCTGCCCAACATTTCATGCACCTCCTGAGTTGATGGAAGAGTTGTGACTACTTGGATGTGCTTTGTCCCCACCAAAGGCAGCTGAAAATTTAACTACCAACAGAATGCTATTGTGAGGTTGGGACCTTGAATGGTGTTTGGCCAGTAGGGTGGAGCCTTCACAGAGGTGTGAGCCTAGTTCCTCCTGACCTGGCTCAGATCATTGGTTATCCTAAGGACATGTCATTATAAATTGGGTCCTTTGTCCCTTTCCTCTTCTCCAGTGAGAGCTGACTGCTCTCGCTGTCCCACCATGTGATACAACATAAGGTCCTCACCAGATGTGACCACTGAAGCCTAAACTCTCCAACCCTCAGAACCCATGAGCCAACTGAAACCATTTTCTTTATAAATTACTCAGCCTTGGGTGTTTGGCTATAGCACAGAAAATAGACTAAGACTTAACAAAAAGGTATGTGACGTGCTCAATGGCTCTAATTTCAACAAGTATCATTTTTAATTAAAGGTCTTACATTGAATTATATGTGTTGCCTAAAGACAATAGTTATTTTTAATCTCGACTGTGTACCTCCAAAATAGACTATATACTTTAATACACTTGGACTTTTTATGAGCTTCTCTATCTTTATTTTATTTTTGTTTGTTTTGTTTTGTTTGATAAGACTGGGTTTCTCTTGTCCTGACTGTCCTGGAACTCTCTCTATAGATCAGTCCAGCCTTGAACTCAGAGATCCACCTGCTTCTGACTCCCAGTGCTGGGATTAAAGGCGTGCGCCACCACTGCCTGGCTTGCTTCTTTGTTTTTAATTCTTTGCTTTTTTTTTAAATTAATTAGTATACAGTGGTCTGCCTGCATATGTCCCTGCAGGCCAGAAGAGGGCACCAGATCTCATTACAGATGGTTGTGAGCCACCATGTGGTTGCTGGGAATTGAACTCAGGACCTTTAGAAGTGTAGCCAGTGTTCTTAGCCTCTGAGCTATCTCTCCAGCCCTTCTTTGCTTTTTGTAATGAATTATTTGTAAAAGAGTTTTAAACATATCACTCAAGCAGTTTTTCTTCATGTGTTGTGGAAACGGAAACTAAGATCAAAAGTAAAGTTGAAGGAAGCTGAAGCGATTTCTCTCCTTATGACTCTGAAAAAAAGATGTGTTGGTACTGCAAGTTTTAATCGGCCTTTCCATAAAAATATTCAAGAAAATACTTTAAATTTCCAGTAAAACCATGAAGTTTCATCACTCAGTGATGTGACTGAAATATTGGTGGAAAATTAAACATTAAAGATTAAACATGGAGGAAGGCCAAATCAAATGGAAGTGAAATATGATCTGACCTGTATTAAAGAAAGTTCAGGGGCTGGAGAGATGGCTCAGTGGTTAAGAGCACTGACTGTTCTTCCAGAGGTCCTGAGTTCAATTCCCAGCAACCACATGGTGGCTCACAACCATCTGTAATGAGATCTGGTGCCCTCTTAGGGTCTGCAGGCATATATACTGTATACACAATAAATATTTTTTTAAAAAAAAGAAAGTTCCATGTGCTAAACAACCCCTGTTCACAGCAATAAAATCTTGGTGGAAAAACACACTCCAAATACAAAAGCTCCCAACAACCTTTTAAGAAACAACCCATTTTAAGCTGGAATCTCTGTTTATATAAATTACTCAACTGAAGCAAAAAAATTGTAAATTACACATGCAGAAGTAAAGAACACATGTGATAACATACAGACACACTTGGAAGGATGTGATTCATGTCACAACGCTTTTCAGAGCTTTTGAGGCTGGCTCTGCATGAAAAAGGCTTTTTAAATATTTATCATTTTATTTTTAATTATGCCTAGGTGTGCGTGTGTGTCTGCATGTGGGTTTGTGCGTGTGGATTCAGGTGGCCTTGGAGGCCAGAGGCACCACGATCCCCTGGAGGTGGAGTTACAGACGGTTATGAGCCGCCTGATGGGGGTGCTGGGAGCCACACTCTGAGACTCTGGAAGAGCAGCAAGTGCTCTTAGTGGCTAAGCCATCTCTCCATCCCTGAGGGAGACATTTTAAAACTAAGCTTTTTAAGCAATTGCAGCCATCTGAGATGTGTAAAAGCCCAGTGAAGAGACAAGTAAAAGCTACCAACTCTTTTGCTTCTTGGATTATAATACCATGGAAACAGTTACAATACCAGTTATTAATCCTTATAATATTGTCTTTTTCCCCCGATGCTTCATAAAGTAAAAAAAAAGCAGTAAATTCATCCTTACAAAATAATATTGCCACTTCATGTTCATTTTAAAATCAGCTCTTATAAATGAAAATAATTATCAGAGCTTTATCAATATGACTTGGTTATTTTGACTGTATTTATGTTACAGACTTGAAATTTATTTGCCAATCTGAAACCATATGCTTTAACAGAATGCTCCATTAAATAATTCGGGATTATTTGCCATTGTTTTGGTTGTGAATGAGAATAGCTCTGCTTGAACAAGCTTAAAGAAAATGGAAAGTTAACCTTAAATAGGTAGAAATGGAAACATGACTGAGCCTCATATCAGCCAGACTTAGGAGCCCAGATGCTGTCATTAGGACTTCACACCTCCACTCTTGACTTCCATCTGCGTGTCGGGTTCATGTTGGTGGACCACCACGCACTAACTGCCTCTGTGTGGCTGAAAAAGAGAGATGAGAGATTTACCACATGTAAGTTTAGCCAACTTTCTGGGTCCCAAGACCATAAATTCCTCCAAATAAGTAAGGAGTTGTTACTTCAACTTAAGTGGACTGCCCTGTTCCAGACCAGTCAGGAGACCAATTATTAAACGTTTGATGTTCCAGAGCAGGGCCTCTATGGTCATGAAAGTGTGAGGATAGACGTTATACCTGTATTAGGCACTTTTTAAAGATAACCATGACTAAAATATCTGACAGAAACAAGAAAATTTAGTTCTGTTTTGGCTCAAGAATTCAGAGGATTCAACTCATAGATGCTTGGTCCCAGAACTTCATGGTGAAGAGTTTCTCCACTTGTAACACACAAGAAGCAGAGACATAATCAGGAAGGGACCAGGACAAAATACCATTAAGGACCTGTCTCCAGTTACCTACTTCTTCCAACTAGATCTCACTGCCTGAAGTTCTCAGAACCTCCCAAGATAGTCCCACCAAGCTGGGCACTAAATATACAACACACGAGCCTGTGTGTGGTGATATTTTGTTTGTGCTCTAACAAATAAAGCTTGCCTGAAGATCAGAGGAGCTAGCTACTAGTTAACCACAGAGGCCAGGCAGTGGTGGCTCACACCTTTAATCCCTGCACTTGGGAGGTGGAGACAGGAAGTATATGACTGAGCAAAGAGAGGAATATAAGGCAGGAGGAAAAAGGAACTCAGTTCCATTCAGTCTGAGAATTCATAGAGACAGGATAACCCCCTTCAGTCAGAGGATTTGGTAGGGCCAAGAAGTTTCTCTAGTGGCTAGTTCTTTACTTGTCTGATCTTTCGACATTTGCCCCATCTGTCTCCGAGTTTTTATTATGATCAATTAGAAATTGTACTAAACCTGGTGGGGGGGTGCATTTCATATGCATTCTGTATAGGTTCCATGTGACCCACATTGCTGAACTCTTTAAGAAGAGAGCTACCAGAAAGAAAAGGCTTAAATGGTGACTAAGAAGGTACTGTTTAGACATCCATCGCAACACATGTGACTTTCACACTCTTCCAAGAACTTTCCTCTCAGCATACTTCATAGAGGTTTCCTTAGAGCAGAGACAGCCAAAAGAATTATCTATGACAATGAAAATATCTTATACTTGCAGCTACAGAGTAGCCAGGAGTCATATGTGAATGAACACTTGAAATGTAGCAGGGACAAATGAAAAACACATACAAATAGTATGTTGGTCAAGGTTCTATAGAAGAACAGAACAAATAGAACTGTGTATGTATATATCTATCTGTGGATTGATGGATAGATGATAGATAGATAGATAGATAGATAGATAGATAGATGGGTGGATGGATGGTTGGATGGATGATGGATAGAGAGATTGATAGATAGATGGATAGATGATAGATAGAGGGATGGATGGGTAGATGATAGATAGATAGATAGATGATAGATAGATGGATGGATAGATAGATACATAGATATATACATAGATAGATAGATGATAGATAGATTGATAGATAGATAGGTAGATAGATAATTAAAGAGGCTTCATTAGATTGGCTGATATGATAGGGGTTGTTGTTTGTGCACTGAGAAGCCCAGAGCTGCTCAGCTCTCAAAGTTGGATACCTCAGCAGTCCCAATCTGATGCCAAAAGTCTGGAAAGTTCTTGGAGAGTCTCTGATATTTAGCCCACATTGGAAGGCCAGGGACATGGAGGTTGATGCTGGGGACAGTAGCAGCAGAGACAGATGTGCTCCCTCGGGAAGATGGGCAAACAGACAGGCAACATATTTTCCTCAGACCTCTTCATGTCCAGACCATCTTTTGAAAGGGGCTGCATCTTCTGCGGAAAGATCTACCCACTACAGTGTGTTATTCTTTTTTGTAAAACCCTTCACAGACACATTCGGAAGTGTATCTCTTCGTTAATTCCTGATCCAGTCAGGTTACCAATCAAGACTAGCCACCACAGTTAATGTGCACTTTATTCTACAATACAGCCACAAAGCAACATCAGTGGCATGCTAGTATTCGGACAGGATACCAACGGTTATCTAGGTGGAACTGGCAGCAAGAGAGCAGTAATGATTTCCCATGTGTGGCACTGCTACCTGGTGACCTAGTACCCTAGGATGGGATAGAGAGAAAAGAAATATTAGAATAATTATTTCTTCACTTCTGTTGCCTCCACAAATGTTTTTGTTGAGAGTTGTCACCATTCTATAGACAGTGATAACCAAAACTAAACATGGAACAATCTAAAATTATTTTATTAATATAGATAAAGTGGTAGTTTTTCCAGTGAGTCTTTTGTTTTGAGGCAGCTAAGAGCAGCCTGGAACCCACTAATGAACTCAGGCTAGTATCAACTGCTCAATCCTTCTGCCTCAGCCTCCTGAACTATGAGATTATAGGTTTGGACATTATGCTCAGTTTAAAATGAGAGTCTTGCTTCCAGCCAAGCATGGCTGTAGTGGCATCACACAGGCTCTACCAAAGAAAGATGAACTAGCTCAGAAAGCTTACTTGCTACCCTCCACTCCCTTCTGTTCCATCTTCCAAGACTTTTATGCAGACAGAAGGACCACCTACACTGCTCTTCCTTTTCCTCTGTAAACACGGTGTTATTCCTGTATAATCTTGGTTACAATGTTCTCATTGCTCAAGGAAGTTGTTGCTGTTGGGTAACGGCAGAGCAGAACACTGCAGGTTTGTCTATCTGTCCTTCAGTTTGTTTTCCAGTGCTGGTGACAGAGCCCCGAGTTTTGTACAGGCAAAGCAAGTGCTCAGCACTGAGCCACAACCCCTGCCTCCACACTGCAGCTTTTAGAGAGAACAGTAGCCCTGCATGGTCTATCCTGTCAGCATGGAAACATGAACAGACCTAGATCAATTTAACACAAAGAAACACATGCTTAGTAGGATATAGGATCCAACAGCTAAATGTTCTTATTCATAACAAAGTACATTATCCTGTTCTAGGAAGGATATTTAAAGATTTTCCCCCCACAGCTGAATGTTTCCATGATAATGACAAGTGACATTTATATAATGATTTTCACTGAAAGGCCAAAAAAAAATGTACCATCAACCTTTAAAAATAATATAAATATGTCACCCACGGTAAATGTAGCCACCTATCACACAGCAAGTTTTAGAAGCCCCCAAGAGCATATGTATAGAAAGGAAATTGAATTCTATGCCTAAAATAAATTGTTAGATGAGAAAATTATTATCTATTATTATGGAACAGTCATTCCTTTCTCTTTGGCTTATGTAACTACCGTGTGTAGGCCTCGCTCCATGAAGGTCATAAAAAAGCAAGAAAAGCTTATTGTTTGTATCCAACACAAAAGGGTGAACCATTATTCTTTATATAAAAATAGGTACTTGGGGGCTGGAGAGATGGCTCAACAGTTAAGAGCATTTACTGCTCTTTCAAAAAGACTGGAGATTGGTTCCCAGCACCTACATCAGGCAACCCACAACCTCCTGTAACTCCAGCTTGAGGGGATCTAACACCAGTACTCACACATGTACAAACTCACATATACAAACTCTCAGGCACGCACACATAGATACATCATTTTTAAGTCATTAAAAACAATGTATTTTAATATTTGTTTTGGTGCCTATGTGGGCATACATGTTTATGTAGTGGGGCACATACATGCCTGTGTATGTGGAGTTCTGAGAACAATCTGGAGCAATGGTCCTCAACTCTACCTTGTTTGAGGCACTGTCTCTCTTGATGTTTTGTGGGATTACAGACACATGCCACATGACCTGGCTTTTACATGACTGTCAGGGATCCAAACTCAGGCTGTTGGGCTCGAGTGGCAGGTCCTGAATCTCTCCAACCCTCAATATATTTTTGCTGAGAGAATGAATGAATTGTAAAAACCTGGGATATCATGGACCCTTCATGTTAGTATTTATTAAGCTTTAATGTGGATACCTCCACAACAATCAGATAAAATAGTCGTTGAAATTGTACTAAAGAAGGGGCTGGGAAGATGGCTCAGCGGTTAAGAGCACGGTCTGCTCTTCCAGAGGACCTGAGTTCAATTCCCAGCACTCACATGGCAGCTCACAAGTGTCTGTGACTCCAGTTCCAGGGGATCTGGCACCACCACACAGGCATGCAGGCAAAACACGAATGCACATAAAATTTTAATTTTTTTTTAAATTAAAAAAAACTTAATAAAGAAAAAAGATGGAAAAATAACTTTCAAACAGTAATATTCCTCAGTGTCGTCCTGATAATTTTTTTCTAATATGGAGTTTCTCTTTGCTTACGTATTTAGTTTTTGTTATGGCACAACACTCTATTCTCTTCAAATTTCTTATTTAAGTACTTTTTTGTAAAATATTATTTTGGTCACATTTCTTCCCCTCCCCCAGTCCTCCCATGTTCTCCCCTCTTTTTTACTCACCAAACTTCTCTGCCTCTCTTGCAAAAAAAAAAGAAAGAAAAAGAAAGAAAGAAAAAGAAAGAAAGAAAAGGAAAAACTCAAAACAAAACAAAAAAAAAACTAGGAGAAAATGGGGTAGCACAGAAAAAATACGAAATTCTTTTGATGTCTGCCAGCTCCTGCTCCTGGGCATGCGCCCTGCCCTGGAGCATGGCTGATAAATCCAAACTCTGTTCCCCTAATGTGTAAGCCAGTGCCTTTTATTTCATGGGAAGACAACCTGTTATGGACTGTGATGTGTCCTAAAGATCCAGAGACCTGGGTACAGTAATCACAGAACCACAATTTACCCAGCCTTATGGTTTAAATGTATGTAATCTCCTCTATAAGATCAGGTACCCAGGTAGGGGTACTTTGGGGGACATTCTAGGAACTTGGGAGAGGGGGAACCAAGCTGGAGAGTGTAGGTTACCAGGGTATGATCCTTGATAGTGTATGTCTCTGCCCACATCTCTCTCATTCTCCCCCCTCCTTTTCCTTGTCTTCATCTCTCTCCGCCCCTCTCTCAACTCCCTCTCCTTCCTAGTTGACCATGTAGCTCTCCTCTGCCACACATTCCTACAGCCATGGTGTCCTGTCCAAGCACATGGGGCCAGTTACCGTGTGCTGACCTGAGAGAAACAAAATAAATCTCATTTCTTTTAAACTGTGTCAAGCATTTTCCACACCGTGTTACATGGAAATAAAACAGACATACAATTTCAGAATTTTAAATTATATGCTATGATTCGGAAGTGAATTAAGAGACACAAACAAAATTTATTTTCAATAACTGTAGTAGGTTTTCACTTCGTGAAAATGCTCACTAAATTTAAGGAACACTGCAAAATTTTGTTTTAAAAAAATGACACTTGGGGCTAAGGAGATGATAGTTCAGTGGGTAAAATGATTCTAGGCAAGGTGAGAACGTGAGTTCAAATATCCAGAACCACAAAAGCCAGATAGACCTTACTGCAACCCAGTGCCCCCACAGCGAAATGGGAGGTGCAGGCAGGAGGGCCCCTGGATGTTTCGGGGTGGGTTAGCCTGACATAACACAGTGGCAAACAACAAGAGACCCTGTCTCAAGCAAGGTGAAAGTCAACACCAATACCAGAGGTTGTCCTATAATCTCCACGTGTTCTGTGATATATGTATGCCTGCACTTATACACAGGGACACACACATGTGTGTTTAGAAATTATAAAAGGCATTTGCTAGTGATTACTCAGTTAATCCAGGTGTCTCCAAAAATTACATATTTGGTTTAGCTTTTAACAGAAAAGGTAACAAACGAAACAATAGATACCACTATTACAGGCCTGCTGCTTTTACCATGGTCTGTCAACTGCATGTTATAGAAATACCTTTTAAATTATACGTGTGTGTGTGTGTGTGTGTGTGTGTGTGTGTGTGTGTGTGTGTGTAGGGTTTGTAAATGTGAGCTCAGCACTCATGGATAGCCAGTGGTAAGGGGGTCAATGGTAAAGTGTACTTGGAGGGGCTTGTTGAAAGAAAAGAGAACTCCAAGAATAAGGAAGACTTATTGAAATTTAAAATATATAATGTTGAAAGAAATCATTCCTTAGAAGGGATGGAATTGGTGCCAACATTCCGGGAAACAGTTTGGCAGTTTCATAAAAAGTTAAACACTCCACCTACCATATAATCTTGTCATTCTTTGTCTAGACATTTAGCCAAGAGAAAGCATATGCCCATGCAGAGACATGCACACGAGTATTCAGAGCTGCTGTGTTTGAGACCGTACCAAACGGAAAGCAATGCACATGCTCACCCAGTGACGGGGTAAGCGGGCTGTGTTCGCTCAGAGGGACCATTTCATAGAACGAGCTGCTGGTACAGCTAGTATGGGGAACCTCAAAACAACTACGCTAAGAGACATGAAACAGGGAGAAAAACTAATGTTGGCATAACTAAGAAGGTCCACAAGAGCCCAGAATAAAGGATAACAAGTATTTATTTATTTTGAGAGAAAACTCACAATAAGGGCAGAGAGCCATGCTGAACTCTGACCACCAACCAAGAGAAGGGCCAAGCACACTTTCCATCTGCGCTTATACTATCTTAGACCATGCCCTAATGGGCCAATACCCAAAAGGCTATGGGCTGAATGAATTCCCACAATACCTCTCCCTTTTGTCTAAATAAGAGGGTTCTAAACCTAATACAAAACTATATACTATAAGAACAAATATTAATTTTCCGGGGGGAATAAAAGGCAAAAACATACACAAAAGTATAACTACAACCAACATGAACAACATCAAGCAAGAAGCACATGCTAAATGTCCAGTCTAAGGTAATTAGCAAATAACAGAGATTATTTTAATAGCTGTCCTATCCTGAGGAGCCTAAGTCTTATACTACAACATCTTAACTAAGTTATGAGAGGAAAGTAGCTATGACTATCTAGTCTTTAATCCCAAAGACCTGAGAAGGAAAATAATATCACCTGAGTAAGCAGGAAGTACAACCAAGTGACTACCAAAAAGTGCAAGAAATGACAGAGACAACTGACTACCTTGGCAATCACCCAAAGTCTCATTTGCAATGTTGGGGCAACCAACTTTGGCTAAGGCCTAAAGTATCTGACAGACCCTTTTTCAGAGACAGGAAAATTCAAAAGGCTGTCCTACCCTGTCTTGGCAAGGTTCAGCAGTTGTTTTTGTTTGTATCCTGCTTGTTCAGTTTGGAAAGTGTGGATACTGTTAGTAGTCAAGGCAAGGGCATTTCTTTACCCAAAGGCCAGTTTTGCCAGGAAGAAAACAAGCTCCAAGTGGAGTGTGCCTTTAATGTCCAACATTCTCTCAGGAATAGATCAGTGCTGCCAGAAGCAACTGTGTCTCACATCAACAGAATCCATAGTTATTTAAATGCCATAGTCTACAGTTCTTTGAAGTGTTTGAAGATTACCTATCTATGTGAAGTACAATCTCCATGCATTTAGAGAATCTGACTAGCCTAACTAACACCACAAACATGGGTGACTATTGATTTGTAATTCTTAATACCTATACAGCCTAAAGACTAAGCCAAAAATATTGGCTGAACGAATTCCCACAAAGGCAGAAGCAGGTGGATCTCTGTGAATTCAAGGCCAGCCTGGTGAATTCAAGGCCAGCCTGGCAAGATCCTTGCCAGCCAGGGCCACATAGTGAGACCCTGTCTCAAAAAAAGGAAAGAAGAAAAGAAGGAAGGAAGGGAGCAAGCAAGGAAGGAAGGAACCAGTATTTCAAATTCCTTAGTTCTCTCAACTTGACAATATTCTTTTTTGTTTGTTTGTTTGTTTGGTTGATTGGTTGGTTGGTTTTTCAAGACAGGGTTTCTCTGTAGCTTTGGAGCCTGTCCTGGAACTAGTGCTTGTAGACCAGGCTGGTCTTGAACTCACAGAGATCCGCCTGCCTCTGCCTCCCGAGTGCTGGGATTAAAGGCATGCACCATCACCGCTCAGCTGACAATATTCTTTATAATGGCCACATTTTCCCAGTGTAAATTATAAGAAATATACAGTATGCATTGTGTACGTGTGTGTGTGTGTGTGTGTGTGTGTGTTTGCATGGCTAAAATAGCTAGCACCTACACTAACCTAGCTGATCAGTTCTCAGTTTACACAAGAAATCAGTCAGAGGACTGGGTAAGAACTCTGCCACATTTGCATAGACCAGAGAGCTCACCTCCCTTCTTCTGCCTTAGTTCTGACACCGCCTGTGCTATCACTGGTGTCTCTGCTGTGTAAAGGACTCCTAGCAGTGCACATCTCTCACCACTTGCAGTCCCAAGCCCACAGTGACCTCTCCTTAGTGACCAAAGCCCCTCCACTCAGTGAATGACAACATGATAGAAGACGGAGGACAGAGCAGCCCAGGTGGGTCGGACCTGGAGTTTCACTGAGATCAGCCTGTAGAGTGTGCCTACTCTAGTTGTTAATAAGGCTCTCGGTAGCAATTTTACATACAATTATCTATCACAAAGCAAACAGTGATTGTCTCTGCCCTGGAAGGGAACGCCTGGACTGAATTCAGTAGCGAGAGGTTTCCAATTATACTGTCTGAGAAAAAAGGTTAAAACGTTGATATTTCATCTGAAAAAAAAAAATGACTCTGGGATTCTATGATAATTGTTTTTCAAATAATGGCTGTCGGATGAAAAGGGGTAGAGGTCTGTGTGGTCACAGGTTTAGAGACCAGCGGGTGGCTGGTGTACACAGCGGGATCCTTGTAAGAGCTGGAACCCCGGTGGGTACTGTTAAAAGTCGTATCTTTTGGGATAGTGTGTATAAAATTGGAGGCTTCATCACAATAAAGCAGACTGAACTAATATCCTCCACTCTGAAGGCATTGGAAGAGACTAACAGAGTCAAGACAAGTCAACAAGCAATAGGTGGGAGGCAGATTTAGAAAGCAGCCATCGTTCTCCCTTGGTGGTGGCCGGGGCGGGGTGCAAGTGTGTGTTTTCAGGTCCCCCCCCATTCCTCATTTACCCTGTTGGTGTACTCCCCAAATGTAACACACTTCTTGTCTCCTGATGGTCGCAAACTAAAGTGAGAGCCGGCAAGGTCCGCATGAGACTTTCTCCCACTAGCTCTGGTTCTAAAACAGCCAGAACTGGCCTCCATCTGGAAGAGGCTTGCAGGAGTAAAGGAGCAGGACTGTGGGAAATGAGAGCGCATTGCAAGACTGTGAAGGCTAGACTGGGTGGGGAGGGGAAGCCACTCCCCAAATCTTGTGAGTTGCTTAGAAATGGCATGTTCAAGTCAGTCAGTGGTGGTGCACGCCTTTGATCCCAGCACTTGGGAGGCAGAGGCAGGTGGATCTCTTGAGCTTGAGGCCAGCCTGGTCTACAGAGCTTGTTCCAGGACAGGCTCCAAAGCTACAGAGAAACCCATGACTTTGAACTCATGGAGATCTGCCTCCCCAGTACTGGGATTAAAGGCATGCACCACCACCACCTGGCTCTAGTCACAAGTTTTTAACTTTTGCCAAACGAAAAGCAAAGCAAGGCATCCCCTTCAGTGTTTAAGCATACAGGTCTTCCCCATAAATACCTGTCTTAGTATAGCCATGTGTTTTCTTTGCTCCTGAAATAAAATCAGATGTTTCTTAAGTATAAGCAAGGTCAAATTTGAAATAATTATCAAATAACAAAATTGTAATAGAGTCTTAGTCAAATCATTATCATGTATCTAAATATTCTTTTATGTGCAGGTATTTCTCAAAGTGTTTCTCTGCTCCCCTCCCTGCCTCTCCTCTCCCCTTCTACCCTCTCCCAAGGTCCCCATGCTCCCAATTTACTCAGGAGATCTTGTCTTTTTCTACTTCCATGTAGATTAGATCCATGTATATCTCTCTTAGGGTCGTTATTGTTGTCTAGGTTCTCTGGGATTGTGACTTATAGGCTGGTTTTCTTTGCTTTATGTTTAAAAACCACTTATGAGTGAGTACATGTGATAATTGTCTTTCAGGGTCTGGGTTACCTCACTCAAAATGATGTTTTCTAGCTCCTTCCATTTGCAAGAATATTTTTTAAGACATAAAAAGTACAAGGCAATGGTTGACTTCTGTTTATAAGAAAGGAAATGCAATGCCGGGCAGTGGTGGCACACGCTTTTAATCCCAGCACTCAGGAGGCAGAGGCAGGTGGATCTCTGTGAGTTCGAGGCCAGCCTGGTCTACAAGAGCTAGTTCCAGGGCAGGCTCTAAAGCTACAGAGAAACCCTGTCTTGAAAAAACAAACAAAAAAACAAAAAAAGAAAGAAAGGAAATGCAGTCACAGTTTACAACATTGCACTCTGGTTGTCGTCTCATTGGGAATATTGAATAATGACTTAACAAAGAAGGAAAACTCTCTGTGTGTGTGTGTGTGTGTGTGTGTGTGTGTGTGTGTGTGTGTTTGGTGAGAGAGAAGCCAACCCCCACCACAAGTAAAATTAAAAAATCATGTAGCAACACAAATGCTATTTCAAGTTATACTGTAAATACCAACATGACCAGGTGAGCAAGGGGTATGGTGGCCCTTGGGAGAAAGAAAACAGGGCTAGAAGAACAGAATGATGTAATGTGTTTGTACAGCAAAAAAAAAAAAAAGAACAACAACAGCAAACCTTGTTTCTTTTTTTAAACTTTGTGCTTATGTAACTTCGATTCTTCTGAAAAAGAAGGGATCTTCTGACCTGAGTGACAGAAATGCACAAGATGAGATGGTCTCACACTTGGTGCATCAGAATTTACACTCTCAAAACGCAAAACCAAGACAATACTAGAAAGGCAAGAGAGGTCTGCATGAAGACCAAACCCCAGTGAGAGAAAGGGACTAAGCCCTCCACTTTCTGTGCAGGGCTGGCCCTGTGAAGAGGAAGAAGAACGCAACAGGCCACAGGGGCTTCTCACACAACCGGGAGACCTTCACCAGTCTGTGACAAAGCTCCAGAACAAAGACAGACAGAGAAACGGCCAGGCCCGCCTTCCCATTCCCCAGCCACCTTCCTCTGTCTTTGTCCTGGTCTCGTCTGTCTTTTCCATGTCCAAGCCCTCCGGCAGCCCCGTGGCACGCACTGTCTCTTTTCTTGAGAGGGGAAATAAGGGAAGAGCTCAGTGGGGTGAACTGTAGCACCCACATCTCCACCTTGGAGCAGAGGGTACAACAGGCAGCACTGTCTTCCCCTTGTACTCACTCCCCATCCCAGATTTTACCTACACTGGACTCTTGCTGGACGTCTGTGTCTCACCTGGTGGCTTGGCCAAGCCTACATCTCTCAGAAGCCCGAGCCCCTGACTCAGACTAGCGTGACTTCTCTCTTCCATACAGTCACATGGAAACCAAGATGGCGCCAAGAGGTCTCCTAGTAGCATAGACCTGTGATCACAACGACTCAGGAGGCTGAGGTAGGAAGATGGCAAGTTACAAACTGCTCTGGGTGATGAAATGAGTTCAGGGCCTACACAGACAACTTACTAAGACCTTGTCTCAAAAAATTAAATAAATAAAAGTCAGAAGGGAGCTGGAGTTGGAACTTAACAGCACAGCATCCCTGGTATATATGAGGTCCCGGATTTAATTTGTTTTTTAAAGCACTGTGTTGAGAGGAGCCCAGTGTCTCTTTCATGCTGGCTGTATCCCGATGACCGCTGCAGTCACACGCTACTATGGTAACAGCAGGGCCACAGGACCCTTTAGATTTCTAGTTCAACCTGGTCCCTGCATGCAAGTATATTCAAAATGGCTGGCCATTCTCCTTCCTTTCACACATGGCCACTGAATGGCAATTAGTCACCTGGAAGGTTTCAGAAATCTCAACTGCGTCTATCTCCTGGGAATCTATTCATATTTTTGTCAGTAGGTTTGGGGTCTAAACATTGGTTTCATTTCCATTTGGTTTAGGAATTGAGGTGACTGCACCCAGCTTTCTGCTCCTCACACTTGCCTCCTTCCGTCAGACAAAGTACCTCTCTCTCTCTCTCTCTCTCTCTCTCCTCCTCCCCTTCTCCTCCGCCTCCTCTTCTTCTACCTCCTCTTCCTCCTAGAGTAACCACTTGACCTCCACAGCTCCCTTTGGGAAAAGTCCCTTTGGCAGGCTCTACAATTCAACAATATGCTAATTGGTTTTGTCCCTCAGGCTTTGGCAATAGGGGTCAATAGCTGGCCTTTTTTGATTCAAAACCACTATTCCCTTGCTCCTGATGAACATAACTTTGACTACACCTCCTCCCATCAGCCCCAGCAGACAAAGGAGAGGTCACCTGCTGTCTGCAGCTGTGCCAACGTTTCTAAGTCACACAGTCCTTAAAGTCCAGTAAAAAACGTGACTTTCAGACCCTCCTTTCTGCTAAACTTATTCCTACAGCCCATTTCCCTGAGCTTTGAGCCCCTCTGCCACCATCTCTCTTAATCCTTCAGGCTTTTCTACCGTGCATAGTGTGGACAGTCCCTCCCTCTGGGTTTCTGAAAGCCACCCCTGAGCCGTGTCCCTGAATCAAAGAAGGCCTGATTATTAAGCCTTTTTTCTAGCTTCCTTGGTCCCTGCCGGCACATTCTAGCTAGTTCTTGTAGCTGTCTTGGGGCATGATCTCTTTCTTCGTTTTGTGAGGATGAGTGTATGTCTGTTTAGGGGGGTTGTTAGTTTTGTATTCTAGGCTGGCCTGGAATTTGTGTCGATCCCCCCCATCTCAGCATCCTGAGTACTGGGACAGCAGATCTGAGTCACCACACCTTTTTTTTTTTTCCAATTATAAATGTCTCTAGCTGGGTATTTAGGATACAGACATACTCTGTGTCGATCAAGGTTTTTCCAGTTCCCTGCAAGCTGCGACCTGGTGTCGGCACACGCCACAGCTGACACATCCAGATATTCTGGAACGAGATCTCCATCGCCTTTCCCTGGCGATCCATACTACAGCTCTGAGAAAAGCGGAGTGTGTCGGTGCCAAGCGCTCCCTTCCTGCCTCTGATTTTCACAGTTCTCTAGCAAATACGCATATAAATAGAAGACCTACAAATAAGATGTTTTGCCGTAGAAATAACGAACCAAAAGCACCCCACTGTGCAGTCACAGGGGATCCTGACAATCTGTCTTCCAAATGTGTGCACAGTGTTCTAAGGCAGGAATAAAATATTAGAGCAGCTTTACTCTGCATGACTGGCTCTGCATCCCAGGACCTAAAGGCACCTCTTTCAGTGACTGGGACCTATGGACAACAGTAGACCACCGTAGACAACAATAGCTTCTTACTGGCCAGAGTCCCTCTCCTGTCATCAGCCCTGGGCCTTGTGGAGAGGCTCCCAAGCTTCATTTCAAGTTGGACATAGTGACTGTCACTTCCTGACTGTATGACCTAGGTTGGATTCTCTCCTGGGCATTGTTAAATCCACAGCACTAACGGAGGTAAAAGCTCAGAAAAACAGTCACTTTCTTGAGGTCGGCCTCACTGACCTTTGTGATCTTAATTTCCCAAAACTGCCAAAACCTCCTCGGTCTACTCATTTCTCCCTGGGTTTCTTCCTAGTAGGAATGAGCTTCCCCAAGGCCAGCAACAAACCAGTCATAGTTTCTTTCTTTTCTTTTACCACATTTTTGAGGAGGGGGCATTGAGACAGGCTGACCTGAAACATCCTTCCGGCTCTGCCTCCGACGTGCTGGGGTTGAAAGCGTGTGCCAGCACTACAGGTTCTAGCTCTGAATGCACAGATGAAAAGCGAAGAGGTGGGAAGAAAAGCAAAGGAAAAACAGTTACAGCTCAAGAGTTTCGGGCTGGAGAGATGGCTCAGAGGTTAAGAGCACTATCTGCTCTTCTAGAGGTCCTGAGTTCAATTCCCAGCAACCACATGGTGGCTCACAACCATCTGTAATGAGATCAGGCAAGTGTATGTATAATAAATAAATTTTAAAAAAAAAGAGTTTCATCTGATGAACGAATGCCTTAATGGCAGGAGGTAGCAATATACCTAGACACAGAGACATAGAGATCAACATGGCATTTGTTGATCATAACCAGACAAAGGCAAAGGAGAAAGAGCAAAGCTGAATTCCAGGTGGTAACTTGAATCTGTAGGAGGAGATAATAAAGTTCAAGAAAGTTAACAAAAGCCAAAAATATCTTAATGCATTTATATTTATGGGAATGTGTGTTCATGGGCTTGTCTTTATGAACGCCACAGTCATGCAGTGCACACAGAAGCCTGAGGAGGGTGCCACATTCCCTGGAACTGGAGTTACAGGTGGTTAGGAGCCACCTGATCTAGATGCTGGGAACCAAATCGAGGTTCTTCATTAGAACAGCAAATGCTCTTAACCTGTAAGCCATCGCTCCAGTCCCTTTACATTTATTCTTACATACCATTATTCTCAGGTTCTACAGACATAAAATTACATAAAGTAATGCATTGCCGGGAAGGTATTAGAACAATATAGGAATAGCATTTCCATATCTCATTGGAATTGCTTAAAGCATTCCACTGCTTTCCTAACCCAAAGTACCAATGTCCAAACTCCTCCAAATAAAAACATGGTCAGGTCTATCACAATAATACCCGGTCCCTGGGACCAACTTCTTAGTTAGGATTTCTATTGCTATGCAGAGACACCGTGGCCACAGCAGCTCCTATAAAGGAAAGCATTTAGTTGGGAAGGCTTACATCTTCAGAGGTTCAGTCCTATCATCATGGTGCGACATGGTGGCATGCAGGCAGACATGGTGCTGCGGAGGTAGCTGAGTGTTCTGTATCCTGGCTTGCAGGCAACAGAAAGTGGTATGTCTCACTGGGTGTGGCTTGGCAATATATGAGACTTTTACTGTGTGAAATGTGAAAACATTGTGCTAAGAGAAAGAAAACAGAAGCAAAAAGGCAAATATTGCATGATTTTGATTGTTGGGGTTACTAAAAGTTGTCATGGAGACAGGAAGTTAAATAGTGCTGGCAAGCAGGTAGCCATGGTGAACAGGCACTTCTGTTTAGTGGGTTCAGTTTCAGTTGAGGGTAACAGAAAGTTCTATTATCTATGGCTAGGGCTACGTGAATGTACGTAAAGTTACATAATTGAGCTCAATTGGTTAAAATTATAAATCTTATGCTATTTATATTTAATCACATTTTTAAAAAAATCAAAAAGGACTAAAATATGACTTAATCATATGAGGTAGAAGCTTTAAAACATGTTCCATGACTCTATTCATAAAAACTGTCCAGAACAGGGAAACCCATTCTACAATGTTCTACTGCTGTGAAGAGACACCATGACCACAGCAACTCTTATAAAGGAAAGCATTTAATGGGGGCTGGCTTACAGTTTCAGAGGTCTAGTCCAATATCATCATGGTGGAGATAGTGATAGCGTGCAGGCCAACATGGTGCTGGAGAAGTAGCCGAGTTCTACATCTGGATCTGAAGGCAGCAGGAAGGGAGAGACACTGGGCCCGGTTTGGGCTTATGAAGCCTCAAAGGCCACCCCCAATGACACATTTTCTCCAACAAGGCCATGCCTCCTAATCCTTCTCAAGTAGTACGGTCCCTGATGACTAATCAAATATATGAGCCTATGGGGGCCATTCTTCGCTAAACCACCACACACATGGAGACAGGAAGTAGGTGCTTAGGGCAGAGGCAGAGGACAAAGGGAGATGGGCATGATGAGTGATGCAGGGAGTTTGGGAGGTGGTGGAGAGACTCCAAAGTTGACGTTGGTGGCAGTTGTACACACTGCGAACATACTAAGAACCACTGACTGATCTGAATGTGTTCCAAAGCCTGAATTCATACAACGGTGTGATTCCCAATGGGACAGTATTGATTGATGGAACAGCTAAATGCTGGACAGCTATGTCCTGAGGGTTCAGTGCTCCTGAGTGGATGAGCTGAGGCATGTGCTACGGGATTCTCTCTTCTAGAATGAGTTCATCACAAAAGTGAGTTCAGCTCTCTTGCTCACCGTCTCACTCTTTCTTTCTCAAATGCACATGTGTGTGCGCTTCTGTGCCCTTTAGCCTTCTGCCATGGGACAATGCAACAAGAAATCCCTTACTAGCAGCAAGCCCTCAACAGTGGACTTCCCAGTCTCCAGAACGGTAAAGAGAAACACAGCCCGGCATTCCGTAACAGTACCTCGGAGTAGGATAAGACACTGCCATACTGGTGAACTTTATAGGTTGGGATTATATTTCAGCAAAGCTTATTTTTAAAAATTGTCAATAAGACAATTCCTACAGTGAAGTAAAAGCAACAACAACAAACAAAACTGTGTCAATGACACCAGAAGGTGAAGTATTTTTAGAAAACCCTTAAGGCCTATTAATGCTCTGCCCCCAGAGGAAGGAGAAATATTTTTATTCATGATGAAGATGCCTGAGAAGATTAAGGAGCCAGAGATGTTGAGGCAAGGGATATGTTCCTTTTGCTGTTGCTGTGACAGATCACTCATGCAAGTAAGCTAAAAGAGAGAAGGTCTTTTCTGGTTTCAGAGATTTCACAAGTGGTGTCTGGCCTCTGGGGACTCTGGGAGCGTGGTGAAGCAGAACTACCTGGCGGTGAGAGAAAGCTCACCTTGTGGAGAACAAGTAGCAGAGTCAGCAGGGGAGGAACTGGGAATGGCGATCACCTTAAAAGGCACCTCCCCCACACCCAGTGATCTACTTCCTCCAGCTAGGACCCTCCTCCTAGAGTTTCTAGAACCTTCCAAACAGCACCATCAGCTGGGGACCAGTGAGCCTGTGAGGAACAGTTCATATCAAAACATAACAGGTGTTTGGCCACTCCTGGAGTGTGACGTAAACTTGAGGGAGGTGGTTCAAGCCTCTGAGGGCACTTGCAGAGGATGCAGCCGAGGGCTGTTAGCAGCCAGTGTTCCCAGTCGATGGTTGCTCTAGCTCCTGCAGATCTAAAAGAGCAGCCTCAGGTCCAGTTGATCCCCGCATCCCTTAGATTCACTTAATTCCAGGGGTTAGTTTCTCTTGGCAACAGCTTCCCAGCCTTTAAATGGGGTGTGGAGTTGTCAACTAAATGCCTAAAAGGGTGGAAATAACTGAGTTATTAGCAGGGTGGCAACAGGAAGAAGCACCTGTTAGTGCCTGAGTCTCTGTAGTAGAGTCAGGAGAACATATTTCATCATAAAAGGTATATTTGTTAGATGATGTTGCATGACCAGAGACTGGGTTGTCCAACTATGGCTGTCTGCATGCTGCAGTCATTAATACCCATCCACTGCAGCTGCCCAGTCCAGAAGACAGAAGCCCCAGAACATGAGTGAGCAATGATATAGTTCTGAGATGCTGAAGACCTGAAAGCCTTCTGCAGAGTGACTGGTGTGGATCCCACCGAAAGGCTGAAGAGCTGTGTTGTCCAGGACAACCGTGGCAGCAGGAGCCGTGTTGAGCTCAGGAACCCTGGAGTCTGGGCATGTTGACCGGTGCCGTCCTTTTCTGCTTTTGATTTGTTGCAACCCCCAGACACTGGGTGGTGCTGCCCATACTTGGAGTAGGTCTTTCCCTCTCCCTTACTGTCCCCACACATCCATGTTCTCTGCAAGTGTACTCATGGACTTATCCAGAGGCATGCTGTGCGGTTCTCTTAGGTTTCTCAACCCGAAACACTGGTGATGGTTGACCCTCACACATCCAGGCAGGGGCACCAAAAGGAAGAGATTAGGATTATCTTGGAAGAGAAGGGCAGTTCTGAGAAGCAAAGCTCAGACACAAGGGGCTTGGGAGGAGGGGCTGGGTGAGTAAGGAATCCAGACCTCCAAAAGGATCATCGGGTGGCTGAGTGGGAGGTGGGGAGGGGGCAAAACACTTCCAAGTGCGGCAGGAACCGCAGCTGCACATGGAGATGGTACTCAACAGGCGTCTAGCCAAGTCTCGTTTCCTTCTTCAGGCCTTCTAACATCCCTAGAGAAAGAGAATCCCACAGAGAGCCAGCCAGCAATACAGAATCCCACAGAGAGCCAGCCAGCAATACACAATCAAGCTTGCACGGCCCCAGTTCTCACATCACAGAGTACAGAGGGTGGTTTGGCACCAAAACACAGCTGGCGAATAACAAGACAATAAGAACAGCCATGCCTAGGAGGGCAGGTAGGCTGACCAGAGATATAAAGCAATGGAGACATGGACTTTGAAATCAGGGATAAGATTCTTTTCTACTTACTGGTTGTATAAATTCAGTGATTATCTTCATTTTCTCTGTTTGGTTTCCTTCATTTATAAAATGGAGTTGATACTGCCTCATGGAGTTGTTTTGAAAGAATGGTTTCTATACAACTGAGAGCAGACTGTGCAGCTGGTAGCAGTTGCTCAGTGAGCGGGCGAAGAGTATTTCCACGTGGAAGACAGCCAGCCAGGAGCTGTGTGGCAGACAACAGCAGAGATGCAGGTTTGAGCCCTGTGCTGTGAGCTATGGTGGTAGTAACAGTCATTAGCAAGACAGGTTAAGAAGCTTCTGAAACATGCAGAAGAACCCAATAACTATATAATAGATTGACTTCTAATCAGTGCCAATGTTACCGGTCATCTCTGTCGGGACCAGGTGTTTCCACAGTTGTGGAATCTTGTTCAAAGAACCGAAGCACACGCAAAAAGCCAAGGAGCAAAGGACTTTATTCTGAAGCAAAGGGGAATACAGAGTAGACGTGCTGCTGGAGAGCAGCGGGCCCTCGGCAAGGGTGCCCTCACCAGCTGAGCGGAGGTCACCCATTTGGCTAGGCAGTTTGCCCTGGGGACTCTGCCTCACTGAGGTTGCAGGTAGGCGACTACCCCGTCCAACTTTCACCTGTGCTCCGAAGCCTCCCAGGGCACACACGTGCACAGCATGTGTGACTTATGACAGCGGCCCAAGTCATCCCAGATTGACATTCACAGGGGCGAGGCAGTGAGGCAGTAAGTACTTCTGTCACCTCGGGTGACAGCCTTCAGAATAGCAACTGCTGATCGATCCATGAAGTATGCTTCAGACTCTGAACATTCTGGTTTGACCTGGTTTGCGACTCTCTTCGTTCTTATTTGTCAGGTTGAGTTCGACAGGTGCACCAATGGGCGATGTGCTAAATGGAGAGCTAGGCACTTAGCCAGCTGCAGCTCCCTAACTGGCTGTGACTCAGTGGGGAGGTAGGCATGCACCCAGCTGCAGCTCCCTGGCTGTGACTGTGGGGAGGTAGGCATGCACCCAGCTGCAGCTCCCTGGCTGTGACTCAGTGGGGAGGTAGGTATGCACCCGACTATGGCTCTCTGGCTGTATAATTGCTTCCTTGAGATATACAAGCCATGCAGCTTTTCTCTGCTTTCAGAAACATCACAATGGAACCACTTCTTCAATCTCCTGAAGGGCTCTCCTTCTGGGTCTGTCTGAGCTGCCTCCTCCTTTGGCCCTGTACACTCAGTGACCTTCTCTGTCCTACCTCCGCATCACGGCCCTTTACTGCTTCCGCACAGTGTAGGAACCTCTCAATTACAACTCCTTACTGATGCATTAGGACCACGCTTTCAGATGCTGCTGGCAAGCCCCTGTTGTCACGTGTGAAGAAGCAGGTCAAAAAGGTAGAAATGCACGCAGGAATCTTTGGGTATGGGTCCAGTTGCGCCACTGTGATATATCACCATGAGGTCGTGGCCTACCAGCAAATTTTCAGCACGTATATCTCCAGTGGATCCATGGCATCTCCGTGACTCTGTCTTCTTCCTCCCAGCATTCAGTTCTGCCTTCCCTGACTACCTAAGTTCTGCCCTATCAACAGGCCAAGGCAGTTTCTTTATTCATTAATGGTAATCACGGCGCACAGAGGGGGCTCCCACATCACTGGACAAAGTGAAGACCTGAGTTTGACTCCTAGGCATTCACATGAAAGTTGGGCTTGGTTGGTGGGCATCTATAACTCCAACGCCAGGAGGCAAACAGCAGATACCAGGGGCTTGTGAGCCAGCCAGTCCAGCCAAAATGGCCAGTTCTTGGTTAGGTGAGAGATCTCTCATCCCTCCTCAGAGAAGCTTCTGTTGGCAGTAGATGCTGATTAACGCAGATCACAACGGGCCATTGTGGAAAGAGTAAGATATTGCAGCATGCTCCGCTGCAAATGGGATATCTATATCACGTCCATGTTCATAGTGTTCAGGGATCACTGAAGAAAGAGGGTATAATAGATTAATAAAAATTGCTGCAGGATCCCCGGCGGCAGCAGGCAGCAGAAATGCTGTAGGTCCCCAAGCGGTGGCTGGTCCAGGGCAGGGAGACACGTGGCCACAGGCAAAAGACAGAGACATGGATGGGCACGCCATGCAGAGTGAGGTTGGATATTTATTAGTGGTTATGGAAGGAAGGGGAGAAGGGGAGAAGAGCAGAGAAAAGAGAGAGGGAGAGAGGAGAGAAGGGAGAGATGGAAGCTGCCTCTCTGAGAGGGAGACGGAAAGGAGAGGGAACTCAGGCTGGAAGCTAAAGATCAGCCTGTCTCAGCAGATGGGGGAGGGAGTGGGCTTGTCTCTTAAAGAGACAGAACAATCATTATAGGGGGCAGAAAAAAATTATAAGAGCCAGCAGCAACGATGACTCCAGTGAAATTGTTTTTCTGGGCACAACAGAGCATTAAACAGATGAACTCACAACCACTGTGACTTTGTGCACAAGACTTATCCATGATCAAACCCAGACTAAATCCCAGCATGGTTGGGAGGCAGACACACTGAAGAGGGACAGTCAGCCCTCTTCAGAGATGCAGGCCTGAGAGGCTGCATGTGCTCCATCCTGCCCCCATGCACATACAAGCAGCAGTAACTGGACTCAGTGTGTTAGAAAAATAGATATGAAATTGAAAGGGAATGGAGGCAGGGGCGGTGTGCCACGTGGGGAGGCAGGGGCGGTGTGCCACGTGGGGAGGCAGGGGCGGTGTGCCACGTGGGGAGGAAGGGGCGGTGTGCCACGTGGGGAGGCAGGGGCGGTGTGCCACGTGGGGAGGAAGGGGTATTCAGGGGAAAAGTTGGAGGGGAGGGATGGAAGGTGAACTTGATCAAAACATACTGTATGCGTGTATAAAATCCTCGAACAATAAAAAAGAAAAAATAAGGTGGAGATAGAAGAAGACACCGAAAAGTTGAATTCTGGCTTCCACATGAATGCATCCCCAGCTAACACATACAAAAACCAGTAAAAATTAAAATACCTTCTACAAATGGAATTTAAAAAAATAATTTAAAACTACTAAATTGTAGGACCCAGCCATGACAAGCTCAATAGAGGCCTGAGTCTCAGGAGTTTTCCCTGAGGCAATGCCTGGTTCCAAAAAAGACCACAAACTGAGAAGACCCAGGCATCACCTGGTGTGGGAGAATGGTCTGTATTCTGTCAATCATGTTTTAAATAAATGCTGATTGGCCAGTAGCCAGGCAGGAAGTATAGGCGGGACAACCAGACAGGAAGTAGAGGTGGGTCAATGAGAACAGGAGAATTCTGGGAAGGAGGAAACCCATTCCTCTGCAGTCCTTGCCCAGCCACAGAAGAAGCAAGATGTGACTGCCTCGCTGAAAAAGGTACTGAGCCATGTGGCTAACATATACTAGAATAATGGGCTAATGTAAGTTATAAGTGTTAATAAGAAGCCTGAGCTAATGGGCCGATCAGTTTATAGTTAATATAGACCTCTGTGTGATTTCTTTGGGACTTAACGATTGCAGGAACCGGGCAGGACAGAAAACCTCAGACAACAACCACTCAGGAAATTCTTAACATTCCAACCATTGTAGATAGGATCACCTGCCAGCACACACCCATCGCTTTTCACCAGGACACCCCTAGACAAATGTCAGCCAATCAATCAGGGGTCCTGAACCTTAGAAATCCCTCGTCCCCACCTTTGCTACTATAAAAACCCAACCCCAACTGAGCTCAGGGCTCGCCTATCATTCCAATACATTGGAACACGCAGGGAGTCCGAGTTTGCAAACTTGTGTAAAAATAAAGGTGCTTTGGTTTTACATACAAGACTCGGTCTCCTTGTTGGTTTCTTATGGTAGGTTGAAATCCGGAAGTTTTACTTCTGTTTCAGTTTGCCTTCAATATCATGTTTTCCATGTGTTATGGTTTAGATAAAATGCCACACGTCCCTAGGTCCCCGAGGCCTCTGTGGGTCCCAGGCAGGTGAGAGGCAGCAGGTGAAAGACGGAGGGCAGCTGGTCCAAGGAGCCCCTGCGGGTGAGAGACAGAGATGAATAGGCACACCACACAGAGAGAGGGTTTGGGTATCGTTTATTCAGTGGGTTATGGGAGTAAAGAGAGGGGGGAGAGAGAAACAGAGAGGGAGGAGAGAGGCCAAGGCAGCAGCCATCTCTTCCAAAGGGAGAGCTCAGGTTGGAAGCCCAAGGAAGAAGGCTTGCCTCAGCAGAAAGGGGGAGTGGGCAGGGCTTGTCTCTTAAAGGGACAGGGCATACCATTACACCATGACCTGTCCCTTGAGCACAGGGCCTTCTCTGTCCTTGCCAGACTGCCAGAGAAGCACTCTCTGTCCCCTCAGCTTTTATAATTCTCACATAGTAGTAATATAGCAATGATTCTTTGAAGTCACAATGCATGTACGGTTATTTGTTTTATTTTTATTATTACACTTGTTTGAGGCAAGACCTTGCTCTGTAGACCATGTCCTGGAGGTCCCTATGTTCAGAGCAGCCTAGAACTTGTGGTGAGCAAACCTTCCCTCCTCAGCGCCGGGATTAGAGCCACAAGCCATCCTGCCCAACCGCATGCATAGTTTTGCCTGTTCTATGCCACGAACATCTCAAGGCAGCATACTGTGGATTCTGACAGTGTTTGCTGAAAGAATTCACCTTGCCTTGCAAATTTTAACGCTCAGCTTAGAACAGCACAAGATGATTGGTGCTGAATTGCAAGTCTTCTCGCTCAAAGGCTTTTCGTGCCACACACACACACACACACACACACACACACACACACACACACACACGAACAGGCAGGCAACCAGAGGGTCCAGGAAAACATCAGCTGGTCTAGACTGGGTGGGTTAGCCAGTCAGGGAGACCAAGGAGCTGATGTGGTGGAATCTGCTCTGCTAGAATGCCTTACCCTGAAGAGCCTGGGACCCAGTGACTGCTCCTGTCACAGCTGCTCGCAGCACCTACCCTGTGTTAAAATCACAGGTGATTTGTTATACCCTGAACCTGCGGACACCAGTTTAACACGGACATGCCTGGAAGGGAGACGGAAAAGGTGGGCCGGTTGTCCCCAGGGTGGAGCTGTGAGGCTGGAGGACCATGCTCAGTACTTTGAAGGTGTCAGGAGGGCGTATTTGCACAGGTGTGGCTTATCCACTTCCACTGGCCTTGCGAATTGTGGACCAGAGACAGGAGAAGAGCATGGGAAAGAGGGGAGAAGAACGGTTGACACGGGGGGGGGGGGAGCTTGGGGACCGAGGTGACTGCACATGGTCTGGCCTTTCGGGGCTCAGGGAAGATGATCACAAGGCCACCTCTTAGGGACAAACTTGCCTTGAAACTGGCCCTGGTAGCAGCTGAAGTCCAACCTATGTTTGGTTTTCATTTTCAGAACCAGGGGTTGAACTTGGGGCCTCATGGGTGGCGCTCCAACCCTGAGATACAGCCCAGCTTCCTGTTATTTCGAGACAGGGTCTCACTTAATTACCCAAGCCAGTCTTGAACTTGAAATCTTCATGCATCCACTCCTGAGTGGTGAGATTACAGGACTTTATACTGCCAGGTCTGACTATTTGATGGCAAACAAATTTTTTACTTGTTTGACTTCTTTTAAAGAGACATGGTCTCTTATATTACCCAGGTTGGCCCTGAACTCCTGAGTTCAAGTGAACCTCCTGCCTCAGTCTTCCAAATCGCTGGGACCACAGCATCTTGCCATGCTTGGCTACTATCTATGATAATTATCCAGCAGGAACTGTTCCCTAAAACCTGGTATGATGGCATGTCTGTAATCCCACCACCTAGGTGGCCGAGGCAGGAAGGACAGCAAGTGTCAGTCTAGTTTGAGCTACAAAGCAAAAGCCTCTTTAAAAATTAAAAACTACACCCTCCTCAAGTCCCCGTAGTTCTCCACAGCAGAGGCATCTGCTTTGTTGCTGGTGACATCACTGCCCTCCTCAAGGTCAAGGGAAAGAACACTTTCTAGAACACATCAGCGTTACTTGTTATTTTTTTCTGTACACATTTCAACCTTCCTGAAGGCAACTTCTTACAGTTGGAATATTACTCAGGGTTTTCCAAGAAGACAGAGCCAATAGGGTGTAGGATGGATGTAACAGTGTGTGTGTGTGGGGGGGAGAATAAGAATGGGAAGAGGAAGAAGAGGAAGAGAAGGAGAGGGTCTGGAGACCCAGGCGGCTGTTGCTGGAGTCCAGAGCATGTGGCCTCTCAATACAGCCTTCCTTCTTCCCCCAGAGGCTTCAGGTTTTTCTTTCAGGCCCTTCACCTGACTGAACAACGTCTACCCACACTACTGATTTGCTTCATTAAAGTTCCACCTGTTGAGATCCCTCACTCCAGCATTGAGGCTAGTATGGACTCAAACACCTGATACTATGATCCAGCTGGGTTGACATAAAACCAGCCGTGGCAGAGGACATGGAGCGTAACAGTTCTGCATACTCCTCATTATGCATAGCCCAAGAACACTGTGCAGCAGCCAGTGAAGAGTTAACTAGACAGGCATGGTAGTAAACGCTGTACTTCCAGCCCTCAGGAGTCTGAGCAGGAGGGCTGTGAGTCTGGGCTACATGGAGGGACCCTGATTCAAAAGCAACGACAAAAGTTGACGAATGGGGTGTAACTGGCGCTGCATACCATTTATTCAGCAAGCGCTATACCTGACGAGCACCGCTTCACCCCGGGTGCCGTCCCAGGACTGGGAATCGTCCTGAGCAAAGCTGGAGCTGACAAAGTCTGATTATCTTAGAGCTCCAGCTAGAAAGAACATTTCCGTTTGTTTCTTTTCTGGTCTCCCTGAGTGGTGTCGAAAGCTACTTACTGTAGCCGTAATCATCACAGCTGTCAAGAAACCAGAAGGATAGGATGGCCAGCTTAGTTGTGTTATGGAACAGGGACCTCAGAATTATAAAAACAGAAAAAAAATGGTGGTTCAATATTCTCGTTTTCCTCATTATTCAGTTGGACACTCATCAAGGTAATGCAAAAAAAATCATTTCGGATATTGTTAAAGCTCTGTATCAGTTGCTCTTGTGATGTGGAGGTAGCCAGATTAGTTTTCTGATCCAGCTCAGGGGGCAGGGAGGCAAGGTCAGCTGGGTGTCAAGGAGCAGAAAGGATGCTGTTTGAAACTGACAGGAGTTCAGGGTCAGCCTGGACCACACAACAAGTGTCAGACTATCCAAAAGTCTGGGTGAGGTGGGAAGCAGAATCCCCTAAATTCTTCCAAGAAAAGCCAGCCGTCCTGGCTGGATCCCCTAGAGTGTACAACAATGCTCACAGAGATGCCCACCGCAGATCAGAGGACTGACAAGCAGATGGGGCTCAAGCTTCTGCGTGTTACGGGATTTTGCTTAGGGCAGAAGATAGACATGCAGCCAGAGAGCTGGCTGCCTTGAAATCGGACCTATGAGGTGGCTGAGAATACCAACCCTTTCTCATCCTACTCGTCCTTGATATGTGTTTGTATAGAAGGAGAATTTTCAAAAATACGGTCAAGTGCTGTTTATTAAATACTGTAGTCGGAGAGGTTCTGTCTAGGGAAAGAGAGTCACCTGGGAAAGCGCTACAAAAAAAAGTGTTCAGTATTATTGTACCAGAACAAAATAAAGGAATCAGAGTCCCCAACGCACAGCCACTTGTAGGACGTATTTAGGGTCCTCTCCATCGCCTCTTGGGAGCTCAAGTGAACTTCGGGTGTGACTGCCCAAGAGAAGGGCTGGTTTGTTAATGCTCTGGGATGAGAGGGTCTCAGGCAAGCAAAGCTACACTTCCCGTTCCCAATATGGAAGCGTGTAGGATCTCATGTAGGCTGGCCTCAAATTTGCTATGCAATTGAGGATGACTTTGAACTTCTCATCCTCCTGCCTCCACCTCCCTAGTGCTGAAATTCCTGGTGCCACCACCAAGGCCAGTTCATACAGTGCTGGAGAGTGAACCAAGGTTTCATGTGTGCTAGGTAAGCACTCAAATTCCCATCCCTCCATCCTCCTACTTTCTCAACTGCATGTGATGACATTCTAGTTGCTGTTATCTTCAAGGGCTTTTGACAGTTTTCATACAAATGGCTTGACAACATTGTAAGAGAGCCAGCAGATCTATGCAAAAGGAAGGTTGATTTCATACAGGTCAGACCGAGAAGCAAAACATACCTTGCCTGGTAGTCAAGCCAGGTATTCCTTCCTGTCCTTTTTATCTCTGTCAACAACACAGTCTGGAGTCATCTGGGAAGGATGCCTCAATTGAGGAATTACCTGTATTAGACCGGCCTCTGGGCACATCTGTTAAGGTCTGTCTTGATTAAGTGAGGCATGATGTGGGAGGTCCTTCTGTACACTGCAAACATGTGTCGCTTTTATTGGTTGATGGATAAAGCTGTTTCAGCCAATGGCTTAGCAGAGTAAATAAAGCCAGGCAGGAAATTCGAACAAAAGATACAGAGAGACAGAAGTAGAGTCAGGGAGATGCCATATAGCCCCCAAAGGAGAAAGAGGTCCGAACATTACCGGCAAGCCATGAGCCTCATGGTAAAATATAAACCATTAAAATGGGTTAATTTAGAGTTAGAGCTAGCTAGTAAGAGGCCTAAGGCATTGACCAAACAACTGTAACTAATAATAAGCCTCAGAATGGATATCTCCTAATCAGCTGCAGGAACTAGCTAGCCGGAGAGAAACCAGACTAGTGGGCCTGGGCGAGACAGAGAAAAGCCTTCTGGCTACAGAGGCAAGCCCCTTGTGGGCAGCATCATTTCTGGGCAATGCAAGAACACCAGCTAAGCATGAGCCAGAGGGAGCGAGCCAGCGAGCCGTGTTCTTCCTTGGTTTCTGCTTATCTGCTCATCCTCACAGACAGCTTGAGGAGTGTAAAGTGCTAAAACAGCACTTAGTGCTTAATAAACATTAGCTAATAAGAATAATAACAGCACTATGTTCTAATGAAATCAACTTTCTGTCCCAAAGACATATGTTCTTGAGATTTATCGTCTATGTCATTTTAAGTTCATCTTCGGTTCTATTAACGCCCTTTGCCACAGTATGAGTTATTAAGGAAGTACTGCTGCATTTGCTGTCCATTTGTCCTCAGATGCTGAGTAACCTAACAGCCTGTCTGTCGTGGGTCTTATGGGGATTATAGCCAGCACACTACATGGCTCCTCTGACTAAAATTCTGCCATAGAAGGCGACCTAGGCTTCTGCATGGCCCAGCTGCTGAGGGTCAGTGTCCTCGCCTTGTGGTTGGTGGTTCTTCAACCTAGTTCACTGACCTTCTCCTATCACTTCCCAGAGAGGCCCAGCAGCCGTGGCTAAAGAACGCACTATTTGCCAACCCGGGTACTGCTGGGCCACCCCACCCTGGGCCACCCCACCCTTCTTTGGTGTCCCTCACTAAGGACTGGAGGCTGGAGCTTCAAGTGCGGCAAACTCCTGTGTGTCAGAAATACTATTAACTGATATAGTTGAACCTCTCTGATCTTACCGATTCCCTTACATTCCAAGAGGAGATTAAAGAGATGACAGAACAAAGAAGGAAAACCAGCCCTTGAAAGAGGCCCTGAACGTCTTTCTGCCTCCCTCTGACCTACTCCCTGCAACCTATTTTCTCTTCCCCTCTTGAAGCAATAACATGAGATTCTGGCCATATTGTCTTCTGAAGATCCGTGGCAATGGAAGGCAAGCAGATTCGAGTCCAGCTGTCACTGTGTCCCCTGACTTAAAAATCTCTTGGGGCTAGTGTGATAGCCTCAGGAGAAGCCATAGCCCAATGGGTTGCTGTATTTAGCAAGCCCAGGCCCAGCTGAGGGTCCAGAAGACCAGCCCGACCTCCCAGGCCAGGGCCTAGGCCGGAACAGTATTGCATGGGTCTCTTCTCCAGAGCTCTTTGAGAGGCAGACGGCCAGGCACACACCATTCCTCCTTAATGGCGTTCTTGGGGAGGGCCTCTCACCCATTTAATCATTCAGATCATTAAAAAACTCTCTCGCCCCAGAGGAATGGGACTAGATTTCTTTTGTTAAAATCTCATTAAAGTCCGCTTCAGCCTGTAATAATTTCCTAATAGATGGCAGGGCTATTCGGCTGAGATTGGGTTTTCTTTCATTTATTCTTGGGTCTCATAATTGTCTTATCTCTGAGGCATTTTGGTTGTCAGTGAAGTGTGACGGATGCTTCAGCCTGGGAGCTACTAGCTGAGCATTTTATAATATCCGAGGAAGAGGCCTCATTCTCTTGCCTGCTCTCCTTTCTTCTTGAAGCTGCCTCCTATTCAGGTGTGTTTATGGAGTGGGGGGAACTCAATTTCCCGGTATTCTTCTGGCTGCTGGTTTTCTTTACGCCTGCTGCCATAGATCTCTCCTCTAGTTGCACCTGCACAACCCCTCAAAGGCAAACAATTTAGACCAAAACAAAAAAGCATCTTCTGAATGTGTATCCAAATGGCAGCAATTATAGCCTTTTCAGACACGCAACAATCTGTCTAGACTCTAGAGAAATGTTCTCAACTTGTGGGTCTCAACCCCTTTGGGGTCACCTAAGAGCATCCAAAACCACAGATACTTACAATTCATAACACATAAAACTAGTTATGAGGTATCAATGAAAATAATTTTATGGTTGGGGCGGTCACATTGCGAGGAACTACACTAAAGGGTTGCAGCATCAGGAAGGTTGGGAACCACTGCTGTAGAGCATCAGGTCTTGGTGGGGAATCCCTAACATCATAGGGGTCGCTGGGCAGCGTGAACTACAGCCCACAGAAGTGGGCCACTGACTGGGGAGTCCTGGGTTCCAGCTGGAGGCAGAAGGTTCCCTCTGGCTTTAAGCCTAAGCAAGTATTCTGTTCCCGTTTTAAAATGGAAAAGCTTAGTAGGTGTTTTCTTCTTCTTTTAAACAACAGTTATCCTAGTCAGCAACTGCAAGTCCGTTGCTAACAGCAGCAGCGAGGCCGCAAGAGATGCAGCCTGAAGACATTCTGTTCCTTCAGGCACTGACTCTTTCAGTACTACTGAGAGAACGTATCTAAATTTCTGTCCTGCTAAAGAATTCAAGACTCAAAGGTGGAGGTAGAATCCTGCTTTCCAAAGAGGCTGAAGATCAAGCAGCTCCTTGTCTCCCAAGAAGTCCTGCTTTTTCTTGCCCCTCTTTTCTAACCCCTTCTCCACCTGGCTTCCTCCCTACAACTTCCTGTTCAGCCTGTTGCTGACGCAGCTTCTGAACCACAGGTGAATTCTATTTAATCAAACACAACTTTGCATCACTAAACAAATGTCCCAGTGCATAAACAAAAGTAATACACCTTAAAATACTCTACAGCAAGCAGGGCAGCAAGGGATGGGAGGAAGTTCTGTAAATATTGCACTATTAATAATAACGTTTGTAGCCAAGCTGACTAACCACTCACTCACTGTTGGCAATGTTTAAGACCTTAAATCTTGCTCCAGCATGGTGGTGAAACTGAAGACCAGGAAGCCCCAGGCCAGCTTGGGCTACAAAGCAAGACCAAGTCTCAAAAAATAAAACCCGATGGAAGAGTTTTAAGATCTTATATTAATTAAAATCTTGAGTCCTTCTCACAACATATAGGAGACAAGTATTAGCATTACTGTATTATTATTATTCTCATTCTTAAAATGTGACAGTGCTGGACATGGAACCATGGGCCTCAGACTCATGCCTAAGCCATTTGTGTGTGTGTGTTGGCCAGATGTTGATATCAAGTATCTTCCTTAATTTTTCTCTATTTTTTTGAGTGAGGTTTCTCACTAGGACCTGGAACTAGCTGATCACACCAGACTGACTGGCCAATGAGCCCCAGGGATTCACCTTGCCTCCTCCTCCCAACATTGGGATTACAGGATCATGCCACCATGCCTGGGTTTTTATGTGGGTAGTGGGGACTGAACTCTGGTATGCATGTGTCAGGGCACACACAGATGTGAGCCCTTCCTACCTTGTCTGAAGGTCAGAGAGTTCCACCTTAGTTTTGCTCTCTCGAAGTTGTTAACAACAGGTGTGGCTACAAATGGGAGTCTGGCCTACAATGTAGTTAATTAGTATTCTGAGTGTTGAAATAGATCTGTTCTACCTGAAGCAAAGGTTGGAGAATTCAAGTCTATGCCTTGTGTCATGCTAATGAAGTCTGTTGCCTCCCCCTTCCCCCTTCGGAGTGAAGTATATAAGCGTGCAGAAGAATAAATGAGGCGAATTCAGTATTCCCTGGATGTCCCACCCGGTGCTGTTCTATGTTTCTATCTCTTAATTCTCCTACATCCCTGTTCTTTTTGCTTAATAATTCTAACCCTCACACCCCTACCCTGGAACGTCTGAGTTTTGTCAGGCTGGTTTTCGACACTAATGTCTGCACAGCAAACACTCCACTGATAAGCTCCGTGACAACGTACTTAACTGATGAGCCATCTCCTCAGCCAGCTCCCTATTCTGGTTTTCAGACTGAGTGCCTATCGGTGCTGGAGAGATGGTTCAGTGGTGAAAAGCACTCACATCAGGTGGCTCATAGACACCTATGGCTCCAGTTTCAGAGGATCTGATGCCCTCTTTTGGCCTGCACAGACACCCACCCACACATACATATATAAAATTTAAAAAAAAAAAAAACTATCAAGGACAAGGTGCTAGAGAGATAGCTCAGAATTTAAGTGTGCTTGCTGCTCTCGCAGAGGACCTCCTGGGTTTATTCCCCAGCATCCAAACGGCAGTTTATAATTGTCAGTGATTCCAGTTACAGGGGGCGCAACACAGTCTCCTGACCTTCACATAGGCATCTGGCATGTTCATGGTGCACATACATAAATTCCAGATAAAACATTCATATATACAAAGTAAAAACAAAATTTAAAAAGTGAAGGATAAGCGTTAACTAACAGAGGGAGCTGAGAATGCTGGCTCCAGAGGTTAGCGCTTCTGTAGTTAGATTAGCACTTCCGTAGTTAGGTTAGCTCGGCTCAACAGAAGGTGGGCCCGCCTCCAACAAGCCGAGCTAGCACAGTGGTCCTCTCACTGGGAAGGGGGCTGAGCTGTTCCAACATCACCTCTGTGGTGCTGTTCCAAGTGCCACTGAGAGGCAAGCCGTTTGAAGGTGGTGTTGTAATAACTGTGGTCAGCGACAGAGAGCATGCCGTAGACAAACCATGAGAGTATGAAGGGATGTTCTGGTTTGGGTGAAGGAGGAAGGTGGTTTTACTGGAAAATAGGTTGGGGAGTTAGGCAGCTACTTCCTGGTCTTCCTCCCAGGTTGTACGGTTGGAATGAAAATGACCACCATTGGCCCACACGGAGTGGTACTATTGGGAGGTGTGGTCTTGTTGGAGTGGGTGTGGCCGTATTGGAGGAAGTGGGTCACTGGGGGTGGACTTTAAGGTTTCTGATGCTCAAGTCAGGCCCAGTGTCATTCTCTCTTCCTGCTGCCTGCTGATCCAGATAAGGAATTATTGGTCCCTTCTCCAGCACCGTGTCTGCCTGCTGCTGCCATGATGATCATAGACTAACCCTCTGGACTGTAAGCCAGCCCCAAATAAATGCATTCCTTCATAAGAGTTGCCATGGTCATGGTGTCTCTTCACAGCAATAAAAACCCTATCTAAGACACAGGCTAAGCTAAGAACACTAGATCGTGTGCTAAGGACAAAAGGAATCCACTCTGGTATAATTAGGGGAGCAATAATGACATCTATGTGTTGGGAACCACCTTAGTAACTTCTATTCCCATAACAGAATATTCAGGACTGGATCATTTATAGAGCAAAGGAGTTGAGGCTAGGGAGATGGCCCAGTGGGGGAAGTGCATACTGCACAAAGGCCAGAAACTGAGTTTGTTCCCAGCACCCATAAAAAGCCATGTGTGGGGTAGTAGTGACATCCATAAGCCTGTCAGTATAGTCTAATAGCCCGTGTCCAGTGAAAGTTCCTGTCTCAAAAAATAAGTTAATATGGGGGCTGGAGAGATGGCTCAGTGGTTAAGAGCATTGTCTGCTCTTCCAAAGGTCCTGAGTTCAATTCCCAACAACCACATGGTGGCTCACATCCATCTGTGATGAGGTCTGGTGCCCTCTTCTGGCCTGCAGGCATACAAGGAGACATATATATATAGAATACTATATACATAATAAATATTTTTAAAAAAATAAAAATAAGTTAATAAATCAAGTGGGTAACAGTAGACACCTGACACCTGCCCTCCACACACTGACATGGGTGTGTGTGCACACACAGATGCACACATGTGCGCGCACACACACATACATACACACAGAGATGCACACATGTGTGCACGCATTCACATGCACACACAGATGCACACATGTGTGTGTGCACTCACACACATGCACACCACATGTGTGTGCACACTCACACACACATACACACACACTCACACACACACACACCATACACACCTACCTTCTAAAAAGGAAAGTTGTGTTGGCTTTCCCTTACCGTGACAAACTCCCCGGAAAAGGGAGAGGTCTGTGCTCCAGATGTCAGTCTGGGGCAGGACTTCTGGTCCCACAATGAGGCAGAACATCATGGTGGGGAACATGGGGTAGAACACACTACTTCCTTAGTGTTGGCCTGGAAGCAAAGGGGAAGGAGAGAGTTGGGGTCCGGTATGCCCATGAAAGGTCACCTCCAGTGACCTAACTCCCTCCTAGTAGGTCCCACCTAGTCAATGTTCAAACGCTAGCAGAAGCTCACGAAGTCCCAAAGCACGGCTTTGGCATCTGCTTTGCCTCTGGTGAACACTGGCAACCAGAAGGACTGAGTCAAACGATGTTCGCCCCATGATCTAATTATATCTTTATATCCTGGTGGAAAGGAGGCGGCTATATTTGTCTGTTAGGAGAGCAGAGAAGGAACACAGCTGCTAACCTCTTCAGAAGTTAGCCTGAGGGCAGAGAAGGTTCAGGAGGGATCTGTGGGGTTTGGCGTGCTTGTTTGGTTGTTTGTGCTTGATGAAGCCCTACTGTAAAGTCCTGATTGTTCTCAAACTGACTAGCCTCCTGCTTCAGCTTCCTAAGTGTGAGAGATTGCAGAGATAATTAGAGAAGTTGAGGAGGCAGAGAAAACATTTTTCAAGGGTAAGGAAGGCAAGTAGGTCCCTGGAGGGGAATCTGGGAAATGGCGGAAGGGAAGCAAGGCCTGTGGACCAGGGCTGAGAGAAGAGGCCTTGCTTTCTGAGCTGAAGACCTTACTGCCTTTTGCTGAGACGGTCTGACAAGAACAAGCAGGACCGGCAGCTCCACACGCTGAGTGGTTCAGGGAGGTGTGGGCACCTGACCCCAGAAGCGGGGCCACCTAGCCCCTCTGCATTAGGGAGACGTGAGCGTCTTCGTTTCAGAAACGCCCTCAGTCCCTTCTCTTTCTACCTTCCCAGTTTCAGAAAGCACACCGCCGACCACGCAGACGTTTATCACGCTGGCTTCGTGGAAACAGTTGTCAGACTTCAAAATGACAAAGATTGGGCCCTCTGCTTCTTAAGTCATTCCCTGAATGACTGTGGATTAAAAATAGGCTGGCCAGGTCCGGTGGCCCAAGTCTGTAATCTCAGCCACTCAGGGAGTTGAGGCAGGAGGATTATAAGTTCAAAGTCTGCCTGGGCAATTTAATGAGACCCTGTCTCAAAAATAAAAAAGATACAAAGAGGGCTGGGATGTGTAGCTCCGTGGAAGAGCTCTTGTCTAGTACTTTCGGGTCAATCACTGACACAGAAAAATAGGCAAGGAGACTTCAGTTCTGCTTTTTCTTACGAAATTTCTGGACCCTCTTCTGCCCCACCTATTCTCTTCCCCATTACCAAAACTCTTCAGACTCTGCAGCTGACAGTGCTCCCCGGTGACACCATCTACAACACAATGCCCAGAGGTTGATGGGACATAGCTCGCTGGAAAGAGCCAATCTCAAGCCAAGAAATGAGTCTGGTGGTGGGATTTTTGTCACCGTGGGGCTGCTGAGTGCCTTCTGGCCCACGACTTAGAAGCCTGTTCTTGTTCCTGCTGTAACCTCACAGGCAATGACAGTCCATCCCGTGTCACCAAGTGACACAACGAAAGAGCATGTGCAGGCCTTCCCCTGCTTTGTCCCTTCTGCCATACTGTTGCCGTCCCTATCCCCTGAAGTTAACTTTTATAAAAGACCTTCATATAAGGTGGCTCATCGTCTCTCACTGAGCTTTCCCAGAAAACACTCCAGGTGAATAGGCTGAAGTCTTCGGAAGATAAACCCTGGGCTTCAGGTTGCTTGAGTGGAAATTTTTAACAAGCAATTCCTTCAGCTGCAGAGCCACACAAAATGTGATTTCCTTAATGCACGCGTTCCCACAGAGGCTAATAGATGGCCATTACCCGGCTCTGGACAAAGCCTGTTACTCAGCTTGATGCCAACAGTACTAGCAAATGCCCCATTTGCAACACTAGGCGAACAGCTGGATTCATTACGTCCAGTTCCATGAGTAAACAGATGGACTGTTGCTGGCACGGACCCCAGGGCTGCCAGCTGAGAGGCTGGTGTAGCCTCTGCACTCCCACTGCTGTTCCCAGGGCAACATAGAGCAGACTCACGACACCTCATGCTTTCTGAGACAAAGGAGAAGACTAACAGGAGTCAGTGCAGGTCTAGGTGGAGGACGGCGCTGTGTGGCTGCTGCCACTCGTCACTGCGGGGCTGAGAACCGGGTCAGCAGATGCAGCCGGCCACTCTGGCTCTCACGCCAAAGGAGCAGATGCATCCACATACGAATCTGGGATCCCAGAGACTGGAAAGAGATGACGTGGCCACACCATCACTAACTCCGGGGGAAAGAGACGACGTGGCCACACCATCACTAACTCCGGGGGAAAGAGACGACGTGGCCACACCATCACTAACTCCGGGGGAAAGAGACGACGTGGCCACACCATCACTAACTCCAGGGGAAAGAGATGACATGGCCACACCATCACTAACTCCAGGGGAAAGAGATGACGTGGCCACACCATCACTAACTCCGGGGGAAAGAGATGATGTGGCCACACCATCACTAACTCCAGGGGAAAGAGACGACGTGGCCACACCATCACTAACTCCGGGGG
>PVIU01001465.1:0-35308 GCA_004026605.1 Ondatra zibethicus | reverse complement strand
GTGGCCACACCATCACTAACTCCAGGGGAAAGAGATGACGTGGCCACACCATCACTAACTCCAGGGGAAAGAGACGACGTGGCCACACCATCACTAACTCCGGGGGGGAAAGAGATGACGTGGCCACACCATCACTAACTCTGGTGGGGGGATGACGTGGCCACACCATCACTAACTCCAGTGGGGGGGCATGACATGGCCACACCATCACTAACTCCAGGGGAAAGAGATGACGTGGCCACACCATCCTAAGTCTGAATAGGCGAAACTGAGTAGAAGCTATTCTGTAAGAGTTCCTCAGTTAGAGGAGTAAGGCCCTTGGAAAAGGTGCTTTTCATCCCTTCTCGGGTTTCCACAGGTCCTCAATGGAGCAGAAAGTGGCCCACGAACCCACAGGCAGCTTTCATGTCTTTGTATTAGTCCCTTGTTTCATTTAAGACAGGATCTCACTATGCAGCCCTGACTGACCTAAAATTCACTATGTAGATCCGGCTGCTTTCAACTCACAGAGATCCGCCTGCCTCTGTCTCCCGAGTGCTGGGATTAAAGGCATGTACCACCACTGCCCGGCTTAATAACATATAAAATATTAATATATAATATATATTTGTAACAATGCCCTTCGTATTTTCCTTAGGAAGGGCTTCCTGAGAGCTCAGAGCCTGCTAAGATGACCTTGCTGTCCTCAGAGCCCTGACGTCCCTCTTATCTGGGCAGTATGGCTATCTCACACCCAGCTGCCAGCTCTCTTATTTACCTTCCTTACTGTTCCCCACCTCAACATTTTAAGCCTAACCTTCCTTTTGCTTTGGTTTTATGTGTGTGTGTCTGTGCGTGTATGCATGCTATAGGAGGCCAGTGTGGTTGCAGGATCCCCTGGAGCTTGAAGTGCAGGTGGCTGTGAGCCCATCAGTGTGGGTGCTGGGAACGGAATTCAGGTCCTCTGGAAGAGCAGCAAAGGCTTTTAAAGACTGAGCCACCTCTCCAGCACCCTACATTCCTTTTAATTTCTGTTACGTATTTCCTGACCAACAACCCTCTCCCCCAATGCAAATAATCCCAATCAGACCAAATCAAACAGAATTAAGATACCCAGATTTGGGCTGGAGAGATGGCTCAGTGGTTGAGAGCACTGGCTGCTCTTCCAAGGGTCCTGAGTTCAATTCCCAGCAACCACATGGTGGCTCACAGCCATCTGTGATGAGATCTGGCGCCCTCTTATGGCCTGCAGGCACACATGAAGGAGTGTTGTATACATAATAAAGAAAGAAATCTTTTCTTCTTTTTTTTTTTTTTTTAAAAAAAGATACCCAGATTTAATGGGTGCCAGCACTCCCAGGTGGTCCTGGGAAAAAAACACGGGGCGGGGGGAGAGGAAAAACTGAAATGACCACCAGAGAGGGAAAAGGGGAGACCACGTGTTCATTTTCATGGGAGCAGTTTAAATAGCCTGTGGGTGCGGTCTTGACCTTCCCTGGGGAGGGGTCACCATTTGGGCTTTCTCAGAGGTGGAGTTTGGACTGAGGCAACTCCCAGGGGAGGGAGCTTGGAATGGAGTTTTCTGCTCAGCATTCCAAAAATGGATGCCAGGGGGCTGGGGTGAAGCCCCCAACTAAATAATTTTATCTCTCATTTGCTGTTACCATAAGAATATCGAGGTTCTCAGGCCTCCATACAGGATGGGGGAAGGGGACAGTGAAAGACGGGCTTCTGCACGGTTGAGGCTGTGGTTCCCAAGAGCAGAGCCCATGCCACTCTTAGGGGCTGTCACCTACTGTCACCTATGGAAGGCCACCGAAATGAGAACAAAGGTGAGATAGAGAGAGGGCAGGAGAACAGAGCAAGGGCTTGGGACCAAAGATGGAAGAGGGAGGAGATGGGGGAGGAGGGAAGCAGAGAAACGGGAAATGCAAATGAGAACCAGCCAGCAGAGCCCTGACTGTGGCTGTGTCCTGGTTGCTTATGTGGTGAAGGACCTCTGAGAAACTGTGGCAAGGAGAAGCTTGCTCCCAACAGAAGGAAAACAAATCCAAACAGCTGCTGCCTCCGAGTGCCAGCAAAAGGGTGGGCCATGAGGTGTCGAGCCCCAAGGGAGAATATTGATTCAAGCCATGGATTTCTATTTCCTAGCAGGATGGCTGCATGACTCATGACAGAGAACTGGCCCTGGTCCATTAGCCTCCCCAAGGGACCCTGTGCCTAACAGAGCAGGTCCATAATCGTCGGGTAATCACAGGGACCAAGAGACTAATGCCGCCAGGGTCATGAGCACAGATCTCAGTAGACTCAATACAATTAGAGTCTGTGCTTGTCATGGAAGGCTTCAGTGGATTTTTCCCTGCAGCCAAGCTGATGTGGAAACTTGAGAGAGAGGTGGAGGGTGGAAGGCAGCAGGCCAATGCACAACCTCCTCCAGGGTCTTGGGGAATAAGAGAGGGTTCTAGTACTAGTTTTGTTGACTGCTGCTGAAGAGGAGTAAAGGGGCGGCCTCTGGGTGCAGGTAACTCAAGAGAGCATGAAAAAAGGGCTCGGCGTCGAGAAGAAGCCCCAGCAGGGGCAGGCCAAGAACACAAAGTGGTTGGCATCCTCCACCCAGGGCAGTCCTACTCTCTCAGACCAACCACAACGGCTCAGGTCCTAGCCAATAGAAGCGCCCACACTGTAGTGGCTGTTTCTGTCTATATCAGCCACAGACACCTGCATGTAGTCACACAAAATTCAGAAGCAACCGACGCTGCTCTTATGACCTTGGTCCTCAATCTCCCCAGGTGCGGAAGGGAAAGCTCTGGTTTTGTTCACTGGCCACTAACTACATTCTCTGATTTTTATTTTCACCCTTCTGAGAGATAGGAGTTACACCATCTCCACAGATAGAAAAAATCAGCCCACAAGAGAGAGACAGAGATAGAGGAGAGAGAGAGACACAGAGAGAGAGAGACAGAGAGACAGAGAACACTGCCCCTCGCCCAAGGTCACCCAGCTGCTCTGTGTTAGAGCTGATGGTGACCCGTGCACTCCATGCACTGTGGCCCCTCCAGCTGCCCTAACCAGAATGGGGTGGAGGCTGCTTCTGCTCAGGCACACGGAGGCGGGACCACGTCCCATCACATCTGATCTGCAAAAGGGAAACCCCTCCTGTTCATTTTCAGTTAGCAAAAGCTTTTGTTTGATCACAGTGGCCCAGAATGACCCTATTATACAGCAGGCTGCGAAGCACCCGTTGGCTCCCAGGTCTCCAGCGAAACAGTTTTTATAAGGACTTGCCAGTTGCCAGCTTCCCCGGGAACCTTCCCTGGAGCAAGCACGCTGCCAGAACACCATGGCTGTTTCTGTGGAACATCAGCGGCTACAACCTTGGAATTCAACCTCCGGCTTATTAAAACAACAAATTACCCACCGTGAGAACTGCGGAGTGCATTCAGATGGAAAATGGCATTTTTTTTTATGATGTGATTTAATTAGGAGCAATCTCCCCATCCACTCTGTTGTCAGAGTGAGGCTGAGACTGCGCCGAGAGGAGCAGTTGGCCTCCGCCTCTCGGAGAAGAAATAAAGTGAAACCACTTTGGGAAACCAATTCAAGCTGGGGGAGAGATGGACAGACAGACGGGCCTCGGACTGTCTGCAGTTTTCAAAGGCCCTGTTATCCAGCTGTGCTGAGGTACCCCAGCAGGGAGGGATGGGGCTTTGATACCTGTACCCTCCCTCCTGCTCCTTGTCCCTAGCTACCACCATCTTCTGCATCACTGCAATGGAGAAAACTAACTGAATTCCAAGGGTCCCTTTGACGGAAGTGTGTATATCTGAAGGATGTTTGCAGAGAGGAACAGTGGGAGGCTGAACCCAGATGGGCCGAGCTTCATGGGCTGAGGCGTTTCTAAAATTGAGCTGGAAATGTGAGTTTTTAAAGTCTGATTTCCATTTTGGACCATTTAATTTTGACATTTCCGTTGTATCCCATCACACTTTCAACATTCAAATAGACACTGTTCTAATGTAGATAATTTCCTTCTACGTCACACACATGGACCTTCATCCTCAACCCCCAGATTCAGAAAGGAGGCAAATGTCCTCCAGATGGCAATAGGAACCCTTCCTCCCTCCTTCCTTCCTTCTCTCTCCCTCTCTCTCCATGGTGTATGTGTGGGTGTGGTCAGGGGATGACCTTGTTCCTCAGATGCCACCATCTTGTTTTTTCTTTCCTTCTGAGACAGGGTCAGGGATCTTTCTGTTCCTATTTCACCACACTGGGATTACAAGTATGCAAACCACACCCAGCTTTAAGAACAACAACAAAATCACGGATTCTAGGGTCCAAACCCAGGTCCTTCGGTTTTTGTGTTAAGCACTTTACTGAAAGAGCTACCTCCCAAGCCCTGAGATATTTTTTATTTTGCAGTTTTCCTAGGATGATGGGGTTCAGCATAAGTGTCTAATCTGTTATGAAAGTGTCCATCAGCATTGGATCAAAGTCCCGGGCATTTCATTTGGGAAGAATGCATAGAGAATGTGAGTTTTAAATATAATTTGAAAATTCTTTGACAGATTTGGGGCTTGCTTTATGCATATTTAAATTCTTTCCCAAAGAAGACGAAAGAGTCAGAAGTTCTTTCTACTCACTTACGAAAAGTGCCAGTAGAAATGGGGCCCTTCAAAGGGACGCATGCCAGTCACCCTTTTATCTGGGATGCGTGAGGATGGCATGTGACCAGCTCCCTGATCCAGAGCCAAGTTCACCCGATGCCAGCTCTGACTTTGCCCTGGTGGGTCACAGGCAACACTTTAAAAAAGAGAGAGAGAGAATAATCATACACATTTTATGAGCGTGTCACTCTGGATGCCAGAGTGAAATCTAGTTCCTCCATGGTGCACAGTTTGACATCTGACATCAGAAGATGCAGGGTCCACTCTTGGATCTTCTGTTCGCCGCCCAGAATAAACCCTTCATTTTCTTTCTTTTTTTCTTTTTTGTTTTTCGAGACAGGGTTTCTCTGTGGCTTTGGAGCCTGTCCTGGAACTAGCTCTTGTAGACCAGGCTGGTCTCGAACTCACAGAGATCCGCCTGCCTCTGCCTCCCGAGCGCTGGGATTAAAGGCGTGCGCCACCACCGCCCGGCAACCCTTCATTTTCTCATGGAAACATACTTTCCATTACCTGTGCAATGAAGGCCTCAGGCAGGGTTACAGCTTCTCTGAGTCTATACACATAGAAAACAGTTTGGGGCTCTAGCTCAATGGGAGAGCGCTTGCAAGGGAGAGAGAGAGAGGGAAAAAGGGAGAGGGAGGAGAGTGAGAGAGAGAGAGAGAGAGAGAGAGAGAGAGAGAGAGAGGCTGACTCCTGTCCATGAGTTCTACTCCATGTTAGTCAACTAGACATGATGTGAGCTGAACCACCCACCTTATCACTCCTCAGTGTCTTGGGGTAGCCCCTCAAGACTTCACTAAGATCAGTCTTTTGATCCATCCAACTCCAATTTTACTGCAGGTTTCAAGGGAGGACATATCAAGACCTAGTGATGCTTCAGAAACAAATGTGCGAAAGATAAACTTTGGCACCAAAATCCGCTTGTGGTCCGAGTACCTCCTGCCTCGGCAGGAAAGACAGAGTTGGTGCAGTTGGGAAGGAGGCTCCTGGTGGTTCTTGCGCACGTGGAACGTTGTACGTCATTTGCTGTCAGGTAGTTCCCACTGCGTGGTACTTTCTCTGCAGCTGAGCAAGGCCTAAACTTTATCACTGACTGCCACTGCCCAGGCCTCCAGTGCAAGCCGACAGAGGCTTGCTGTGCAGCCCAGTCCTGGTCTGAGCAGGGGTCTCAACTCTCCTGGAAGGCATTTCTGACAGTCCACCCAACCTGCTACACACCTTGCACATTACGTTAGCATTTGAACTGTGTATGTAATAAAACTTACATTCTTTCCATTATGTAGATGTTATGCATCTCTGTGTATAGACCATGTGTGATTAAACATGGAAGCCAGAGAGCAGTGTTGGGTCCTGGGAAACTAAAGTTACAACAGGTTGTGTGCTACCCAGTGTGGATACTGGGAAACAAACTCAAGTCCCCCAGAAAAGTGATAAGAGCTCTTTAAAAAAAAATAAATATTTTATTTATTTATTTTATGTATTTGAGTGCTCTGTCTGCATGCATGCCTTTATGCCAGAAGAGAGCATCAGATTCCACTAGAGATGGTTGTGAGCCACCATGTGGTTGCTGGGAACTGAACTCAGGACCTCTGGAAGAGCAGCCAGTGCTCTTAATGGCTGAGCCATCTCTCCAACCCTGAACTGACGTCAGACACTGGCCTTAAACAGGAAATCACAGTGACATGTGGCTGTGACCACTCTCGCTTGGGCTGTGAGCAATCTGATGTCTAGGATTTTTAGTCAATTGTTAGATTCCCCAGTAGCAAGAACAGCACCGGGCATATGGTAGACCCTCAACAAATGCTGTCAAAATTCAATGAATCATTGGAGGAAAGGGAAAAAAGATGATATCTAAAATAATACCTAAACTGCTGGTGTTATTATATTTAGACTGTCTCATTCAGATGAACTGAGTGTGTGCTATCAAAGGAGTTTACAGTTATCCTGAAGGGACTGGAGTGTAAAGGACTTTTGGAGGCCACCTAGGCCTGGGACTGGAAAACTGTGATTGACAAGTCTAACATGGGCTGCTGCCTGTATCTGAAGATGAGGCTGCATCAGAGCACAGACGTGCAAAGTCTTTGCACTGCAGCTATGTAATGGAGTAGAGCTGACTGTGTAACCTGTGTTATGGCTTACATATGAAATGTACCACACAGGCTCATGCATTTGGACTCGGTCCCTAGTTGGTGGCGCTGTTTAGGGAGGTTGCAGAATCTTTAGGAGGCAGGAACTAGCTGGGGACCTGGACGCAAGAATTGTAGTTTGGCCCCAAATCCCCACCCTAGCACTCTAGGTCCAGCTGCCCTGTTCTACCACAGCCACAGAGCTGATTCGGCCTCCAGCTTTCCCCACCGTGATGGATCATGCCCTCTGAATCGTGACCTAGAATAAATATTTCCTAAATTGTGTCTGTCAGACGTCCTATCAAGTGATGAGCGAAGTAGCGACACAACCTACAGAGCCTCAATACTAAAAGGCTGGCCACCCGGACCCAGAACACTGCTCTACTCCGCCTTTCAGTGAACAGGCTGGCCACCCGGACCCAGAACACTGCTCTACTCCGCCTTTCAGTGAACAGGCTGGCCACCCGGACCCAGAACACTGCTCTACTCCGCCTTTCAGTGAACAGGCTGGCCACCCGGACCTAGAACACTTCTCTACTCCGCCTTTCAGTGAACAGGCTGGCCACCCAGACCTAGAACAGTTCTACTCTGCCTTTCAGTGAACAGGCTGGCCACCCGGACCTAGAACCCTGCTCTACTCCACCTTTCAGTGAACAGGCTGGCCACCCGGACCCAGAACACTGCTCTACTCTGCCTTTCAGTGAACAGGCTGGCCACTCGGACCTAGAACCCTGCTCTGGAGCATGGACGGGAACTGAGGCTGTGGGTGGGAAATGACTTGCTCAGATTCATTACCACACACAGGACTGCACCCTAGCTCTCTTCTGGCCTGTCTCGTTTTGACTATCCCTCTATGTCTTCCCAAACCACAAGAACACACTTCAAAGCTCTGGTAGGAGGCTTCCCCTGGGCCTGACCTACAAGCTGAAGAGCTGACGGCGTTGTCGATTTCCCCACTTATGTGGCAGGACCATATTCTGAACCCCAGGTTGGTTTTCCCGAATTCAGACATTACTGAGCATGCTGGGAGAATTGTGGCTTGCTTGTTTCAAGGCCTTCCCACAAGCCTCCAGGAGTGAAGCTCGTCTTCAGGAGCAAGGGTAGAGTTGCATGACTGCACCTATGAGAGAGGCAGAGCAGAGATGGCACTAAGGCCCTTGCCGGAGTCCTACCGAGGAAGCCATTTGGAGGTAGCACTGAATTGCTCTGTAGAAATTAGGTAGTCGCAGTGGCCAGCACAGCACAGGGGTCTGTGGCCTTAGGGCAGGGTCTTCACACCACTACATGGAGATATCTGTGGTTGTTACCTGTGGCTTTCTAGGCTGCATGACCCCTACAGCAGAACCCAGTACAGGCATCCAGGGTGGACCAGAGATAGGCAGTGGGTGATGGTGACTGTTTTATCCAAAACGCTCCTAGGATGTCCTAGAGCCAGCAGGGAACAAGGGGGTCATACTGGATGGCCCACAGCAGATAATGAAAATGGGAAGCAAAGTGACTGGAGACTTCACAGAGGCCAGCGGGGCTGAGCTGGAAATTGGTTTGGCTCCTGAGCTGGTGTAGCAGGTGGCAGTTACAAGCTTCTGGGCTGGAGATGTGTTTTAGTGGTAAAGTGTGTACCTGGCATACATGAGGGCCTGTGTTCAATCCCAGATGCCACAGAAATAAAGCAGGGGACAGGTCAGATGGGTCAGTGGGTAAAGGAGCTTGCTGTCAGGCCTGGTGACCTGAGTTTGATCCTCAAGACACCCATGGTAGAAGAGACCCAACTCCTGCAAATTATCCTTTGACCTTCACACACACTCTGTAGCATGTGCCCACACCCTGACACACAAAATAAATACGCGTAATAAAACATTTTAAGATGAAACAAGCACGTGTGAAGCCTCTCACTTGCCTGTGCCAGTTTTAAAGGACACTGGACACACATGTGGGCTCTTCCCAAACATTTCCTCTGAGGCAAACGGTAAAACCTCTGAAACTCTATTGATGAGTTTCTTAATCCTGGTTCAACAGGGCAGCGATCTATTCCAAGCTGATAAGCAATTTCTTTGCCTGTAAATACAGTCAGAGTGGCTGACAGGATTGGCCAAGTCAACCTAGACTTGAGTAGGATGCAGAGAATGGTTTCTGACCCACGAACTCAGGACTGACAACCGGGAGCCCTTCCACAGTGGGAACAACGTGCCTGAGACAAGCAGGGCATTCTACTCTGCCAGGCTGGTGCCTCTGGAGGAGTAAACGAGACTGGGGGCAAGAGGGCCAGCAGAGGGTCGAGTTGTGTTTTGGGCTAGATCACATCTGAAAGTCCCTGTTCTGGGTCTTCTATGAAGTGAGGAGTAGTGACTTCTCGCTTCCTTGCTTCCTTTTGGATTTCTGAGATCGTATCTCACTGGTCCCAGGGCTGCTCTGGTCACTCCATCCATTACAGGAGAGACTGCAGCTGCTCAGTCTTTAATCTACTGCCCTTGTGAGGGGTCACATCATGCATGTTTTCCAATGGCTGTCTGCTCTGAAGCACTTCTGTGCTATGTGTGGGTCGTGAAGTCATCTTGAGATTTGAGTTAATCTGATTTTATCCTAGGGTCGATCAAGGAAGAGTAAGGAAAATGATGATGGTGGTTGTGATAAGCCCCAGCCCTCTTGGCTGTCACCCAAAGTACCTGCCAAGGAGATTGATTTTCCCTCCAGCCAGCATCCTGTTCTTCATTGCTGCCTCAGAGGACTGTCTAACAGCCCACAAGTTGGGTATGTAGAATGAAAACTCAGAAAACATCACTACATCATGGGCTCAATCCGCCTCATGACCTTGGCGTCACATCAGGACTACAGGTGAATCTAAATCAGGAGGGGCGGGGGAGGAGTGTGTGTGTGTCGTGTAAAAGGGGAGGAGTTCAAGCAGGAGCCCATGGGCCCACATCTGAGCTCCCACCGCCGAGCAATGCTTTGGACCAGTTTCCCTGTCATGTCAAGGCTGGTTTCAGAGGCCAGTGTGTTCAGTATGAATGCAAAGGCCAAGCAGGATCAGGCACACATGCGGATTTGCGCAAGAGGCCAACGCCTGGGGGGTGGGAGAAAGGGTGGATACAAACATGGCAGCACTTCTGCCAAACCGCTTCCTAAATGAAGCACAGCTGGGTCCCAGGCTCTCACACCCGGAGGTTGGCTTGAGCTGCGTGGGTGGTGGCTGGAGAGGGCTCCCTCCCACATCTGTGGGTCACTACAGGGTTTCCTGCGCTCTGGCTCCAGGGGCCTCCCAGATGAGCTCTTGTTCTCTGCCCTGCATCTCGTGGTTGTTCTTTATGTTCATGTCCGGGCTTCATCATGAAGGGCCCCCCTTTCTTATTTTTCATAAAATAACCATCGGCCGAGGGGAGTTTATGTGCAGCAGAATGTACTATTTAAAACTGAGTGGTGGACATTCCTCTGCGTAAGTCTTTTGGCTAACCCCCTTCCTGCTGTCAGCCCCTCTCCACGGTGTCCTTCTGGGTAAGGGCAGGTGCACTGAGGACCCATCCCTGGGGCTGTTGTTCCAGTCTGTTTCCCATGGACTGTGGACAGGAAGCCATTGTTGTGCTGCCTCATTCTCTTCTGTATGGGAAGGAAGCTGGCCAGCACAGACAGCACAAGATAGCTGTGGGCACACGAGAAAATCACTCCACCCTTCCCTCACTCCATCCCTGGGAAGGGGTAGAGCCAACAATTCAACTGTTGGTGAGGACATAGTTGATCTTCAGAGAGCTGCCTGACTGCTTGGGAAAATGGTCCAAGTTCTTTAATGTCTAAGCAGAGAGCTACGTCACAACACAGCATGTAACCCCATGTGTATACATAAAAGAAATGGAAACAGGCACATGAGATTCACTTACCCCTGAAGGTGGTATATAGCAGCATTGTTCACAACAACCCAAAGGGGGAACAATCCAACCACCACCACTGGCTAGTGGATGACTAAGTGTGTTGCATCATCAGCTACAATTCCAACCAGCCACACCAAGAGTGAAGCATGGATGCAAGCTCTAACTTGGGAGATCCTTGAAAACATCACGCCAAGCACAAGACGCCTTTCATGAGATAGCAGGCCACATCATTCTATTCATACGACCCCAGACAGGGAAACCCAGCTGGCCATGACTGCTTAGAGGTGTCTGTGAGGGGGCGAGGAGGTGGCTAGAGATATGGGTTCTTTCTTTCTTATTACTATATGTGTGCATGCATGTGTACATATGCTGTGTGTGTCTGAGGACGCATACATGCCATGATACATGGGAATCTTGGGCAGTTAGTTCTCTGCTTCCATCATGGGATCTGGAGATTTGCATTTCTTTATCCTCTGAGCCATCTTGCCAGCCCTGGGGGTACTTTTTGAAGTGACAAACATATGAAATAGCTGTGCTGATGTTTACAGATATGTGTAATGAACAAACACTGGTTATATGAGTTTTTTGTTTTATTTTTAGACAGGCTCTTGCTATGTAGCTCTAGCTAGCCTGGAATTCTCTATGTAGCCCATGATGGCCTCAGCTTCCTGGAGTACTAGGCACAGGCATGCACCACCATGCTTAATTTGGCTGTACATGTTTTTTTCCTCCTTGAGACAGGCTTTCTTTGTGTAACAGCCCTGGTTATCCTGGAACTCACTTTGCAGACCAGGCTGGCTTCAATCTCAGAGATTTGCCTGCCTCTGCCCCGAGTGCGGGAATTAAGGTGTGCACCACCACCGCCTGGCCGGTACACTTTTAGTGACTCACTGATCGGAAGATCTGACAGTGCCGAGGACTGAACCCGGGACCTCATGTGTGTTTGAAAACCACTCTACCACTGAGCTGAATCTTCAACCTGGTTACACATCCTTTCAATGGGTGAGTTAGAATCATGTGGTATGGAAACTGTATTTCCTCAAAGCTGTTTTTCTGAAGGCAAGAGATGCATATTAATATTGTAACTAAGCCCAGCACACGGGGAAGTTCAGAGCCCTGAGAGGAAACAGCTGGCTCACTGAAATGAGTTATCACAGAGATTAATGAAGGGCCATTCATAAAGATGTGGGCAGATACAGGAGCCCGACCAGAGATGGGGGAGAGTCCTATGGGAAAGGGGAAGGAATCCAGACAATATTGTGGCACACAGGGTTACCTTCCAGGAGAAAGAAGCGACTGCCCGGGGCAGCCCAGCAGAAGCATGTAAAGCTCACAACCTCCATCTGTGGCCACCTCATCCCAAAACCCGAAGATGCGGAGTCAGCCTTGGCGTAACATGGGACAGTTACGACAATCGTTGGCCACCAATTTAGCTTCATTTTGTCCCCTTCCGCCAATACAACAGGGCCAGGTCTGGACAATATGATACAAGGAACTTCTTGATTGTACCCAAGTGTGATGGCTCGCACATGTAATCCTGGCACTTGGAAGGCTGAAGCAGGAGGGTTGCTGTGTGTTTAAGGTCAGCCTGAGTTAGAGTCAAGCAACACAAATGAAATGGCAAAACTTGAGGATCTTCCTGGAGCAAAATCCGTGTAGGCTTTTGTGGATGCCCCAGGCTTTCTTTTGAAGAGGTTGGGGAGAGAAAGCAAGGACTACAGAACTTTCCCCAGCTGTTCAGAGAGTGGAGGTGTTGGGGGGAGTGGGCAATGGGATGAACTGGGCTGGGACCTTGGCTCTGCAGGGGGAGTAGAGAAAATACCAAAAGCCCACACCAGAAGGAGGCAAATTCTTCATGTCCTGTTCTAGCAGCGTTTGCTTCTCCAGGGTCATTTCTCCTTGAGGTGTGGTCTCCTTCCTTTGCAGCCCTTTTTTCAAGATCCATGTTTGCATTTGGATCCGTCTGGGTGGAAAGACAGAATGACTGCGTGCTGTGGACTGAACCGTGTGGCGCCTGCCTGTTCTAACCTTCAGTGCAGACTTAGAATTACATGCTCTGTAGGTAGTCTTCACAATGGCAGCTGAGGCAAACGAGGCTACTGTCCTAATCCTGTGTCCTCATAAAGCAAGCTCAGGACACATACAGAGGGAAGACCATGAAAAGATGAACACAGTCAACCACAAGACAAAGTCACCCTCCGAGGAAAGCCCAGGATGAACACCTTCAGAGACTGCAATTGAAGGTTCTGGCTGTTGATCTGCTCAGCCTGCATTCTTCGTTGTGGCATTCCCAGAGAACCAATGCACCACCACCCGATGGAGGTTTAGAAGCGAGCGATGTCTCCTGTCTTTACAGCAGGCTGGTTCTGCATGCGCCCTTTCCTCCTGGCTGAATGAAACAATGTCTGTCAACTCTGGCTGTGAGTCCTCCTCCAGACTTGCAGAGATCCTGCCTGCACGCCCAGACTCCAGGGAAGGTGTCTGACCTGGCCTCTGGTCACTGGTCTCTGACTGCTCATCACCTGCCGCTCACTGCAGCCACTTTCCTACTGTGTCCCAACCCAGTCTGGACAAAATCCCCAAAGCTTTCTGACCTCCACCCCAGGCCTCAAGGCAGCATCCTGTCTCCCCAGTGCTCCCTAGGCAGCAGGAAGAACTAGCTGTCTTGGAAATGTGACGTCTACAGCAATAAGAGCAGCAGCATCTCTCAGCATACACACTGCTTTGCTTTGATGCTTAGACGGATGTCTAAGGCAGTGAGTGCAGCTGGGTTCTGCCACCTAAGGAGCTGGGAACTGCCTGGTGTTTCCTGTGAGTCTGAGACCCTGTGGGCACAGATGAGACTGCTGGGCTCTTGCTTTTCCTGACCCTGGGAGTCAAGTCAGGCAGCCAGATTTAGTCGGTTGCTTCAGGTTTCCTAGCAGGGAACCAAACTGGTGCTGGGAGAATGATGCACAGGTGCGACACCCACCTCCCCACCTGCTATGGCTGGAGGTTGTCATGGAAACCGAACCCTTCACTTCCAGGGTGTAGGTAGCCACATTCTGGTACCTGCTCATACGCATGGGCAGCCTCTCATTAAGAAGCCAGAATTTGCTTGCTGCAGGTGCTGCTGGCTTTCTAAAGCAGCAAGACCAGACAATTTAGTATACTGCTGCTGGCCTTTGCATGAAAATGCCTACCAGAAATCAAGCCTCCTGCCGGGCTCTTTTAGTTTTGTTTGAAAACCAAACACCTCTGTCCAGAACACCCAGGTTCAGCCTTTGACAAGTCTAACACACACACACCATGCAGGAAAGACTCACTCTTCAGAGGGGGCAGGAGACCGGTCAGTGACCACCTGTGTTCACAGAGGCATGACCATGGTCTTCATGCTCACGCAAGATCCATGCAAGCTAGAACTCAGTGGCTGTTGGGTGACAATGTCAGCTTTCTCTGGTATATTTGGGGAGCTCTTCTTGAGGGAGGACAATACAATGGTGGGCAGGACCCGAGCGGCCACAAACTCAGGCGATCAGGGAAGCCTGGAGGACTGCAGCGTGGTCACAGAGACGGCCTCTCGAGTCTTGCGGGTGCTTGGAATTCTCAAGAGGTTCTAGATCAGATCTAGTCCCCCACTTGGATCTGCTTCCATCATTTACCAACACCCAAAATCTCTCTCTCTCTCTCTCTCTCACACACACACACACACACACACACACACACACACACACTCACATGCTTTTTGAGACAGGTTCTTGCTATGGGGCCCTGACTGCCTTAGAACTAGCTATGTAGACAAGGCTCTTCTCAAAGTTGTAGTTATCCTCTTGTCTCAGACTCCTAAGTACTGTGATTATAGGTGTGTGCCATCATACCCAGCTGAAATTTTGTGTGTGCATTTGTGTGAACATATGTGATACGGGGGCAGGTGCTCCCAGAGGCCAGATCAGATCCCCCGGAGCTAGTGTTCTAGGTGGTTCTAGTTCACTCAATCGTGGGTACTGGTAAGTGCTCCTAACCACTGAGCCATTTCTCCTGTCCTGAAATTGTAGTTTCATCCCCTCTGACTCAGGCTGACATGTCTGTCTCCTCCACTCACAGGCTGCAGGATAACTGACTGCACTGTGACATCCCCAGACTGTTAATAAAGTTAACCTTGAATCAAGGGGCGGAGCCAGCTACTAGCTGGCCGGGATTAGCCACAGAGAAGCCAGGAATATGGATAGAGAAGACACAGGAAGGAGTAGGGAGGGACTTCAAACTGGCACCGTTGAGAGAGGCACTTGCTGGGTCTGTTGGTCGCTCCCCTTCTTTGATCTATCAGTTTATACCCCAATATCTGATTCCTGAGTCTTTATTGGTAACAGAACAGCTTAGATAAACACAACAGCCATGAGCCATGAGCTAAGTGGAAGGGAGGGAAGATGGGGGTGGGGGCAGGCCTGAGGCTCTGGGGCTCCAGATGGCACTTGGTCCCACTGCCACCTGGTGTTTGTAATGCGCCACACTTTCAAGCCTCCTCACATTTGCAGTGATGCAAGCTCCCGAAATCTTCTTTCACATAAAAAGGACAGATGTGGTGGCACACAGCTGTCACCCTAGCACTCGGAACAAGGGAGAATCAGGAGTTCAAAGCCAGCCTGGGCCATATAAGACCCTGTCTCAAAACACACACACACACACCACCCAATGCCAAGCAGATGTTTCAGTTTTGTTTTGCACTACTTTTGGTTTGCTTTATTTCTGTCTGTCGTTATTTTAAGCAAGATCTCACTTCGTAGACCAGGCTGGCTCATAATCAGGGTCCTCCTTCCTCAGGCATAGCCCTGGTTTGCTCTCACTATGTAGATCAGGCTGGCCTGCTTTACTTCCCTTTTTTGTTTTGTTTTTACTGAGCATGAATTACTCTTTAAAAAGAGGAAGAGCAACACATACTTTTCGGGAAAAAAGTCTTGAAGAAGGTCAGAATAATTGCCTTGGAGGAAGCTAGGTTCGCGGACAGGGTAGCTATTTTTAGACGGAGGGCTGGTGGGAGGACGAGGCAGATCTGAGTACAGCTTCAGAAACAGGACAAGGACTAGAGAGGCTCAGAGCAGCTCCATGCGGCACTGCTGACTAGGAAAGCCAGGCTGACAGAGCACCCCATTCTGAAGGCATCTGAGGTCCTTAAACCACTGCTCAGAGACAACCCAGACATGTGGACCTGCAATAGCTCCTACTGACTTATGGACTCTAATTTATTGACTACATTTTCTTTTAAATACACAGGAAAACTGCTTTCTATAATCCCCATGGGATGACATCTGCCACCCTTCCCCCATCCTTACAGTTCAATGTGCACTGGGGATGTCTGAAGTGAAGACCCTGGGACTTGGTCAGGCACCATTGTGGAGCACTGCGGCAGTGCAGGCCTTCACATAAAGTGAAGGAGCTCTGCAGGACTGTGTTGCAGCTGCCCTCTGCCATACCTTCTATGCAGAGCACCTGACCTGCAGGATTTCCGCCTTTACTTACTACCAGGAGAAGGGTGGTAGGAAGTGTAGGTCTTCACTGGACACTATGCCACCCATTAAACTGGGTTCTGATGGAGGGCACAGAGCGTCTTCCATTCCACTCCTTGCTCCTCTCTGCGGATGAGCAGACCACTCCCTACTCTGTGATGCTAAGTGGGGCTGGGGCTGCAGCTCAGGGAAGGGGGCTTACATAGCACTACAAGACCTTGGGTTTGATTCCAGCACCAGAGAAAAAGCAAAAATCAACCCAACCCAAACCCCAGAGATACGTGTGAGGACTTGCAATGTGTCAGGCGCTGTGCAATCCCAACACCAGGAGACTCAGCCTTCAGACTGACCTTGAACAAAGACCAAGAAGCCTGACCTCTGTGAGTCTGTGAGCCCAGGAAATCTCACCCTGCATCACCTGCTGGGGAGAGGACAAAGACGGCAGGACGCTGGACGCCCCCGTGGTTCTCTGGTTGCTCTGGCTCAGCCAGGAAAGCAGACGGGCAGCTGGAGAATAAGCTCCCAGCCGGAGGGCAGCAGCAGCCTCCTGCCACATGTCAGCTGATGCCAGGGGGCCCAAACGGTCACAGCCAAATGCAGAGGCCCAAGACTGAACCACAATGACTTGGTCAAAGCACCCAACCTGTGGGCCTTTGAGAGAGCAGGCTAGCAGGATGCTTCCCCCAGCAGTGGAGACAGCAGGCTGAGCTACCCACCAGCACAGGCTCAGATCTCCGTAGAAAAAGGATTACTTGTGGCATTCAAAGCCTAGTCCTGACTGCTCAGTATAGTATATGCTATTCCTGACTACTAAGATGCTCACCACCTGCTTCTGAGACTGAATTCTTACAGGATCCCAAGTCCCATAGGAATGGCAGCAGTGTGGCCAGAGGCATAGGGGCACTTAGACTAAACACGAATCATAGGGATTTAGGAAAGGGATCAGGGAGGATGGGCAGGAAGGCTAGCGGCCTCAGACCCTGGAGGATGCACCCTGAAGTTTGACTTCCAAAGCATTCCTTCTGGAAGCTTCCAGCACCTCACGGTCACATACAGCCCACACATCCGAGCTCTACAGATGGCTGTAAAGAACGTCCCAGTCCTGCTTTCTTCCCCAGGCTGAAGACAGAGCCCAGGAAGGGCCAGCAGAAGGCAGTCAGCAAGCATGGGCACCCCTGCCTCTCCTTCACCCTCAGCAGCCTGTCTCCTCACCCCAGAGGGGTACAATCACGGATCAAAGCTTCTGGAACCCCTCTGAAGTACGTATGAGTCACCAGGGACACGTATCCCCATCCTGCCTGGGCCATCTGCACTCAATTACAAGCCCTTTGGAAGGCAGCAGAGGGCCGAGTCTCTGCTGCAGCACTCTGCGATTAGCTCATTCTCGTTTTGAACGCTGCACAGCTGTGAGCAGCGGTCACAATTCAAAGCCTTTTTCCTCAAAAAGAAAACTGCCAAAGTAGCTGTGACTGCTGTACGGAGTCTGAAAGTCTCGCTTCCTGGCTAAGTCCTGGACTTCCTGGGTCTGGGATCACTCAGACTCTGTGGTCTGCAAATAAGCTAAGAACTATCAAGACAGATGCTGGCAGGGGGGAAACGTCTCTCTCAGGAGGCTGAGGCAGGAGGATCACAAATCTGAGGGTACCATGGGCAAGAGTGAGGACAGCATGCCTTAGAAGCACAACAGAGCGAGAGGGCAGGACTGACAGGGGTTCTAAGTGGCCTGTCTGAGGCCACACCTCCCTCGCTGTGACGTCATCTTCCATGAACTCACACGAGCTCTCTGCAGTCCAGGCACTCCCCAACAGTCACAACAATCCGTCCTGTGAGTTGCAGTTCACAAGAATTCTGAGGCATCATGGTCCTTTTCTTTCATGGTTTTCAACAAAGCAACAAACTCATTGCTTTTCTCAATAAATGGTGAATGTGGCAAACAGTGGCACACAGATGCCAATAACCACAGGGCAGATTTGTGCATCCAGGAAGTTCGTGTTTGCTTGGGTTTGGTTGGCTTTTATCTATCATTTACATATCCTAAAATTCAGAACTCAATAATGGTTTTGCTTATCATGCTGAGAAGTCAAAATGTCTATTTAGCATAAAAGCTGCCCCAAATTATATCACTGTAAAAAAAAAAAAAAGACTTAAAAAAAAATCTATGTGTGCATTTGCATGTCTGTGTGGTGGGGTGCCTTGGCACCCACGTGGAAGTCAGAGGACAATTGTTGGGAATTGTTTGTCTTCTACAATGTGCGTTCCAGAAACAGAACTTAAGTCCTCAGGCTGCGTAGCAAGAGCCTTTACCTGCCAAGCCATTACTGTTTTGCTTTAAGAAACTTTAAGCACCCATAAGAATAAGGAAGTATGGACCAATTACAGCTGTCAGGGAGGACAAGGGGAATCACTGACGGGATCCGCAGGACTTGCAGCACACAATGGAAACAAACACCAATGTGAATTGACAGTCTCTAGTACGGCTAAGAAGTAAGCGTCAGTGCACTTGTCTATGGCTCACATTCAGGAAACATCACCAAGCTCCGAGGCAGCTCCTGGGGCTGGCAGGAGGGTGAGGAGTTGAGGTTAGCTTGGGCTACCTGTCAAGGCCAAGGCTGCCCTAAGTTTCATAGCAAGATCCTGTCTCAAAAAAAAAAAAAAAATTAAGGGCTGGAGACTTACATGCCAGGGCCTGGGTTTGATTCCCACGTACTGCAAATCAACCAATCAATCAAGCAATCGATCAATCAACCAATCACAAACACAAGGAAATAAAGCTCTCAACCAACAACACTGATGACAACCAGCAGCCAAATGTGTTAGTGGTACAGGTCCTGAGCAATCTGGAGGGGCAGACACAAGACCCTGTCCTCACCACAGATGGGGCTCAAAACAACAAACCTTAATCCCTAAGGAGAAGGGGGACAAGTGAGAAGGACACAGGATCCAGCTTGAAGGTAATCCTACTGGTCACAGCTGAGACCAGGGTAGACGGCAAGATTGTAACCCACTCAATGAAAAATGAAGCATATATCTATAAATTAAAAATAAAGTGAGGCCGGGCATGGTGGCGCAAGCCTGTGATTCCAGCACTCCAAAGGGCAGGGAGATGTCATGATCCCACGCAAGACTGGGGTGGACACTCTACCTATAAAACAAAACAAAACAAACCCTACTCTTTACAGTGAAGTCTGCCAAATCCTGTCTTAGACAAGTGGTCAGCGGGGTCAGCAGTGATGGGGCTCAGCGAGGCTGCAGCACCACCCTAGCGATGCTCCTGCCACGGGCACCATTTAATCCAACCTAGAAACTCAGCTGTGCTTCAGAGTTCAGGACACAGCAGGTTCGATGGGAGCCTATGGTCCTGCCCGTGTCCTCAGTGTCTAGAACAGCCTGGTACACGGGTAAGGTTCTAACGGGGTCAGGGATCTGGAGGCAGCGATGATGGACGTGTTGAGGTCCCAGAGAACAAGACTTTCACTCACACGACACACACCTGTGAGGTTGGCAGTCGGCCCCCCAACAACTCAGGCTCACACTTGCACTTCCCTGTCACCTGCAGCAACAGCCGTCTGTGGGGGCCCAGTGTTTGCAGTCGTGTTTGTTTTTACAAGTTTAAAATAATGTCTGTAATGTTTCAAACTACGATTTCCTTTTCCCTTCACCTGCTACAAGACTCCAAAACCAGCTAAAGCAACAGGAGACGGCAGTGCTGAGGACAGGCATCAACCGTGGGTCCTAAACAGCGTTTCTTCAACTGCAGAAATAAATGCTGCTTTACATACCCTGACTGTAAACGGCAATGTAAATGTGTTAGCCATTAAAACACAGTGAGGAATTGAAAAAGATCAATGAACAAATGTACTCTTCTAGGTTAAAGTGTTTTTAATTGTATTTGAGTCTGGCTGCAAAGGCAGAGTTCCACACGACGTGCCAGGACTGAGACGACAGCTCCCAGGCAGTCTCACAAACGCCGCCACCAATGCTTTAAGAAGTGGACAGGCGAGTCAGACTCTTCCCATGCACCAAGTAATTGAGTGTCACTTCTGAATGTGACAAACTTGCAAACTGCTCTTGGCTCTGCCAGCTGTGGTCACCAACACTAGTTACAATGCGCCTCCCAGGGCCACAGGCCTGCAGTCTGTCTGGAGCGCGCTCCTGGGAGGTGATGAGAATCAGGTCTATCCGGCCCACCGATGCGGCCTTACTGCTCCACACTCACTTTTCTCCGGTGATAAAGAGGTGAACGTTCTTTGGAGACCGCAGCATCTGTGCCGCCCGCTCAACGCCAACCACGGCAGCCAACCTCTGGGCATCGTACTTGGAATAGAGCACGGTGCAGGTCCACGTGGCCTCCTCTCCTCTACTGGTGGCTCTCAGCATATTACAGACTTCGCTGTAGAAGTGAGGGTATGTTGGCAGTTCGTAGAATATGAGGTTCCTGATGCCTTTTATTGTGTACCTGTGAGAGAGGGAGGGGGCATGAAGAAGCCAGCAGAGCTGTGCTACCAATGGCTTCACAATGGCCTGGGGTGGAAGTTGGAGCACAGACCACGGATACAGACCACAGACAGAAAGCCACCCTAGAGCCAGAGGGTCTATTTTTATGGCAACATAACAGACTTCCTAATGTTGAATTTAAGATAATGGCAACAAAAATTGCATTTCTTAAAAATATATTGAGACAGGGTTTCACTATGTAGTCCCCCTGCCCCTACTCCGCCCCCATCCCTGGGACAGGGTCTCTCTGTGTAGCTCTGGCTGTACTGGAACTCGCTCTGTAGTCCAGGCTGGCCTTGAACTCACAAAAGATCTGCCTCCTGAGTGTTGGGATTAAAGGCGTGTGCCATCACCACCCAGCCACTGTGCAGCTCTTTCTGACCTGGAACTCGCTAGTAGATCAGGCTGGCCTCTCTGCCTTCTCCTTAGTGCTGGCAGCAAAGACAGCACCATGGTACAATGATGCTTGGCCCAGTTTTTTAAATATTCATTATTTATTTATTTTTATGGGACAGAATCTCACTGTGTAACCCTAGCTGGCCCGGAATTTGTGCTGCAGGCCAAGGAGGCTTAGTCTTTCTATTACACACACACACACACACAGACACACACACAGACACACACACACACACAGACACACAGACACACAGACACACACACACACACACACACACACACACACACACACACACACACACACACACACACACACACGTGCCAGGACTGAGACAACACAGCAAGAGCCTCCAGCTCTCAGCCAGTCGCACAAACACTGCCACCAATGCTTTAAGAAACGGTATACATATAGAGGTTGGATGACAACCTGTGGGGACCATTTCTCTCTCTTCATCACACGGAAGGAACCCAGATGCCTTTAACGGCTGGGCCAAGTCTCCAGCCCCACTTTACTTTAGAGACAAGGTCTTACTATGCAGCCCAAAGCTGGCCTCAAATTCATTATGAAGCCAAGAACTCACAATGATCCTCTTGCCTCAGTCTCCCAAAATGTTGGAGTTACAGCTGTGTGTCACTACACCTGGCTGACATTTATGTTCTGAGCCTGTTATGCATGGGCTGAAGTAAAGGCTAAGAAAGCAGACCAGGGAGTGCACCACTGCACCTGGTAACCTGAGGTCCATCCCGAGTTCAACTTCTGGAATCCACAGGCTAGACGAGAACTGACTCCTTAAAGACATTCCCTGATCCCTACCTGTGCACACACACTAAATTTAATAATACTAAAATAAAACTTTCCTAGAGAAAACTACATACTTAGCAATTTAATATTACCTCATAATCAAGCAAAATGGGGATGTGGTGAGACCAAGGGCATAAAATAAACAGCACAATTCTGATAGCACCTGTTGGTCCTTTCTCATCACTCTGCGAACACAACAATGTCCTAAGTTCATCCACCTGATGATCCTGCCTGAGGCTCCACTCAACATTGGGCAAAGCAGTGAGTTTTGAGCACAAACTGCCACCTCATTCCCTGCAGCACGGTGGGGTCACTGAACTGCTAGAGTTAGGCTGCATGTCCCTGTGGGACCCAGCAACAGACAAGCTGACAAGGCTCTGACTTCCCTGCTGGAACGTTATGGATGGTGTCATACTCAAACAGGAACTTTATTCCATTCACGGAGGACAACTTTTCCCTCCTCTTAGCTCAGTTCATGCTGGTCTCTCTGGAGACCCACCATGATGTGGTTTACTTAAATAACAAACAAATAAACAAACCAAAAAACATTGTGCATGTGTCTGTAGAGGTCAGAAGAGGGTACTGGATACTCTGGAATTGAAATTACAGACAGCTGTGGGCCACCATGTAGGTCTGGGAATCGAATCCCAGTGCTCTGGTGGTGTGAGAGGTCCCTGCTGTCTCTGTGTTACTTTTCTTGGTTAATGAATAAAGAAACTGCTTTGGCCTGTTCATAGGGCAGAACTAAGGTAGATGGGGAAGGTGAAGCTGAATGCTGGGAAAAAGAAGGGAGGAGTCAGGGCAACGCCATGGATGCACCACCAGAGTAAGACATGCTGCCGAGACTTAGCCTGTAAGCCACTGCCACGTGGTGATACAGATTAATAGAAATGGGTTAAACTAAAATATAAGAGTCAGCCAATAAGAAGTTAGAGCTAATGGGCCAAGCAGTGATTTAACGAATATGGTTTCTGTGTGGTTATTCTGGGGCTAAGCTAGCCGGGCGGCTGGGTCCTCCTACACTCTGGGAAGCACTGAGCTACTTCCCAGTCCTGTTCCACCTTTTCAACGTCGCCGCCCACACTGAAGGAACAGCAAGCCAGGTGTGCAGGAGACAGGAGGTAAGAGATGAACATTATCTTCAGCCACACAGAGAGCTTCAAGTTTGTCTGTACTGCATCAGCCCTGCCTTAAATACAAAAGTAAACAAACAAGCCCACAAAACTCCCCCCCACTACCACCACCCGAGTTCCACTGCAGCAGTGACTGCTGATGCTCAGGTCTGTCATAAGAAAGGACACAGTACCTGAACAGAACCTACTCTGTCTTGAGCTCGGGACACCCAGACAATCCACCAGCACCCCAGACACCAAGTAAGCTCTCTATCTGCTACTGGAATAGCAATCTTGTGGTAGACGGAAGGTCGCTATGGCAACCACCAAATCCAGACAAGACTAAAACAGCCACCCACACTAGTAGCCAGGAGACAAGGTGCACATGGCCATAAGAACTAGTCACCTCAGAGTGTGTATGCAATTGAGAATTACATAGAATAAGAAAAGCAAGAAAAAGATGTGTGTGTGTGTGTGCTGCTAGGGATGGTATTGAGAGCCTCCTGCATACCAGCCCTTGAATTTGTGGAGTGGGATCAGTGAAGAAGACGCAGAAGGGCAAGGGACAATGTGCACACTTTTAACTGTATGCAGCCTTTATGACGGGAAGTTTTCCTTTCAAAATTCATTGTAAAGAAACAAGTACGTGGATATATCATCAAAATACACGCACATGGTGTACTTGCAGAACTGTACAGAGTACGCCAAGGAACCAGGACACACTGGCTTGAGCACCCTTCATGATACCGAGGACTACAGATTGACGCAGGATCTGCACAGAACCGGATACTTCTGTACACTTCAAGCTACCTCTTACTGAACCCAGCGTCAGCGCTGTGTGGAAAGCTGTTAAACTATAGCTTAGGAGGGCTGGAGAGATGGCTCAGTAGCTAAGGGTACTTTCTGTTCTTCCAGAGGACCCAAGTTTGGTTCCTGCAACCACATGACAGCTCACAACTAACTGGCTCTAAATCCAGTTCTGGGGGATCCGATACCTTGTGTAGGCAGGAGGCACACACACACGCACACCCATACACATAAAATACATACTTTGCTTCGGGAACAATGACAAGAAAGAGGTCTGCATGTCAGAACTGACACACATCCTTCTTCCAGCATCCAGCTGGCGAATCTGAGGACGCAGAGCCCACAGATGTGAAAGGCTCACCATAATGGTGAAAACGGAGGAAAGCAACAACAAAAAAGATACGCTCATTAAAAGGAAATGAGGTTCATTTCATAACTAAAAATCGAATGGCATATATCCACGGCAAATACTGCATAGACTACGTATTAATTCATGAGAAAGGCTTTTACAATGGGAAAACCTAACAGACCCATCTTAGCCCAGTGATTCTGGTGAATGGCTTCATCTCAGATGGGCAGGCTGGCATCATGTGCATATTAGTTAGGATTTCTATTGCTGTGATGAGACACCATGACCACAGCAACTTTTATAAAAGAAAACATTAAATTGGGGTGGCTTCCATTTTCAGAGGTTTAGTCCATTATCACTATGGCACAACATGGTAGTGTGCAGGCAGACATGGTGCTGGAGAAGTTGCAGGTAACAAGTGGTCTGTCTCACTGGGTGTGTCTTAAGCATATATAGGATCTCAAAGCCTGCTCCCATAGTGACACACTTCTCCAACAAACCCATTATCTCTGACTAGTGTCACTCTCTATGAGAGCCATTTTCTTTCATACCACCACAATGTGCCATGAGAGGAGGCAGGAATGATACCCCCCCCTTAGTAAAACTCTGAACAAAAGTATTATTCTAATCAGTAGCCAAACTGATGGCACTGATCGTTTGTCCTGTCTTTTCTTTTGTCCCAGACACTGACTTCAGTAGTATTGCGATGGGACCAAGCATGTGACCTACTAAAACTCTCAAGAATTCTAATATACATCCAAGTTTTGGAGCCACTTGTCCAAATAATAAGCAATTAGACAATCTGGATTATGGGACACAATTTTAGGAAACACGCTATGACCGTTCAAAACATGCCAACGTCATACAGAGCAAGAGAATATCACAGACCAGTGCTTTCACGGCTGGCGTTCTGTGCTGAGCTGTCCTGCAAGGGCTCTCTCAACCTACTGAAACAATCCTACAGCGTGACAATCAAAAATATCCTGATTGTCACAAATGCTACACACACCCTTGCATCCCAGACTGGGGAACACAGCCAGGGAGGCTGACTCAGGCCACACACAACAAAGCCAGAGCGGTGACAGGTGTTACGGTTACACGTGCTGTGTTGAGGAAATGTGTGCTGTGATAGCCAGGGTGAAGTATCATGAAGCCCCTTTCCCTTTTCTTTTTAGCTAAGTAAGTTTTGCTACGCTGCTCAGGTAGATCCTGAGCTCTCGGGCTGAGAGAACCAGCTACCCTGACCTGCCGTGCAGCGGGACTGCAGTGTGTGCTGCAGGGTAAGAAGGGGCAGTGCAAGAACACCCTGGCCCTGAGGCCAGAGCCAAGGAAACACATCCTGCCCCTGTCCAACTCAGGACTTGAAATCCAATGAATCCCTGAATACAAAAAGCAACCCATCCCTGAGCACGAAATCCAACCAATCTCTGAGCTTGTCCCAAACTCAGGAATTGCGATCCTACCCAACCCTGAACATTTCACCCTGGAAAGCTCACCCCTAAGAAACCCTATATAAGCCCAGTGCCTGTTCAATTTGGGGCTGCATTTTCCACCCCACCAGAGACGGCCCCTCTCCTGGACTCCTCCTTCTCACTGCATCTCTATCCCACTCTCATCTGCAAACCTCCCCGATCGTGAATGTAGCCTTCAAATAGGCCTAATGCTGACAGGACCCAAACCTTAGGACACACCACGTGTCTGCTTTCCTAGCCAATTGATAAAGGTTGTGCCATAGCTTCTTCTATGTGTGCAGTCCATCTCCACCCTGAGAAACACCTGTGAAGGGCACAGGCTGAGTCCCGTCTTCACACTGCGCTTAAGGAGAATATGGTCTGGGTCTAGCAGTGCTCATGGGAACTGCTCAGTCTCCAGGACTCCTTTCACGCTCGCTCTCCCCTTGGAAAGCTGCTGAGACAGTTTCATTTGAAATGGCTAAAATCACGTCGGGGAATTTTCCAGCCATGCAGACGGCACACTTCCATTTGCTGGGATGACAGAAAGTTAAGAGCTTCAGTGCGTGTGACTCCACCGTGAACGGAAACAACTCTCAGCCAACAGCAGGCACCCAGGAGCTCCCTGGCCAAGCAGCTCCAGTTGCCAAGAATGGAGCTGGGAACAAACATACTCATTTTTGGCAATTCATTACATGTAATGTTACATCTTTGTGTAACACTAGGTAAAATATCTAAATCTTCATGCCTAGTCTTCTGAGCCCATGCAGGCTGCTAGGATTCTTCCCTCACCATACGGAAAAACAACGTACCTGGGAAACAACATTCCAATATTAGTATAAATGAAAAGTTCCAAAGAGTCATGGTGCATGGCTGACCGTCCCTCAAAGCTTGGAGGGTAGAATTCTGGTTTACATCCCTGGCAGATCCTTGTTGGTATATAGTACGGCAAGTTAATAAAACAGAAATTTCAGCTAGGTGTGGAGGTATGTGTATGTAATCTCAGCACTTGGGAGGGGTAGAAGCAGGAGGATCAGGAGTTCAAGGTCAGCCTGGGCTACACGGATAGTTTGAAATTTTCCTAAATAAAACCCTGTCTCAACAAAATGAAATGAAACACAATTCAAAATTCCACCATAAGAAACCGAAATGAAAGATCTGGATAGAATATCCATCTCTGTAGTGAAGCATTGAAAAGGTTTGCATCTAGCGGCAGGAAGCCAGGTTTGGGGGCACATAAACATGCAGCTTCCTGCAAAACTGGAGTCAGTTCTCTCCTTCTACCATGTGGGTCCTGGGAACTCAGCTAAGGTCACAGCCAGTCGGCAGGCTCAGGAAGCTATTACTAACTAACAAGCAAATGAGAATTTAAAAAGCAATAGCAAAAAGGCCAGCCAATCTGTTTTGTTTGACTGGTAAAATAAATCTAAACACACACTGAAACATTAAAAATACTCAACTCTGAGCCTCTTCAGTTTTTGCCCCTGCCACCATCAAGGAAACCAGAGCCCTGGTTTTCCATGGTGAGACACCCCAGGCATGACACTGCTCAGCCTCCATCTCCCCAAGCTCCTGTGCTGGTCCTGTCTTGCTCTTCGACTCTGGACTGGCTTCTGTGAGGTGCTGGACACATAGTTGCATTGCAGACCACAGCTCAAGCTTTGGTTTCTACCCTTCCCACCAATGCCTACTTCCAGAAGTAACCAACTAACCAACCAACAAACCAATGAACCACCTACCCACCAAGGCACAACACAGAGACGAGCATCACCAACCCCCATGGTTTCTCCAAGATCAGAGGCAAAGGATTATGTGCACAGTGCACAGAGCACGCCCAGGCCCCTTAGAAGGAGGGCCTGTCCTGTTACCTCTTGTAGAAATGGAAGCGTTCTGTGAGGAGCAGAAACTGCTTCTCTCCTTGGAGGAAGAAGTGTCGAGCCCTGGAGACCCCAGACTTCTGCGTATACTCGCAGATGTGTGTGAAGTTCAGCTCTTCCTTCTTGAAGTAATTCCGGAGGCGCACAAAGTCAAAGTAGGAGGGGACATAGATGAGTGTGTGGGACATGACGGCATCCCGGTACTGAGGCAGAATCTTGTTTACGAAAAAGTGAAACCTGATTAGGAAAGGACAAGGACAAGGTTAAGAGTCTAGAGCTGGACCTACAGCAGGCAGTAACAGTGTGGGCCAGCAAGCCAACCTGAGAGATCCCAAGGCCAGACTGACTTCTTTTCCATGTAAAACTTGATAAGCACACGGGTGTAAAGGCAGATTCGGTGCCATTTATGCCAGAGAATTAGTGCAGTTCACTCCACACTCCTCACTCAGCCAACAGAGAAGCCCAGCCTGCCTAGCATATGTTAAATACAACCAGTCCACAGAGGACAAACGTGGAGAGAACTAGACAATCAGCTCTTCTCTGAAGAGCTTATAATTAAGTGGAATGGCATGGAGTATATCACAGTCCACAGCAGTATGGTATGAATTTGCCATGTCTCAATCAAGGGGCCAGGAACACGGGCTGCCGTTCCAACCCTGCTTCAAGCTGAGACTGAGGCCAAGCCCTCATTTCTCCCCAGCCTGATTCCTTTTCTGTCATGGTTGAGTTCAGTTCTGGGACCTAACTTGGTAATCAGTAATTAGTAATAGCAACAGTGTTCAGTGCTGAACACCCAAAGCCAGACCTCTCTTTGGGGCCCTGCGGTTGTGGGTGGGGTTACCTGGCATCGATCACTGAAGCAAGATCTTGGGCTTCCATCCTCTGGAAGACATGTGGGAGCTGCACCAACACATGGCTGATGGCGCCCGTCACTGGGACATTCCTCACGGCCACCTGCAGGAGGAAAGAACTTCAGGCATCCGTCCTTGTTGATCACAGGCCATCAACTCCTCCATTACAGGATGACCTAGGACCCAGGGCTCACCTGGCCTTGGGCATTGGCACAGTGCCTGTTGAACAGAGAGTTGATCTGGGCGTCCTGCAGGGCACCGAAGAGCAGGGTCTGGCGGTAGTACCTGGACCAGTTGTTGAGGCTCCACATGCGCACTCGAGAAAAGTCCACCCCATGGGAGTCCAAGGGTAGCAGGTTCATGTGGTTCATCAAATGCTTGGAGAAGCAAACACCACCATTAGTGTCTACTGAGCATGTGTGCTGGATGCTCATGAGCATGGATGATCCATCTCCCTAACCCATGGAGTATGTTAGTGTCCACTGGGCATGTGTGCTAGACACTCATGAGCATGTACAACCCATCTCCTTAACCCATGGAGTAAGTTAGTGTCTACTGAGCATGTGTGCTGGACACTCATGAGAATGTATGATCCATCTCCTTAACCCATGGAGTATGTTAGTGTCTACTGAGCATGTGTGCTGGACGCTCATGAGAATGTATGATCCATCTCCCTAACCCATGGAGTATGTTAGTGTCTACTGGGCATGTGTGCTGGACACTCATGAGCATGTATGATCCATCTCCCTAACCCATGGAGTATGTAAGTGTCTGAGCATGTGTGCTGGACGCTCATGAGCATGGATGATCCATCTCCCTAACCCATGGAGTGTGTTAGTGTCTACTGGGCATGTGTGCTGGACGCTCATAAGCATGGATGATCCATCTCCCTAACCCATGGAGTGTGTTAGTGTCTACTGGGCATGTGTGCTGGACGCTCATGAGCATGTACGATCCATCTCCTTAACCCATGGAGTGTGTGTCCATGTGACAGCAGGAAAGTAAGGCTCAGATGGCGACCTGCTCAAGGTCAGCTGACCACAAAGTAAGGACACAGGCTAGCTACTGGACAGTTCCTTTAAAAGGAACTTTCAGAACAAGGCATGGTGGGGTGGGGCACCATGGGTCACACTGTGAGTGTGAGATCAGCTTAGGCTGCAGATCGCCAGTGTCTCAAATGCTCAGACCAAGCTGGCTTAGACTCTGATGAAACACACAGGGAGCAAGGGTGCTGTTGCTCAAGGGGAAACTCATCATTACCAAGACATGTTCCCAGTTCTGCATCAGGTAAATGTCAGCCTGGTCAATGATGAGAAGCTCAACAGAAGACAGAAAGTCAAAATCCCTCTTCTTCTCTCCTTCTCCACCAATGATGGTCCTCAAGCCCAGGGGGGAGGCGATGAGGATGTCGGAGGAGTAAAAGGGGGCATAGAGACGAATGCTCCTCTGAAGGATTGCCACTCCTGAAAAACACCGCGTGTCAGCAACCACACCAGCCTCGAATGCTTGCCACCCTGTGCTGTTTCCCAGGCTGGAAACTCGAACTTCTAAGCCCAGCTTGCCAATTCCTAACCGTGTCAGTCACGCTGCAGATACTCAGCAATGTCTGTGAATGATGCGCAATGTCATAACAATGAACACTCTCCCAGAGCTCATCAAGGTAAACAGACTGAGCCAAGCACAGACGTGAAAGCTGGGTGGGTGTCTAAGGTTGGGTGGGCTCTCTACAGACAGACAGGATGGAGGTCCAGCCTTACCCCACACACTGAATTTCCTCAGCTTCCTCAGGGTGACCCCACCCAGTATCTGTGATTCTCAACTCTCTGAGAAGCCTGAGAGCCTGGCGTGTACAAACCATTTCCACAGCAATGCACAAGGCCTTCCTATATGGTCTTGGAGTCTCTACCCACCAACCAAGTCGAGACTCCTGTCCCTGGCAAGCAAGAGATGGCAAGAGCACTCGGTTTTGCTAGAAGACTGAGTCAGGCCCCCCAGCTCCCCCAAGGACCTCCACCTTGACAGGGGCATTACCAATCCTGAAGTGGTCATCAATATTGCCCACGAACACAGCCTCATAATCCTCAGGCCTCTTCAGGTTGGGAGGTCTCTCCTCAGGATCAGATCCATACTCCCCCTGAAACCTCTTTTTGTTGCTTACAATGATTTTCTTCTTACTGTCCCCCTCAAGGAGGCTGATGAACAGCTGGACCACCCGAAGGGCAGCTTCCCGAAAGGGCAGCACTATAAGCACCTGTGGGGGCAATGGCAGATCAGAGGTGAGCATCTTCACAAAAGGCCCAGCTCAGTACCAGCTCAGCGTCCCCTGCATCCACATAAACACATCCATGTGTAACATCTCTCAAACAAAACTTGGAAATATTTTTCAGTATAAGGCAATGCCTGTAGCAGAAACTCAAGGACAGAAATACAAGGGTCTTTGAGGGCAAAGTAAAATCCACTTAAACAAATGCACAATGTGGTGCTTTTAACAAGAATGGCGCCGATAGACTTATCCGTTTGAACGCCTGCTCCCCAGCTGACGGAGCTGTTTGGGAAGGACTGGTGTGGCCACGATGGAGGAAGTGTGTCACTGAGGGTGGACTTGCCCCGTCAATGGACTCCTGCCATTCTACGTGGCCGATCTCCCAGGCCTTCCTTGTGGATGAGGATGGAGCCTTCAGATGTTCCTGCTGCCATCTCTGGTCCATCCCCATGGACTCTACCCCTCTGAAACTGTAACCCAATTAAATGCTTTCGTTTACATGTTGCATGGTCATTGTGTTTTGTTACAACACCAGAGAAGTAACTAAGAGACTAAGTAAGAAAAAAAAAATACAAAAAAGAATTAACACATTATTTTTTTCTAGTATATTCTCTAGAATAGTTTTTGAAACCAATGATGACATGTTTCTGAGTTGGAAAAACAGGACTCAATTTTCCAAGTCTGTTAAAAATGCCTAAGGGTTGTGCCTAGATGACTCAGTGGTCAGAGCACTTGCTGCTCTTGCAACGAACAGAGTTTGATTCCCAGCACTTACATGGGCACTCACAGCCATCTTAACTCCAGTTCCAGGAATCTGATGCCCTCTTCTGACTTCCACAGGCACCAGGTGGTGCACACACATACATGCTGGCAGAACATGCATACTCACAAAATTAAATAAATCTAAAATAAATGCATAAGTTTCTGCGCAACGGAAAATCAGAAGATGCTTAGTAAAGAGGTCGTTTCTAACTGCCCACCATTCCTGTTCAAGTAAGAAACTCAACAGTGTGACCCGAGTCAAGCCAGGAGGTTCCAATCCTAAGTAAGATTCTCTGACAGTGCACAACAGAAGCAGCCAGCCTCAGTGTCATGGCCACACATCTGAACCAGCTGGCCAGAGGAGTAAGGAATTGGTTCTGTGTGCCAGGCTAAGACTTAAGAGGCTGGATTACTGTCCTGGCAGGGACACTAAGTGTCCACACTTGTTCCCCCAGCTATCAAACAAGGGGGCAGACTGCAAAAAAACTTTTAAAAGTCATCAATATTTACACCCTTGAATCCTGTTGAGCTCGAGAGAAGTCTGAAAACATGATCTTTTGCGTGGAGATAGGAGGGACAAGTGCAAGAACAAGGCCTGGCTCCTCAGCATCATGAAAAATGCGCAGGATTCAATCCATATCCTTTCCTACCAGAGCCCCCAATGTGCCCTGCACAAGTAAACAGGATCATTCCGTTAAGCACTAGGAACTTCATGGCAGAAACAGGGATCTTCGGCCTGAAGGTGCCTGTGCACGTGGCCTGGTGGAAAGCCTGGCTCTAGTCCAGCTCTACTAACCTGCCCCACGTTCCCTTTAGAGGCCTTCTGTGAATACGGGTCTGCCCGTAGCTGTCACATTCAGGAACTAGGTAAAAAACCCATTACAGTACCAGTGAGCTGAAAGTCACCCGGAAGGGGACAGCAACAACGTGGTGCTCACGAGTGCTTCAGGTCCCTCTCGCTGCCCTGCACTGCCTGCCTCACTCGCCTGCTCACGTAAGCGTGCACTCACCACTCACGGCTACGGAGCAGCTCTCCTGCGCCACTCACCTTAGGCCTGGTTAACCCTTGGTCCCTGAAGTCATCATCTTCACCCACCCCAAGTTTCTGGCTCCGGCGTCTACTGTTGTTAGCCAACACTTGGGCATTTGCTTTGAGGACGTGGTTTATGGCGTGCAGGCAGTACACATGGCGGATCTCTTCTCCATTCTTCAGGGCAGTCCTCTCTGGGTAGAACAGGTCCCGGTAAGAATTCATGATTAAGAACAGTTCTTTCTGGAGTGGGGTAAAGGGGCTATTTGATTTTTGAGGACCAGATAGGAATTGGCTATTGGTTTTTCCCCAGGTGGATTCTAGAGGCTTCTGAAGATGAAGTGACTTTAGGTCAATGTCCTTTGGAGGTTTAAATGTTTCGGTCTTCTGGAACTTGGATGAAAAGACAAGCTGTCCCAGGGTGGGCCACTAGGAGTAGACATATCAAGAGCTCGGTTAGGTGAGTAACAACCAATGACAGTCAGAGCCCTGCTGGGCCTCACAGAGGCAAGAGGGTCCAGACAGCGTGCGGTTTGGAGGCTGACTTCACACCTGAGCTCTGCCTCCAGTGTTTCCCACACGGTCCTGCGGGACACGCCTGGGAAGAATCACATTCCTTTAGATAAAAATGGTCAAACAACCTTGGCAATGTGACGCGTCACAAGGTGTGGCAAGACAGGCTCTCCTTGTCTTGGCGCTGATCCATTCCCTTCCTTAATCTCCACTGTGCCCTTTCTCTCTTTTCCTTTTAGAGACATGCCTAGTAGAATTTCACGATACTACTCTGTGAGATAAATGTTTAGGAATTTTCAATGTACAAAAATTGCTGATCTAAGAGTAGAGCAACTTCAGCAATAAGGTGAGCCACAGAGCCACAGTCCCGGGAACTCGGCTGCTCTCAGAGGCGCCACTCGGGGTGACTCCAGCACAACAGTGAACTGGCAATGGCTCAGGAGGTGAAGGGGTTAGGAATGAGGAGTGTGGAAGGAAGTGGATATGATAGAAAGGATCAACAGTCAGGTGTGGTGGTGCACACCTTTAATCCCAGTACTGGGAGGCAGAGGCAGACAGATCTCTTGAGATTTGAGGAAAGTTCCTGGCCCACCAGGACCACACCGTGAGACCCTGTCGATGGGACATACAGGCGGGAGCATTCCATACCCTACTGAGCTAGTAGAAACGGGATCCTACAAGACGACAACACTGTACAGAGAGCCCGAGTCTACACACGCAAGGCCACGGTAGAGAGAGGACTTAGCCTTGCATGCAGGAGTTCCAAGCAGCAATAAATGACATCTATGTTCACATTCTGGTTGTGATTCTGTACTCTGATACATGCTACCATGGGGAAAATCAGGCAAAAAAAAAAAGTCAGTCTCTGACTACTTCTTATACCTGCACACCTATCTGCAAACTCAAAAAAGGGAAGTCAACCAGACCATGTATGGTATCACACCCAGTACCTAACACTTGGGAAGCTGCGCAAGAGGATGGACACAGGCTCTATGTCTGACACAGTGGCCCTGTGTCAGATATGGATAATATACGTCAGTAAACCATTCCACTGTGGGGCTTTCCTCTGTGCCTGGGAAACCAAAGAGCACTTACTTTCAGCTGCTGGCTAGTTGGAGAGCTTGAAGCCGCAGCTTGAATTTCCTTTTCTTTCAGTTCTTTGTTGACATGTTGTTGAAACGGATCTAATTCAAAACAGAGTAATAAGCACAGTGAGCAAATGGCAGGGCTTTCTAGTCTCCTGAGAGTGACGGACTTATCTCTAGTCTGCTGAGATGGACATGCTGACCTTCCTGGTATCGACTTATCCTTCTTTTCAACCCCATCCCCATTCAAAGCTTATAAAGAGTGCCTGGCAAGCTGACCCTCCAAAAGTACACACTGACCATGAGAGCCCAGCCCAAAGCCTCGGAAGGCACCCCAGCCTGAACTTCAGGCCTTGACGGCTGCACTTGAACTACACAACCGTAAATTCTGCTTCTGAGCCTTTCCTTTGGACCAAAAATCCTCTTGCCTCTCAACTGTGTTACCCTTCGCAGGGAGGTGCCTCACAGGGTCCACTGTGCCAGGCACAGCACTGGCTCCAGGCAGAGGTTAGAGCTTGTTGCCCCTGGGCAGTCACACTCTTAGCCCCTACCATGCCTCACCAATTTAAACAAGCCAGCACATTCTTCTGTCTTATTGGGTACATGGCAAGATTCCTAAGAGCAGGGTCCATGTATTCCGCACAGCAAGACACACGAATTCTCAGTATTTACCTGAACTACCAAATGATCCAAATGTCATCTCTTGCATGCAGGAGATGTGCTGGCCAACCAGCCCTCCCTCCATGCCCACCGCACTAGGTGACCCTCAGCTCCGTGCCCACCGCACTAGGTGACCCTCAGCTCCGTGCCCACCGCACTCAGGTGACCCTCAGCTCCGTGCCCACCGCACTAGGTGACCCTCAGCTCCGTGCCCACCGCACTCAGGTGACCCTCAGCTCCGTGCCCACCGCACTAGGTGACCCTCAGCCCTCTCTCCGTGCCTCTCGTTGAGAAACAACAAAGTGAAGACGTAAATCTCCAAATGACCTGCACCTGCAGTAAATACCCAGGCTAACAGCGAGCAACATGAACAGGGAAGCCCAGCCCAGTTCGTCTGCACAGCAGATATGCAGAGACTTCAGGACAGAGGCTTCCTGCTTCTGTCCCGGCTCCAACACTGACACGACTCAGAGTGTGGCTTATACTAAGACCTCTGCTCCTCCTCCTGCATAGAAGCCAAATAAGGACTCAGTTTCATCCACAATGAAGCCCAATGGCAAAAAAACTAGGAAAGGCAGACACAGAAAGACACCAGCTTGGCCTGCCCAGCACGAGCAGACTGACAGTGCAGAAGCCTATGTCACAGGCACGGTGGCCATGGGGAGGGGGGAGACTGACAGTGCAGAAGCCTATGTCACAGGCACAGTGGCCATGGGGGAGGGGGGAGACTGACAGTGCAGAAGC
>PVIU01001464.1:0-213704 GCA_004026605.1 Ondatra zibethicus | reverse complement strand
CTCCTCCTCCTCCTCCTCCTCCTCCTCCTCCTTCTTCTTCTTCTTCTTTTTTTTTTTCAAGACAGGGTTTCTCTGTGTAGCCCTGTATTTTCTGGAACTCACTCCATAGACCAGGCTGGCCTTGAACTCAGAGCCCCACCTGCCCCTGCCTCCCAAGTGTGGGGATTAAAGGCCTGTACCACCATGGCCCAATCAAACTGTTTTTATTATTACAGACACAACTGTGGAACTAATGAGAGGATACACACATATGCCAAGGGTAATTAGCCTGCTTTGGATCTGTAAAAAACTTATATTTACAAAAAATATGACAACAGAATTTAACATTTTGATGGCAATAATAACATTAGTATAATGTGTATAGATGAGACTTGGGATTCAAATGTTTACTTTTGAAAATGTCTTTTGAATAGGTCCTATATGTCCACTAAAGTCTTAAAGTAGACTTTTTACTCCTTAAATCAGGTATGGAGCTGGAGAGATGGCTCAGTGGTTAAGGACACTTCCAGAGGACCTGGGTTCAACTCCCAGCATTCATGTGACAGTTTACAACTCATGTCACTTCAGTCCCAGCACCCTCTCCTGGCCTTGAGGGAGGGCATTGTGTGCATGTGGTGTGCACATACACATGAAGGCAAAACACCCATAAACATAAAATTTAAAAAAGAAAAAAAACAGATACGGGTGGGAGGTGGGGCTGGAGAGATGGCTCAGCAATTAAAAGAACGCTGGGCACTCTTACAGAGAACTGGGTTCAGTTCCCAATATCCACATGGCGACTCACAACCACCTGTAACTCCAATTCCAGGGGCTCTGACACTGTCTTCTAGCTTCCATGTGTACTGCACAGGTTTTACAAACATATTTGCAGACACATACAAATAATATACAAAATAAATAGCTGAGTGTAGTGGTAACTCAGGAGACAGAAGCAGGTAGATCTCTGAGTTTGAGGTCAGTCTGGTCTACATAGGCGATCCAGGCCAGCCAAAGCTACATAGTACTCTGTCAAAAATCATAAGTAAAAATTTTATACATATACATATATATACACACATCCACACAGTGTATATATACATATATACAATTATATACACAATTATATATTATATATACAATTATATGCATACATTATAGACACATATATACATGCATACACAAACACACATACATGTGTGTGTTGGGTATGGTGATGCCCACTTATGACCCCAGTACTCAGAGGCAGAAGCAGGAAGATTGCTTCAAGTTACAGTCCAGTCTGAGCTACATATTCAGGTCCTGAAGGCCAGGTTGGGCTACAGAGGGAGACAAAAACTGTACCCCCCACCCCCCTAAAAAAAAACATTTTTCTGAGATTTCTAGCAACTTCTATCATTTGTAATTGACAGTCACATCTGTAAGATTCTAATTTATTTCAAAGCTCTTCCTTTCAAAGGCATCTATCTTCCTTTGGACAATCAAACCAAAAGTGTTTTGCCCCTAGGGCAGAGAAAGATCTAGCTGTTCAGACTAGGCTCAGCACTGTGTCTCTAACCTTGGAGATGGGGGCTGTCAAGTTCATTTCCTGAGTTCTGTCCTGTGTGGTGAGCTGGCTGTGTAGTGCTGCTTCCACGCCATGGTGGGAGTACATCCAGGAACCCTCTGGTGACTCAGGCTCCCCCTCAGACGCGACACAAACCCTCCAACTTCACTGCTTCACACTCAATCCTCACACTTTCCATTTCCCTTTTGGCCAACAGGGGGAGTCCAACCTCCATCAGATCACACACCAGGCTGGTCAAAGTCACCGGGGGGGGGGGGGGGTGTCCCAGCCTACTTGGAATGTTCTAGAACTAGACCCTGGTGAGCCAGCTTCCTTCCACCTCTCCTGGCTTTCTGCTTTGCCACAAGAGCAGTGTGGGCGCCTATCCTGTGTGTAAGGGGCAGCCACTGGTACAGAATGCACCAACAGTTGAGCAAGAGGATGTGTTGAGAATCTGTACTCATGGTTCTTCCTCCTGCCCTAAAGTCACTGGGCTGCCCACTCTGATCAGCCTTTGGTCAGATTGTTCACAGGAGACAGAGACAGACGAGATGGGACCACACTAAATGGGGTCTTTTCGATGAACTTCCCGCAGGGTACAAGCTGTTGCTAATGGGTGTGGGATGGCATGGACTTGCTTGACTGGAGTGATAAAAATCACTGTAATGTCAGTCCAAGCCAGAAAAACTCAGTGTTGCTCTGCGAGTCTTCTTGCTAGCTACTGGGCTTTTCAAAGTCAGGGAGTTCTGTTTTCTTAGGAGACAGAGACTCAGTACTCTGCCAACAACGGACACCTCTCACCTACCAACCACAACCTGTGACGGAAGTTAACAGCCAGTGGGGCAGATGAGATACCCATTAAAGGTGAGTCACAATCCAACCCAGCTCCTTCTCAGGCCCCTTGGCCAATTTCCTGGGGTCTTCAGAAGGGCATTTTTACAATGTAAAACGCTCTGACATCCAAAAGTACACACAGAACCTTAAAATGACCTTGCTTAGAGAAACAGAGAAGCTACCGAGAGCTGTCCTGCACCTGCCTGATATTACCATCACCACTGGAGAGCAAGCTGTGCCCCAAGTCTCGCTTCTGCCTAGATGTCCCTGATGTCTTTTAGAACTGATGTGTATGGGTATTTTGCCTACATGTCTGTGTACCACATGCATGCAGCCTATGGAGGCCAGAAGAGGGCGTCTGATTCCTTGGAAGTTAGAGATGATTGTGAGCCACTATGCTGTTGCTGGGAACCCCCAGAATCCCCCTTTCACTTGCGACCAAAGGCAAAGAGTTCCCCCTTTGTGGTCCAGTGGTGTCAGACGTGTGAACCATTTCAGCAGTCCCACTTCTATTCTTAAAAAATAAGTATGAGGTTCAGAGGCTAAAAGCATTTGTTGCTCTCGCAGTAGACCCCATGGAGACCATTCTCATTCAAACTATCAATGCGTTCCCCCTTCCCCCACTTTCTGGCTCTCCTCTAGCTCATGCAACCTCTGCCCAGGATCCCACATGGTAGTAGCAAAATATGCTGGGTACTGATGCATCGCTGAAGGATGGGTAACCCAGACCTATCTGCCTGACCTATTCTTCCCACAAGAGACTGAAAGCACACTTGTACATCATTATGATCAGGTAGGAGACATCTCTTTTAGCCCTGTGTAAATATCTGAGAAGTTCAGGTCTGGGTTCTAGAGGAGAAATTAGAGATAAATGACCCAAGAGCTGGGGGATTAACATATTTAGTGCCTATATGATCAGTGAGGGCAGAGCTAGGAACAAAGTCTGGAAAAATCATGTCATAGTCCTGGAGCCCAGGAGCTGCCTCCTCTCACCCCCACTCATCCCCCTTCAGTGTTGATATGGCCAGACAGGCACAGAAAGGCAAATGTGGGCTGTTACCATAGGGCTAGTCACCTACCTGAGATGAGAGAGCTGTCTTTTATCTTTAAGTTGGTCTGGAGAGACTCAAGAAAGCAGACAGGAGATGGAGTCCTGGGCCCAGACTGCCTCCCTCTTGGATCCCAACAGTGCAGTGACTTGGAGATCAGCACATTTCTGGTATACTACGACCCAACTGGGTGTCATCTGCCCTCTCCTTTAGCACTCTTGTACTTCTTTCGCTTCTGTGTACCTGGTAAGTTCTTTTTCAGCAAACCACCTTTGTCTATCATTCCCTTTTAAAGACCCTACTTCCAAAGAACAAGATGTCAGACTGTAATCCTTTATTTATTTATTTTTAATTTGGTTTTTCAAGTCAGGGTTTCTCTGTAGCTTTGGTGCCTGTGCTGGAGCTAGCTCTAGTAGACCAGGCTGGCCTTGACCTCACAGAGATCCGCCTGCCTCTGCCTCCCGAGTGCTGGGATTAAAGGCATGCATCACCACCGCCTGGCATAGACTGTAACCCTTTAAAATACCCATGCAAATATTTTGTTCTTTGTGTGAATCCACATGTCTGGGACTTACACAGCATAGATGAGCCACCACAGGTAACATGAAGAGAGCACTTGGCACCAAGTGCACAAGCTGCAGTGTAAACATTAGGGACCTTTTGTTGCCTCAGATTGAGAAGGGGCTGGCATTTTGGAAGGGTCTTCAAATCCTAAAACAGTTAGTGTTTATTTGTTCCCCAGCCCCACCCCCAAAGAAGCCACAGCAACGAGTGGACATTAAGCTGTGACATGCCCCAGAGCCTTGCATATGTGAGGCCTTCTAGCAAACTGCAGTGGACACAGCGCCATGGCCTGCTCACGTATCACCAACTGCAGCCCTGAGGGACCAAGCACACTGAAAAAAGTTGGTTTTATTAAAATCTCTCTGCTTCTGCCCTCGGGCTGTGGGGACATATGTAGTTCTCCACCCACATCCATGAAGAAGCTATTCTGTCTCAGCAAAGGTAATATAGTGAAGACCTCAGGACAGACACAGCTTTGAACATCCCAAATAGCACAGCCCAGTTTGTGTTTATTCAACTTCTTGTTTGGAACTGTAGATTAAACTGACTGCCTATAGTCTATTCAGATGCAAATGTCAAGGCTTAGGACCAGCACCTGCTCCTCCACAGCCAGGTTCCACAGGGCCCACTGCAGGTAGACCTGCAGACACACAGGACTGCAGGTTAATCAGATCCCCCCATACTCTTTTCCTGAGTCTGACTACCATGGCAGATCACTCCCAAACTTGAACTTGGGCAGCTTGTTGATCCAACAGACATGGGGGACAAGGGAAGGGAAGGCCACTCACTCATTCTGCTCAACACCAAGCAGTCCCCCAGATGCCATCCTCTGGGAGCTATGGAGACATCAGTATAGTCACGGAGACTTCCATCACTGGCTGCTGCTATCTCCAGCTGGATGTGCTACTCACTGAGTATGGCTGATCCTGAAGCCAGCGCCATTACGGTCTCATTAGAATGATGGATGCTCTTACCAATCAGCAAGTGACAGAGGTTAAAATCAAACCCCAGGAGCTTTGAGACAGATCACACAGGCCCTTTCATCACACCGAGGTCCCCTTGCAAGCTTGCCATTCTTGTCTCACAGAGGGTGCTCCCTGGGTGGTCAAAGGGCTGAGGAGGCCATAGGTACCTTGTCCAGAGCACACACACACATTTGGGGGGGGGGGGAGCCAGAGCTCCTTCTGTGACCTTCTTTCATGTAAATACAAAAGATCTTGTGAAGAAAACTTATTTTTAAAAAAAATGACATGCTTTACTTGGGATCAAGGGTTGCATATGTCCCAGTGGTGTGTAGGTCACTCATGCAAACTGGTTGTTTCCTTCATTCATGTCCACAGGTCTCAGGCTTGGTGGCAAGTGCCTTCACCTGCTGAGCTCTCTCACCAGCCCTAGAAAGCCTACATTGGGACAGAAGGAGGTTAAGATGTCAGCACCCAGCTTCTCCTAAGATGTAAGCTGAGCTCTGCAGAACTACCTCCTCCCCTTAAAGCAAGAAAGAGGGGTACAGTGGGTGTTTTCCATTCCCAATCCTTTCCAGCTGGATGTGAGAGGCAGAAATGTACTTGAATACAGCAGCTCCGATGCTTGGCCAAGGGAATGAAAGGCTGAGCTGGCAGCAGCTTCTGTCACGGAGTGAAACCTGTAGAAGTCAAACTGAGGCAGAGTGTACAGAGAAACCACCCAGGAAGCTCTTGCTGTCATGTATGAGAAGCTTTTATAAAATTATACAAAACACAGCAACACAACAAACTCCAGGTACGTCAATGCCGGTACAAAGGTGGCAACCAGCCCAACAGCTCCTGGGCTTTCCCACTCACCCCTGCCTCCAGCCCCACCCACAGTCAGGGTTCTAGGAGAGGGTCTGCCTGGTGTGATTCCAGCCTTCTGCCAGCAGCTGTCTGGCTTCAGCAAGGAAATGGTGTCCTCAGGATTACTGATGCATGTGCTTAAAAAAGCACACTGGTAATTCAAGAACTTAGTCCCAGTGACCACGGTGTGGGATCACAGCACTCAGTTGGCAGACAAGAGGCGGCCCCACGTCTGAAGCCAGCCTAGTCTAATGAAGAAAGCTCCCTTACCTTGCCAACAAAACCTACTTTCAGATGAGTCTACACTACTGACCCAAAGGCCTTGGCATCAGCAAGGCCTGTGACAAGAAACTATGAATGGAGCAGTGCTCCTAGGGACCCTCACGCCATCGACCACAGTTTCACCTCTAAAGAGAATCCCCTACCCCTCAATGAAAGTGCTTGCTGATCTTAAAGGAGATGCTATGCAGAAGAGTAACAGTGTTTGTAAGGAATAAGGATGCCAGTAGCAGAACAGTGGCTGCCCAGGACTCAAACAGAGAAAGCATATCAGGCTTAGGACTAGCAGAGGCCTTCAGTGAGCCCACATTCTCAGCCCACCCTTCTCCTCTGGCAGGCCCAGTGCACAGGAGACTGATCACATCTGGGCAGAGGGAGGGGGAAGCCAGTCCAGACAACATGCAGGTTCAGAAGTTGTGTCACCAACGCTCCCTCAATGGACCTGCTGGCAGGGCCCTGGCAGTTAGCAGGCACTGAGGCCTTACAGTCTGCAGAACCTGTGAGCATTCTGGCTGGCTGCATCAGGTCCTTGTGCTGGCGGGCCCCCCATCCGCCCTGGCTCGCTGGCGGTCGTACTTCACAGACACGATGAGAAAGAGCAGCAGTGTAGCTCCTTGGATGGCGGCCAGCAGGAAGAAGTAGTAATGCAGGTGGCAGCTGTTGATGTTCCCTAGGAGTGAGCAGATGTCTCCTGGTGAGTGCACTCTATGGACAGGGACCTTCTCACTGGCTCTTGGCCACCTGAGAGAGTACTCTGCACTAGCCACCTCCCTTCCAGGGGCTCTCCCATTTGGGTGAAGGGAGGGAGGAAGGTAGCTGTCCTGGACCCAGCTCTGACAGTGGGAAGATCCCCTACAGGGCTGAGAAAGACTTGTAACTTCTCAGAGAAGGTTCATGATGGTAACTTGCATTCTGTAACAAAATCCTGGGAGGGAGTGGCATGCTGCCATGGCATTCATTTCTACCTTTCTGACGTGCTCTCTCGTCACTCCACTTAAAGTTACTCTCTACATTCAGGACAGAGCAACGCTTCTGAGGATGGGCTAAGTCCCTCTCATTTCTCTCACCAAACGCTGCAGGGTGTTGAGCATAGCATGGTCACAGGGTATGGCCTTCCCACTTGACAGGCAGCAATGAGGACATAGCCTCCCACTAGAGCAAGACAGATGCTTTTTCCAGTCTTAATCTCTTCCAAGTTTCACACACTGCCCAGGTAACCCTGACTGCTGTAATAGACACATCTTGGTCTCATTAAAGCATTGTCACAGCTTTTACATCACCCAAATGCTAAACAAAGAAGATGGTGCAGGTCAGGGCCACAGACTACGGAGACCTGGAAGGTGCCGAACATATGGTCTCCACTGACTGGGTGAAGCAGCGACAGCTGCAATGCTGCCCACCTGGCACGATCGCTTCTGTAAACCACTGTTCCTCAAGGACTACGTAAAGATCCAGCATCACCACTACTTAGCACTGACCCAGGACCAAAATAACGACAGAGTGGCAGGATGACAGCCTGGCTCCTGTCCCCATGAGCCACAGGTATCATTCATGTCACAGGCGCCTGCCAAGAAGCATAGTCATACTCTAGATGACTTGTCCCACAGAAGGAACTGGCACACAGCTAATGCTGTGGCTGGAAGTTGCTGAGCTTTCTGACACTTCAAAAGCATGTTTCAGTGTTTATTCAGAAGATGAGACTTCCTCTCCCTGATATCTTTTTATGCTGGGTTAGTCTACACGCCCTTTTACTACCTGAGCAGATGTTTATTGGCATCAAATATCTAGCAAGCAACATGAGCAAGTACAACACTTATGTTCCTACAAGAAACATAAATACTTGCAAGATTCTGACCCAGAGGGAAGGACAAAGGTCCTAAGTCTGCCTATAGTGGAAGCACACTGATACCCCGAACCTCAGTCCAAAGACTGATTCAGTCAGTAAACGGAACCCAGCTCTGCCTGCTCCCTCATGGTCAGTGACACACCCATCTTCCAGGATCTGTCTCCTCTGAGACTACAGGGGATGCACGCTGTGACAAGGTACCAATGATGTAATTTTATGTGCAGTGTTAAAGCTGGCAGGCCAGCTGGACAGTGTCATTATGTCCACACTGTCAGCCCCAGAGCAGAAAACATAACGCAGCCCAGTCTCATTTGGGAATGTGCAGAGAATTCAAACATGTACCCATCACCCAAGAAGCAGTTGTCCTGGGCAGTCACAGAAAGAAGATCATGAGGGTTTAAAAAAAAAGTTGTGTTTCATCAGACTCCTGGTCCTCAGAGAATGAAATGGAAGGCCTGAACAGCAATGCCCACCAAAGCTCCTTCATGAAGCCAACACTGGAAACACCAATGTCCATCAGGGCAGAATGAACAAGCTCACTGCAACACAAGCCTGTAAATGAGTGGCACTCGGGATCAACAGGTTGCCTCTCAGAACAGGAGGTACTCGACACTGACTCTTTGGGAACAGATGTGTCCTGTGCAGGGTCAGGGTGGTTAGCAGAGACATGACAGGGTTCTGAGCTGACCTTAGACAGTGGTGAGACAGTGTAAGGAGTTAGAGAAAAAGAAACAGTGCAACTGAAGCCTAGGGAGTCTTGAACCCTCACAAGGACTCCTTAGCCTGCTAGGGACACTACATAAGCTCCGATCATCCCCTCTTCTGCAAGAATGCTAACATAGGACAGGGGACAGTGAGGGAAAGGCCCAGTGGCTGTGCACCTGGTGTGAGAAGGGGGTGCTGGCCTGGAGCTACCACCCCCTTCTGCTGGAGGCCTTCTTCTGGAAGGACCCACTCCATCTGATCTCTCTCCAGGTGACACCAGGGCCTCTGCACAGCACTGATCCCATTCCCTAGTGGAAAGTGAGGCTGCTGGGGACTGCCTAGCACTACCTTGAACACAGCAATCGAACTCTCCAAGGCTTAGGTACAGTCTATCAGAAACAAACAGTGGGGATGTTAAGACACTAAATTAGTAAATAAGGTAGGAAGGAGTGGACTGCAAGTGGGAATAATCAAAAGTTGAGACCCTGCCTAAAACTCTGCACACAAAGAATGAGTCTAAAGAACTAGAGTCTAAGACAAGCAAGGCAGTTCCCACTTATAATCCAAAACTTGGGAGGCAGAGCCAGCATTACTGCAGATGAGGAGGTGGTCAGAGTGATGTGGTGTCCCTTGGTGGGCTTGGGGGGGGGGTCCCTGTGAGACTGCACTGTTTCCTTCACCCGAGCCCCTTTGGACACTATCTCACTAAATAGGACACTGTCTCCTAAGTAGGAATGGTACTCCTGCACTTTGAAGTCACCCTGGGCTATAGAGTGAGTCCCTGTCTAAAACAAAGATTTGTGGACTGGCAGGATGGCTCAGCAAATAAAGACACTTGCCATGCAAGCCTGATGGCCTGAGACTGATCCCCAGATGCCACAGGGGAAGGAGACAAATAACTCCTGAAAAGTATCCTTCCTACATGCACCACGACAGCTACCTGCCTGTAATATGTGCATATATAATAGTAAATGTGTTTAAACTAAACAGTAACTAGAATCCTGGTCTCTTTGATGAACATTTGGGAAAGTCTACACCATGCAGGCTGACTCCATGACATCCAGAACCAATGAGGCACTCCAGGGCTGTCACCCACCCAGACAGATGAGAGCAAGGGCAAGTCCCAGACCAGCTGACTGATTTTACAACTGACCTCACATGGCTAGAGTCAGTTACAGGCATCTAGGGGAGGGAGTTTCAGCCTTCTGAACATTACCCCAGGGCCTTCCAAGGAATCCAACCCAAGGCTCTGGGAATCACAAAACTTCTAGAAAACAAATTCCTGACTTTCCCAGGAAGGCAATAAAAGTGGGTAAGTAATATCAAGCAGGGAAATGCTGACATTATGGCCCTCAGGGAACATGTACTTGTTAAAAGGCAAACAGTGCTGTAGCTCCTGTTCACCTACAGCACTGCAGAGCTGCCCAGAGAAACATCCAGCAGACTGACCGAGAACAGTATTCACTGACAAAGCCACTGTCTGTCTTAACATCCAGAATCCAAAACTTCAGATCAGGTTGACACAGGAGCTGCCATGCAGGTCTACCTCACCTGGCTCTGCAGACTGTGCTGAGCTGGACACAGCAGCTGACAAGGCAGTGCTACTCACCGCAAACTTCAACAACAGAGGGTTTGGGCCAATGGCCTCTTGGGACAGACTGGATACTTCACACATCCTGCGGCAGCAGCAAGCACTCTGCTTTCCATCCCAGACATTAGAATCTTACCAAAGTCTGTGTGGCTGCTCATCCACCCAATGGCCTTGAGAGACACCAGGGCTAACAGTCCTGAGCCCACAAAGGACCCGATGCCAGAAAAGAAGAAAAAGAGTCCCATGATGGCACTCTGCATGGACTTGGGAGCAGCAGAGTAGGCAAACTCCAAACCTAGAGAAAAGGAAAAGGAGGCTACACTGAGAAGATCACCTTGGTTACCAAGAGGTCACCCTCGGTCAGCTTCCCAGTAGCACACACAGGCTCCACTGAGGTTTGAGCACTCTTGGGAGGACTATCTCCTGGTTGGAGAAGTAAGGACTAGGTGCTGGCCACTCATCCTCATGACGACTCTTAAAACACATCAAGGAAGAACACCATTCTCACTTAAGAAGTTTTGTTACAAGACAGACACATGTTGTCTCATACCTGAAATCCTAGTATTCAACAGGCTGCAGCAGGAGGATTGTTGCAAGTTTCAAGTCAGTGGGGCTGCAGTGTTAGAGCCTTTCTCAAAGAGTCAAGAGTTCAGGGGTTGGAGAGATGGCTCGGTGGCTAAGAGCTCTGGCTGCTCGTGCAAAGGACAGGGATTCTATTTCCAGTACCCACATGGAGGCTCACAGCCATCTGTGACTCCAGTTCCAGGGAATCTGATGCCTTTTTCTGTCCTCCATGGGAACTACATACATGTGGTATACATACATACATGCAGGCAACACACCATACATATAAAATGAATCTTTGAATAAAAGTCAATAATATATCATTTGTATTTTAATAAATAAAGCTTGCCTGATGATCAAAGTAAAACAGCCGCCCTGGTCAGCCTTACAGCTCAGGCAGTGGTGACACACACCTTTAATCCCAGTAGCCACACTAGTTTGCCATAGAAACCGGGCAGTAGTGGTGTATGCCTTTAATTCCAGCCCTAGAGAAGAATCAAGTGGGAGGAGACAGCTCACAGTCTCATTCTGAGATTCCTGGAGGCAGGATTGCCATTTTGGATTAAGGTAGAGATAAGAGCCAGTGGCTGGGTGTTTTGCTTTTCTGAACTTCAAGTTGAACCCCAATACCTGTCTCTCGGTTTTTATTAATCATGCTATAAGTCAAGACTTGAATGTGTCTGGGGGGGCCTCTCTCCATACGGACCCTACTTCATAATCAACACAGCAGAATAGGTTCAAGCACCTATACACTGAGATTCCCAATGAGCGGGTGAAGCAAAGACAAAGCAAAGCCCACTGTCACTAGTCATAGAATGCTGCCAGGGTTTGAGAGGTGAGGCACCAGCATGCTCCTCTTTTCCTCCCTCTCAGAACCTGAACATCACCAGTTCCTCTCTTCACACTGCGTTAGTAGCTGATCTGCACTAACGCCTTGTCCTTGCAGAGTCTTACTAGTGACAGAGGCCCATGAGAACAAGCTCTAAGTCAGGTTTGCTCCTTCATGTAAGTCTGTGCCAGAAGCACAGCTGTGTTCTGCCTAGATGCTGGGGACATACAGGTCCAGAGGAAGCCTCCCACAGCTACTTCCCCTTCCTTTCTAAGGCACACACAGGCAGGTCATGAACTCATAAAAATATCTTAGGGAACACTGGTTTTGCATAGGAAAGGTCAGCCTCAGCCTGAGGATTATTATTTACTAATTCATGCTGTAAGCCACGACCCCACCCCACCCCCTCCAAGCACATGGCCCTGCTCAGGAAACTGCAGGGTATAATACAGACAGACCCAAATGCCGCCAGCATTCAGTCTCACCTGCTATACTTGCAAATATCTCACTGATGCCAATGAGCACATACTGTGGGATCTGCCACCAAATAGGCAGGTCAGCAGCATGGTATACCACACCACCAATGGTCTGGTTGATGGTCTTCTCCTTCACCAGGTCCAGCCTTTTACTCTCCAGGATTCCTGGAATTGAGAAGCAGGTTAGTGGAGCACTAAGGCTGTCACTGAGCTAAGTCTTCAGTGTATTACAGGCATTTATCAACAAGCTTGACAGGTGTAAGAAAGGAGGGTGACCATGACAGCTTTGTAGGCAGATCACAGTTGTTATCCACCTCTTCCTCACAGAAGTTCACTATTGTTTAGTTTAACCCTCAAGTGTCTGGACTACTCTTTCTGGTCATCTTTTTAAAACTGGGAGGATGCACAAGGATCTGCATGCAGCTAATGGTCACTGGGGGAGGCAGATATATTTCGTTCATGGCACAGCCACTGTGAAGATACCCATGCTCCTGTAAGCAACCCAAATCTCCAAAGATACTACCACAGGCACAGAAACAAAAAGACAATCATGAATTAATCAATGTGCAGTTCTTCAAATAAATGTGCCCAAGTGTCTAGATGAAGCTCAAAAACTTGCCTAGGTTCAAGAAAATAAAACAGACTGTGAGCAAAACCAAAATGAAGTACCCCACGTTAAGGGCCTGAGGTTCCAGGAGAAGAGACAACACAGCAGGAATACTGAAGGGAACACCTCGGAAACAACCACTGGGAACCTTAGTAACAAGCTGGTGCTACTTCCCGACTGTGCCTGGTCTCCCTCAGCTCTACAATATGAACTATCACTACCAAAGGCACAAACACAAACCTTAGTACCAAAGTGAAAAGCCCCAAGTGACTTTCAGATCAAATGGAAATCAAAGTTCTGGGACAGTGAGACATGTCAGTGGGTGAAGGCAAGGTCACCAAGCCTGATGACCTGAGTTCAATCCCTACAGCCTACATGATGGAAGAGGAGAACTCATTTAGGCAAGTTGATCTTTGATCTCCATACATGTGCTGTGGCCTACACACCTCTACCCCCATAGGAACACAAAATAAAAATTTTAAAGTAATAAGTAAAACCAAAACAACAGTAAACATAGTTAACAAAGTATAGCTGTAATAGGAAAATTCTCAGCATTATTTTTTTTTTCACCATTAAACAAGAAAGAGGGGTTGGGAAGATGGCTTGGCAGTTAAGAACACTTGCTGATCCTGCAGAGACAAGAGTTTTGTCTCCAGGACCCATGATCAATAGCTTAGAATCACTGGTTACTCTAGCTCCAAGGATCCATTGCCCTCCTCTGGCCTCTGCAGGCACTGTACACACATACCTGCGTACACACATAACATACAGACAATTAAAAATAAGGAGCTGGAGAGGTAGCTCAGTGATTAAAATCATTTATTAATCCTTCAGAGGACCCAATTTCAATTGCCAGAACCCACATCAGGCAGCTCACAATTTCTGTAAATCCAACTCCAGGGACCTAATATTTCTGGCTTCCATGGGTAGCTGCACTCATGTACACATACATGTAAATGAAATCTTTCAAAACAAATCTTAAGGCCAGCAGGGGTAGCATACACCTATAATCTGAGCACTCAGGAGGCAGGCAAATCCCTTGAGTCTGAGGCCAACCTGGTCTACAGCGCAAGTTCCAGGATAGTCAGGGTCACTCAGAGAAATCCTGTCTCAAGAAACCAGAAACCAAAACCAAACGAACAAAAAACTTTAGTAAACATCTAGAATTGTGAAATACCAAGAAGTTAATATGAGCAGGAAAAAAAAACTGTCAAAGTGAGGGTAGGGTGTAAGGTATTTCTCTTGGCCACCAAAGAAAGAACTGAGGTCACAATTACTTGCTGCTAACATATGTACAATGAAGCTTAGTTTGTGGCGTCACCACCGCCACTAGCTGCACATAAACAGGAGCTAACCTGACACTGGCTCTCCGGGCCACTCTGGCCAGAGCAAGGCACATACTAACCTGGAAGAAATATCCAGTAATTTCACCCAAATTGCTCAGCAAAAGCAGCATAAACATGGGGGAAGGGGGAGGCGGGGGGGGGGGATTATCAGAAGACAAGGAGGAACTATTGTATTTAAAACAATCCACCAAAGTCTACAGAATTTTTAAAAAAAATCCCACATAAAAGCCACAAAGCCACCAAAATATGCAAGGTAGTTAGGAACATATTTCACAAACACATATAAGATAAAAATGAAGAAAATATAAGTAAATGCAAGACACTATAAATAAAAGAAAATAGAAAAATGACTTAGATCTGTTCCAAACACTAGAAAAACTGTGCTCATAGGAATAGAGATAGTAAGGAGCTGAAGTGGGAACTTAAGCATCAGTAACGAGATATAAAATAGTGATACACTGTATTTTAACCCTTCAGGTAAAAAGAGGAAGAAACAAAATATATAGCTGGGTGTGACAGCTATACCTGTAAGGCCAGCATTCAAAGGATAAATCAGGAGGATGATCAGTCTCAGGCAAGTCTGGACTACATAACACCTGTCTAAAAACATAATCAGGGGCTGAAGAGGTAGCATGGGTGTTGAGAACACTGATCTTGCAGGACCTGGATACCATGCCCAGCACCCACAGGTAAACTCACACCATCTGTATGTAACGTAACTCCAGTTCCAGGGGACCCAACACCCTTTTCTGACCTTCATGGATACAGTATGCACACAGTGCACAGACATACATTCAGACAAAAACATCCACACACATAAAATAATCAAACTGTTTTGGGGTTTTTTTTTTTTTTTTTGGTTTGTTTCTTTTTTCAAGACAGGGTTTCTCTGTGTAGTCCTGAGTGCTGAGATTAAAAGCATGTGCCACCACCACCCAGCTAATAACCAAACTCTTTTTTTTTCTTTCTTTCTTTTTTTTCTTTTTGGTTTTTCGAGATAGGGTTTCTCTGTAGTTTTAGAAGTCCTGGAACTCACTCTGCAGACCAGGCTAGCCTTGGACTCACAGAGATCCGCCTGCCTCTGACTCCTGAGTGCTGGAATTAAAGGTGTGCACCACCAATGCCCAGCTTTAAAAAACACAAAATTTTCTAAGGGGAAAAATAAAACCTAATACAGGGAAAAATTTTCTTTTCCCTTAAGCCATCTTGGAAAGCCCATGGCCTACCCAATTTGCACCTCAAGGCCTTTAGAGCCAGTTGCCACTGACAGGCACGGTGTAAGTGGAGTTAAGTGCTGTGTACGGCAAGTACAAGGTGAAGTGTTAGGTTTCTACTCAAAGTCTGTGGACACTCATCAGTCCTCCATCCTAAAACTGCCTGTATGCAGCAGTAATGGCTGTCTCCAATGAGCTTGCTGGGCTGCGCCCCTCAATTCCTGACAGGAGAGCTCCTTCCTATGTCTTGCAAGGGCAATTTCTTGCGAAGACAGCTGCATACTATGTGGTCTCTACAGGCAGGTCGGAGCTGCCTAGATTCAGCTAGTGCTGGACCCTATGAAACACGTACTTTCCTGGCACTCTTAAAAGACCTTAGAAGGGATGGAGTCTGAAAGAGAAACCTGCCACCTGTTTCCAGCATAGATCTACACAGAGACCAGAGGACAGCCCACATGGCTCTGAGGACAGCCATTCAGGGAGCCTCAGCCATGAATGCAATTGAAAGAAAAGAGGCTATCACAGAGCTCTAAGAGAACAAGGAAGGAAACAAAAGCCTTCCCAGCACCCAGCTGGCACAACTGCAGGATGCAGGGCCCCCACCCAGGAAGAGAAGTTGAGAACAAAGACAAGCCATAGGCACTTGAGGCAGACAGAGAGAGATTCCTTCCAGCCCAGGATTCCCAAAGACTGCCCTGTGTCCCCAATTCATGTGCTCTGCTTATTTCTTTGCTAACTTATAAAGCAATGTGTCACTCAGATAAGCCTCACTTTAATTATGTGTTTGATCAACAGAAAATGCACTAGTTCTCTTAATAACCCAGCACCTGAAAGATGAACTTCTTAAGCTGAGTGATTTTTTTTCTTTTCTTTTCTTTTTTTTTTTTTTTTTTGGTTTTTCAAGATACAGTTTCTTTGTGTAGCCCTGGCCGTCCTAGAATTCCCTTTGTAGACCAGGCTAGCCTCAAACTCACAGAGATCCACCCGCCTCTGCCTCCTGAGTGCTGGGATTAGTTGTGCTCCAACATAGCTGGTGGGACTGATTTCTGTAAGCCCGTGTGCACCATATCAGCAGCGTGTTCTGTCGTGCCGGCAGAGGCGTTTTCTTAAACTCCCTTCAGTAGAGCTCAGTACCACAACTGTGTGGAAAATGCTTTTTTTCCTGCCATTATATTGTTTTATGGTGTATCATTTTCAAATATTAATGAAGGCAGGACACTCACATTGAAAAGGAGATTAGATCCCAGTCTCATTTACAAACAGAAACAATGATGAAAACAGAAGTGTCTTAGGGCACTGTCCCTTGAAATGTGTTGTGGGACCTTAGCTGATAAGACTTTTGTTGGAAGTTTCCTAGGAGCCTTAACAATCCCCACAAACTTTTTTTTTTTTTTTTTTGATGCTGGGACACCTGCAGGCTCCAACAACTGAGATTCAGAAGCTTCCACAGAATGTCCTCTCATTCCCACTGTCAGCCTGCAGCCTGGGGCAGCAGCACAGGGCAAGTCTACTCAGCCCTACAAGATGAAAGTTTGTCCTCAAATGACACATGTGAAATGAACATCAGAAGATGAAGCGTCACCGGCTGCTCAGTGTCTTCAGCACAATACACTAGCAGCTGCGTGCTGCAAAAGCCATGCTGGGAGTAGAAAGAGAAGAAAACAGGTGGGGGAGGGTGGGGGGGCACTCACCAGCAGCAAAGGCAGAGCACATGACGAAGAACATCCCCACAGCAATCCTCTTCAAGGAGGATGGGAGCAGGCCATGTCTTCTGAGCACTGGGTCCACTAGCTTGTCCTTCAGCGGGATGAGCAGGAGGATGAGCACCGCATCAAACATGGTGAGCCAGGCTGCAGGCAGCTGCACAAAGTATGGCATTAGCAGCATTACAGCAGCTCCCCAAACACCCACACACGACCTCCAAGGTGCTTCAACTAGAGATAATGACTGTGTCCTGAGCTGGGGGAAGGGCTGGAATCTGACAGTACTAGGTCTAATGGCACTGGTCAACCCAATCTCAGCAGGCTATAACCTGTCAGGAACTAGTTCTAGTGGCAGTGTCCCAGCTACCTGTGGCAGCTGCAGAAAGGAGTCGTGTCACCTGCAGATCTCTTACCGTGTGATGGGTAGTGGTGATACTTGAGATTTCTGGAATCTTCAAATGAAGACTCTGTAAAACATATGTAGTCTGCATCTGGATAAAGAAAGCAGATGGTACAAGTAAGCCAGCTCTCCAAGCCTGTGTACACGCCCTCCCTCTTCTAGATGACTCCTCCCACCTCTCAAACTCAGACGCAGCAATTACTGGGTCACCTTAGAGTCTCTTTGAGAAGAGCTGCCAGGAAACCAAATGAGAAGCTAGAGAAGCTAGATGTACCCCATTCTCAGCTGCCACTTGGGAAAGGTTTTCCAACACAAAGCAGCCAATCTGAGTCCATGGCTGCAAACTGCGGCAACTGGTGGCTAACCCTGAGTCCTGCACTGCAGCACCTGCCATGAGGCTGGGAAGGCCAGACACCTGCAGCACTCACTTGAAAGTACACAGTCCAGTAAGGAATCAGAGCCAAGAACACAGGCACGATCTTGACCAGGGCTTTCACGTCTTCCACTTTGTCCTCTGTGAACGGCCCTCCACGCGACATCTTACATGAATCAAACAGACTGTGTTTAGAAGATTGCTGAAAGACTCCAAGGCCTTCACTTTGGGAGACAAAATGAAGGAATTAGTTTACTTCCACCCCCAGGGACATCACTCTGGTAACAAATCACTTCTGGGGTGGGAAAGCAGCGCTCTGCACTGCCCTGCCTTAAGTCCTTCTGCGACTGACTGTGGACTGCCCACACAGCTCCTGTGGCTGACCACAGGACCTTTGGACAGGGCAGCTGTGTCTAATGAACCCACAGGGACGATGCATCAACTCATGCGGCTCCACGGGGCAGCAATGTGGCCTGGACTTCTATCCAGCTGACAGCAATCCATGTTTCTTGTGACTACACTGGTTTATCACACAAGCAGACACTTGAGGGACTAGAAGGTGCCTTGATGGCAGGGAAAGCAACATCTCTCTCCGGGATGAAGGGGCAGTCTGAAGTAAAGAACCGTGACAGATATTATAGCATGCCTATGGGAAACAACAGAGCACGCACTCATTCTCCTTTATCACAGGCTTGGGAGTCCTCAAGGCTCTTAACTGGCCCATTCGAGGAAGTTAGGACAGAGACCACAGACAAGACAAGAGCTGTGTCAAGATTCTAATGCCTCAGAGTTGGGGTCAGGACAGGAGTGAGATCTTCCTGGCTTACAGGGAATATGCCTGGACACCATCTCACTCACAGCTGTGGGTCACGCCCCTGCCTCTCTGTTTGCAGTTTTTACAAAATAAGTGGGGCCCTCCAGATAGCCACAAGATCTTTCCCAGCTACACAATACCAATACGGACTGTACAGAACTGTGCACTGTTGACCAAAAACAACAGGAGACACTCAACCCCACCGAGAGCCTCCCCGTTCCAGCTTTTTGCACTGGAGTTTATAATCCTATGCCCTATTTCACTAAATTGTCACATCTAAATATTTTTTTTCTTATTTTACATGTGTGGTTTGCCTGTATGTTTTGTCTTTGGAGACAGGGTCTCCCTATGGAACCCTGGCTGTCCTGGAACTTGCTACATAGACCTAGCTGGCCTCAAGCTCTGAGATCTGCCAGTCTCTGCTATCATGAAAAGCATGTGCCAACACACCCAGCTTGCCTGCATATATGTGTACTGTATGTATGCCTGCTGCCCTCAGAGTCCAGAAGGGGACAATGGATCCTCAGGCATCATAGTTGTGGAAGACTGTGAGTAGTGGGAACCAAACCCAGGTCCTTGACAAAATCAGCAAGTACTCTTAACTGCTGAGCTGTCTCTCCAGCCCCTCATTTTTATCCTACAAAGCTTATGCATTTAATCTGTGAATTCCAAGCTGGGGAAGATTGATAAACTAAAGGCCGTATCTTAATATGTTAGCCAAATTCTGATGAAGTAAATACCTACTGCCTGCCCAGTACCACATGGACTAGATGTGAGGGACACTGAGTCACAGGTTCCTATACTTTGTCTTCATTTGAGGACATCCCTAACTCCTTCGAATTCCTTTTTATCTCTAGTTTCCAAATACTTAAAACAGGCAATACCTCTATTAGTGATGAGCACACCCCACTAATGATATATCTCTGAAACACATCGATGCCAAGAATCAAATCCCCTTGGCACCAGGGCTCTCACAGGTCACTCAGAGCCTTTCAGTGTTGTGTATCATTACAATACTTTAAAGTTGATGAACCAGGATGTGGTTAAAGCAGTGGTTCTCAACCTGTGGGTCACAACCCCCTTGGGTGTTGAAGTATCTTTTCACAGAGGTCACATATCAGATATCCTGCGTAACAGATATTTACATTATGATTGATAACAGTAGCAAAATTGGTTTTTGGATGAAATAGCAACAAAAATAATTTTATGACTGGGGGTTACTACAACATGAGGAACTGTATTAAAGGGAAGCACTGTTAGGAAAGTTGAGAACCTATGGTCTAAAGCCTCCCAATCACCAAGTGAGGTGGCATATATGTAACCCCAACACTAGGGAGGCTGAGGCAGAATAATCACTTCTTTAGATATGAACCAAGTACAGAGCCAGCCTGGGCTACATGAGACCCTGTCTCAGAAAAAAAGCTCCTAATCCACTTGCATGGTTAGTGCTCTATGCTGTGACATAGAAGCACCCACAGTAACGGATAAGAGCCCACTTCTCCCACAGAGAATGTGACTCAGTTTCCCTGTACCTGTGTAGCCTATGTGTCCAGGCTCTGAAAGGCTAGGTACACAGTATGCCCCCTTGCACCTGTCAAAAACTCCACACAAAGTACTCCAAACAAGCCCCCGTGCCAGCTTTATTATAGTATGGTGATGATGATGTGAACTCAGACTGTCAGGTCTCATCTAAAATCAGCACCACAGCCCTCCAAACACATCGACCTAGACCACACACAGGGACAGGGCCAAGAGTCAGACCCATGCAGAACAGGTGTGTGGCACTTCCGGGGCTCTTCAATCCCACTCCAGATACCCCCAGTAGCACAGTGAAAGGTTCCATCAGGTACTAGGCTGCTAAGAGCCTTACATGCCTCACTGCATTGAGGCCTTACAACAATCCTAAGAGTTGTTCAATCCCCTGGGCAAACAAAGTCAGGCACTGTAATGTCTCTGAACTGCCAGATTCCACAGCAAACTCATACAATTTAGTTGACTTTCCAAACCTTTCTGTTTAGTTTTGACCCAAAGGTTTCCAAAGTTCAAGCTGAGAAAAGGCAGACTGCTCAGTCTCCCCCTTCCTTTGTCATATGCGCACTGAGATATCCCACAGGTCCTGGAGTAATGCTGGACCCTGGCTGAAAGGTTCTCATCAGGGCTATTTGCAAAGGGCTGTCCTGTGCCCATGGCTAGCAATCTAGATTAGAAACAGCTGAAGTCTGCAACAATGCTTCTGTCTGGCTAAAGTCAGGTCCTAGCAAACAGCAGGATCAGCTGCGGCTGGGTGACATCCAGCTTTGCAAGCTCCTCAGTGCTAGCCCCTTCTGGACAGGGTCTGAAAGCTGCCAGAGTAAACAGCTTTCTAGCAGATTCACAAAGGAGGTTGGACAGTCAGACTTCACACAAGGGACTCATGCGCCATCAGCAGAACCACAGAAGTCACTGTGTAGCTAGCTCAGTTCTGCCACACAGAGGCTTCCAGTACACCAATAACAGACACAGACAAGCATGGGCGAGACTATGCACATTAGCCTGTAGAACATTTTCACAACCAGGGCCACCCCACAGGAAGCCCTAAGGACAAGGAATCCATCTCTGCTCAGTAACTCCTGGAAATCCTTAGGCTCAGTAAATCACTGGGCCCAGGCAGCTGACCACCAAGGTCCAGGAGCTTCCCTGAACCTTGGTTCTCTCTCTGCCTTGACTGCTCTGGTGACTCCAGTACCACAGGCTGTCTAATGTCACAACCACCATCAAGGGACCAGTTTACTCTACACGGCAGTCTGCAGAAAACATAGAAACATCTAAGTCCTCCTTAGGCTAATTTCTCAACTTCATTAATCTGCACAGAACAGGACCACGGGTAGCCATCAGCAGCAGAAGGGGGTGATCTCAGAATATGGCTGTTTCTAAAAGTCCCAGGTTTGGGACAATCAGCACTGAGGCTGTGTAAGTCCCATTAGAGTAAGGGTAAATGGTTCCCCTAGTGTATCTCAAGCTATGTTTGTGTTCCCCTCCATTAGAGAGTAGCTGCCATAGCCCTGAATGAGGGATGCTATGCTGACCAAAGGAGAGACAGCAGCTTTCCTTAGAGATAAGTACTGTACAGACAACATACACAGCCTAAGATTCTCATTAACACACTTCTGTGTCTAAAGCACGTGATGTGTCTCCATGGTACTCTCTGCTGATTCCTTCCTTCAAAATCTGCAACCCAACAGCATCAAGGCATCCTTACCCATGCTGGCAGTGAGGATGTTGGGCATAGAGTACTGAACTCAGGGTTCTGTTAGTTGAATGGCAAGGTTTACAACACACACTTTCAGAATGAAAGCCGGCTTGGAGATCAGACACACGAACCACACATCCCAGACTTCAGTATTTTATCTGCAGGGAGTGAAAAGTTGTGCAACTCACCCACTTCTCCGCTGCCCACCTCTCTGGGAGCAGCAGCTGTAGGTGAGAATCCTGAACATGTCAGTGAAGGCGCTGCCATCAGGAGGCTTGGTGATGAAGACACTCTGGCCACAGAGGAAGACCAGGAAAGCGATAGCCACGCAGACAGTGGGAATCAGGTAGCCTGTGAGAAAGCTTACATTCTGCTGAATATAAGCAATGCCTCCTAATGACAGGATCGCTCCCAAGTTAATGCTCCAGTAAAACCAATTGAAAAATCTCCTAGTGGCTTCTGGACCACGATCTTTGACCTAAAGTAACAGGGAAAAGAAATGTGTAAGAACATGTGATCCTCTACATTTTTCATCTGTTCTGTAAACATGACAAGCTTTAGTGTTTGTAATACTTGAATGACCACCCAGCCACCCACAGCAGCTACAAGCCATGCCACCACACCAAGTACCTAAATCATCTCCATTACGAGAGCAGATACAAGGTGTCTCAAGTTTCTGCTCTCAGAAAACAGTAGGACACAATCAAAATGCTATTTACAGATCCAGCCAGTCTCCTGACAAAAGACATCTTGTACTCAATCATTCCAGGAGCTGAAGCCCGCTCCAAATGCAAGGAAGTCCTAGTGTTCAAAGTAAGCTTACCGCCTACCTTGAAACCAGCAGGAATGATCCTTAAAACAGGTTCCAGAACCTACAGCCCAACCCAGAGCAGCAGAATCATCATCTTGGATTATCAGGAGCCTGCACGTAACTGCTCAGCGCTGTCATATGGAGCTCAGGGCCTTGCTGAATTTAGCACAAGTACTAGGACATTGCCAAGTAGGCTGTGGCTCCATGCACTCAGAGGCAAGACATGGGGCCCAAACATCAGAGTCTTTGATAAGCCTACAACTAAGCTGTAGGCATAGTAAACAGTTACAGTCACAAAGTAGTTTTAGATTAGAAAGGTTATTCAGTGCCAGTGATGCACACCTGTAATCCCAGCATTTGAGAGACAGAAGCGGGGAAATCATGAGCCGGAGGCTGGCCTGAGCTACACAAAAGATCTCATCAACATACTCAAGAAGTGCTCAAAATCGGCCCCAAGCTGACTCTCCCCTTCAGGTGAAACCTCTCCAGGTAAACCTTCTGCAGATCCCACCTGGCTGGTAGCTAGGTGAGTCAGGTCAAGCCTGGCTTCTTCCACCTGTGCTTTTTACATCTACAAAGACACTCTCAGGACGGGCCAGGTCCCAGTCAGCATCATTCTGCAGTTTCATTGCACAAATGGTCTTGAGCAAACCCACAGCCAAAGATTGACGAACATATACAGACACATCCTTAATGGATGGATAGGGTTAAAATTGACTCCATAGCACCTCTTCTGATCCACAGAACAATCTCCTCTCTAGTACCAGGGGCAAAGTTGTTAAGTACAACATGCAATAAGGCTTCTGCTTGGCACTCATGGTTTCCTACAGAGTATTTAAGATTAAGGTGATGGACAGATTCAACGCAATGCCCAACAAAATTCTTCAAAGACCTTGAAAGAACAGTACTCAACATCATTTGGAAAAGCAAAAAACCCAGGATAGCCAAAACAATCCTGGGCAACAAAAGAACTTCTGGAGGCATCACAATCCCTGACTTCAAACTATACTACAGAGCTACAGTACTGAAAACAGCCTGGTACTGGCATAAGAACAGACAGGAAGACCAATGTAACTGAATAGAAGACCCGGATATCATCCACATATCTTCGAACACCTGATATTTGATAAAGAAGCAAAAAATATCAAGTGGAAAAAAGAAAGCATATTCAACAAGTGGTGCTGGCATAACTGGATATCAACATGTAGACAAATGAAAATAGACTCATATCTATCACCATGTACAAAACTCGAATCCAAAGGGATCAAAGACCTCAATATAAAGCCAGCCACACTGAACCTTATAGAAGAGAAAGTGGGAAGTACACTTGAACGCACTGGCACAGGGAACCACTTCCTAAATATAACCCCAGCAGCACAGACACTGAGAGACACAATTAATAAATGCTTCTGTAAAGCAAAGGACACGGTCAACAAGACAAAATGACAGCCTACAGAATGGGAAAAGATCTTCACTAACCCCACATCAGACAGAGGTCTGATCTCCAAAATATACAAAGAACTCAAGAAATTGGACACCAAATAACATATAATCCAATAAAAAAAATGGAGCACAGACCTAAATAGAAAACTCTCAACAGAGGAATCTAAAATGGCTGAAAGACACTTAAGGAAATGTTCAACATCCTTAGTCATCAGAGAAATGAAAATCAAAACAACTCTGAGATTCTATCTTACACCTGTAAGAATGGCCAAGATCAAAAACACTGATGACAACTTATGCTGGAGAGGTTGTGGGGTAAAGGGAACACTTCTGCATTGCTGGCGGGAATGCAAGCTGGTACAACCCCTATGGATGTCAGTGTGGCGATTTCTCAGAAAATTAGGAAACAACCTTCCTCAAGACCCAGTAATACCACTTTTGAGCAAAGGATGCTCAATCGTGCCACAAGGACATGTGCTCAACTATGTTCATAGCAGCTTTGTTTGTCATAGCCAGAAACTGGAAACAACCTAAATGCCCCTTGATCAAAGAATGGATTAAAAAAAAAAAAGTGGTACATTTACACAATGGAGTACTACACAGCAGAAAAAAATAACGACAGCTTGAATTTTGCAGGAAAGTGGATGGAACTATAAAGCATTATTTTGAGTGAAGTAACCCAGACACAGAAAGACAATTATCACATGTACTCACTCATAGGTGGTTTTTAAACATAAGGCAAAGAAAACCAGCTTACAAACCACAATCCCAGAGAATTGAGACAACAATACGGACACTAAGAGAGACTTACATAGATCTAATCTACGTGGGAAGTAGAAAGTATAAAAAGACAAGATCTCCTGAATAAATTGGGAGTATAGGGACCTTGGGGGAGGGTTGAAGGAGGGAGGGGAGAGGCCGAGAAGGGAGCAGAGAAAAATGTAGAGCTCAATAAATATCATGGGGGGAAAAAAAAGATTAAGGTGATGGTACAAACTATACAGTCAAAACTGAGTATCCACTGACAATTATTAAACTCCAAATGATAGCTACTGTGTTGGCAAGTCCTTTGCTTAAATTTAGTCAGATAGTTATAATCATGTCAAACTAAAAAATCCAGTTGTTGGTTTGATCTTTCTTTTCCTCAGGGCCAGGGACTTAATTAACATGGGTCCCTGCAGATATTAGATAAGACCTTTACCACTAAGTGTCATCACTAGCCCCCAAATCAAGCAAGAAACCAACCGTAAGGATTTTGTTCTACACATGTCAGTTCTGAACAAAGGTTCCACTCTGAAGGCGGGCATTACTGCAATAGTTTATAGTCACAGTTTCTTACAGCGGAGGCACAAGCTTTTAAATGTTACTCAACAGTGGACATCAATGTCCATGACACAGTGGAGGCAGGCCAGAAGAAAGAAAAATACATGAGCAAAGAAACAGAGAAAATAAAACTCAAAGTACATACATATATACTTTTTGTTTTTTGAGACAAGGTTTCTCTGTGTAGTCCTTGGCTGTCCTCAAACTCAAAGATCCACCCTCTGTGCTCAACCCATCCCTGCCCCAGTGCTGGGATTAAAGGTGCGCCACCATTGCCCAGCTCTTTATTCTTTATATATACACTATACTTTGTGTGTGTTAAACATCACATACACATAAACATGTCATTGTTTTGACAACCCTGAAAGGGAAGGGGCCAGTTTAAAGAAAAAGAAAAAAACAAAAGCAAAAGCCACCTCTTTGGAAATGGGATCAGTTGTCCAGGCCAGCCTTAAACTCCTGGGCTTATATGATCGCCCTGCTTCAACCTCTAGAACAACTGGAAGTACAGACATGCACCACAACGCCCAGCACGAGACAGGGAACATTAGATACTAACTGAGATGTTCCAAGCCCTTCCCATTACACATCACAGGACCACATACATCTTCCCACATTCATAGAAACAGTTCATCCTCAAAGAAATACTTGGCCTAGCAGAACCCTAACCTTTAGAGTCCTTATGCCCTTTGTAAACTCGGTGGTCAACTGACTTTACTGTTCAAGGTTTCCAGCCACAGCTGCTTCATAAAAGGAGGCTTACTTTCAGGGCCTCAGTAGCCACACACCATCCATCAGCATACAAACGGAACTGCTGCTGACTGAGCTGTCTGTCACATGCCTCTCTTTGCCTTTGGCCAAAGGCCACAGCTTCCCCATATACCAGTCGCATGACATCATGACATCACCACATGTCCTGCCAAGGCTGAACAAGCTCCCCATAACCCCACCACAACCCATGAAAACACTGCAGTCAAATGGAGAGGAAAGGTCAGCAGGCCAGGAAGGAGAATAGGTTTGACAGTATCAGATTTGCAGGAGCCTAACCTCTCCCAACTGGAACAAACACCACACTGATGTCATGCTTCAGCACAATCTCAGCACTCAGAATCTCTGCTGAAGCAAAGAATTCCTACAGCCAGGAGAGGAGCCTGACTCAAAACTAAAGCAAACCACAAAGGCATTACTGTCTACTCTACCTACATGGTAGCTTTGTTCTCGTAGGGTCTAAGTAACTCAGGGTGGGTTCCAACTCCCTATGTAGCTGAGGCTGGCTTTGAAGTCCTAGGCCTCCTGCCCTGCCTTCCAAGTACTGGAATCATAGACAAGCACCTAGCACTCAGCTCACTATTTTGAATATCACCAACCAAGAATGATTGACCTTTGGCAACTGGTAAGTACAAGGAAAAGCAGAATTTTGCTTTCAAATGAACCACCTTGGAAAGTGACTTATAGATTTGCGTTCACTTTGAAGTGACCTGGTACTTCTGCTCACAGCCACAGCCTGGCCCATCTCCCACATGAGAGGGCACTCTGGCAGCACCAGCCAGAGAAGCAGAAGCACCTTAAAGACAGCAGCCCACTCCTCTAAACAGGAAAGGCCAGCAAGAAGAACTGCTCCAGGCAGAAAACACTGGCACAGCACCCTTCCAGCCATCAGGCTTCTCCTGCAAAGTAGCTGAGACATTAGGAACAAGGGAGGTCTTGAAATCTCCCTCAAAGAACAGTCATGAGGCAGAAGAGAGCAAGTGCCTCCTTAAGGATCCCAGTTACCTGCTAAAGATGCAACTTACATGCCGCAAGATGAACCTGCGTGTGGCCATGGTCTCTCGCATGCTCAGAGCTGTCAAGCCACCACTGCCCCAGCCAGAAGCCCATGTATCTGCTTACTCACTGAATGTTCAGCATCCTTCACTTACTGAGGTGCTCCCAACACCCCTGGGAACCTAACCTCTTGCTGGGGTGGGAAGCATGCTCATAGAGACAGACTGCAGTAAGTCAGCTGCTCATCAGTACAGGGGCCACACCTTACTTTTCACTGAAACGTCTCAGTTACAGAAAAGTTGAAAAAAAAAGTAGGATGTATCCTTCTCTTACATCTTTAGCTCTCTAACTTCTGTTAAAAACAAAAAATACTGGGCCAACATAATGAGATGGCTCAGCAGGTAAAGGCATTTTCAGCAAGCTTGAAAACCTGAACCCCATCTCCAGAATCTGAATGACAGGAGAGAATCCACTCTTGCAGGCTGTTCTGACCTGAAATGCACACCATTACCATGAAAACACACACACACACACACACACACACACACACACACACACACACACACACGAATGAAGACAGAGGCAGGTAAATCTCTTGTGAGTTCCAGGCCAACCTAGTCTACCAAGAGTTCCAGGCCAGCCAGGGATACACAGAAAGACCTTTTCTCAAAAACAAACGTGTAAACAAAAGAGCTCATTGACACCTCTCTCTCTCTCTCTTACACACACACACACACACACCTCTTTGACTGAATCTCCTAAAACCAAACCACTCTTCCATGTAACAAAGGCACAACCAAACCTAAGAACATCACCCCCACCATCTATGTGCAGTCCACAGTCCAAGTATCCTAAGCACCCAAAACAAGGGCTTTAAAAAAGACAAATGGGTGGGGTACACACACCTGAAATCCCAGCACTCAGGAGGCAGAAGCTGGAGGATCATCATTATTTTGATATCAGTCTGGGCTATACATGGAATTCCAGGCCAGCCTGGTTACAGAGCAAGAAGAGAGATCAAAATCCAAACCAAAACAAAAATCAGTGGAAGCCCAGCATGGTGGCACACACTCCTCACAACACCATTCAGAGGCTAATACAGGTTGGAAGGGCCCATCTGGGCTATTTAGTGAGCGTGAAGACAGCATGGGCTACACAGAAAAACCCCAGGTCAAAAAAATAAAATGGCCAAGAATGGAGGGGGAAGGACGGACGTGACTTGGGCAGCGACAGGATTATTAGTAGTTCAAGGTCATCCTCTACTAGTGAATTAGAAGCCAGCCTGAGCTACATTGAAACCCTGTCTCAAAAATGTACCAAAATAAAACAAAACCCACAAACAGAAAACAAAACCAAAACACCAGAGCTCATCTAAGCGGCTGTCAAGTTTCTCTAGGGTCCCAGATCCAGAGGGTCTCTTCCCCAGATGGTGTTAACATGTGGAGATTCTGGAGACAATTCCAATTCTTCTGTGGAAGAACACCTATTCTTAGCTACAATGATGTGTGCAGGCTGGGACCCACTCACAGTGACCCTCACAGGAGCCACTCAACAGGCTAGGGAGAGCTAATCAACGGTCTAGTATCTACAGGAGAACACGAACTCTTAAGACACTGCATCCAATCTGCTCCCTCAGTGCTTGCGGAACAGCTGGGCCTGGACAGACAGTCACCTCATGCATACTACAACCAAAGCTTCTCAAACTGTGTGTGTGAAACTTGGCAACAATAACAGGTTTCTGAATGCACAAAGACCAAAAACAAACTCAGAATCAAATGTGCAACAGACCTGAGATGTTCCTGGCAGTGCTTGCCCATGCTGCATCCTGTGACGTCTGTGGCCTTGATTCTGCACAAGGACCACGTGCACTTTATGCTGCACACACTAACATGCCTCATGACTACAACAAATGCTGCCTGACACTCCCTGGCTAGATTTGACACTACTTACTTAATACTATGAGCTGCACTGTTTCCACTACACAGAGAACGTTTTTCTGCTCTCACAGAAGCACAGTGGCTTAATTCCAAACAGCCAAAACTTTGAATATGTCCCTACCAGCCATCACACCTCTGCTTTCAAAAGCTATGGCTTTGGACTGTATCAAGTTGTGTAAATACCCATCTCATTTCTGTACAAATTGGACTTCATCTTTAATAAATGGTAAGTTATTCATACAGCAAAGAACTGCTTTAAAACAAATTTATGACTTGGGTGATATCAGTTAATGTTTGATTTGGACGTCTATTTTAGACTCTGAGTCACATAAGTTCTTGGGTGAAAAGAGGCTGTGAGTGCAAAGTCTAAGGAGCTCTGTGTACACCATGAAGAAGCTCAAACTATGCCAACGTGGGGATGCACAGTAGAGGTACACTTTGTGTGGTATGGCCCAGTTCGCTGCTTACTTTCCTGTTGACGTGATAAACACCGTGACCAAGGCAACTTATAGAAGGAAGGATTTGTTTTCCAGAGGGCTAAGAGTCCATTATAGCAGCAAATACGTGGGCTAGAGCAGCAGGTCTTGATCTCAAATAAGGCCCAACCCCAGTAACATACTTCCTCCAGCAAGGTCACACCTAGTCTTCCCCAGTCACCAACTAGGGACCAAGAATCCAAATATATATGAGACTTCTGAGGGTCATTTCATGCAAACTACCACACCTAGGCTTAAGACCTTCAGACAGAGCTAAAGTGCTTTGACCCTGTGTCTTCATATAGTACTAGAAGCTAAGGTCACTGGAACTGCCCCTGAGTGAAAATTCTAAAGTGACAACTACTTCTTTTGCTTATATTTTACTTTTACGATCCACTGTCTTGCTCTGTAGCCCGTAACAGCCTAGAGCTATATAGTCTGAGCTGGCCTTAAGCTTGTGGCAATCCTTCTGCCTCAAAATCTGAAGTACTGCAATTACTACTTCTGTCACAGTTGAGATGTGTCCTCACTGGATTGGTTAACCTTACGGACCATGTAAACAAGGCTTCTGAACACGGCCCAGTCCTATATTTATGGTGCTACTCTCTGAGCAAATGATTTCACCTTGGTCACTTAAATTTCAGCCACTCAAAGATCAGTTTAGTGCCAAGACCCAGGGCTCCCCTTGCCCGCAGCGCCCTCTAGCACTCCCTACTGCACTCCTCCCACTTCTGAGTCCATCCCTTTCCTCCAGACCACGCCTCTCTCATGCACCAGCTGCAGCCTGAGCTGTGCATGCTGTCACCCACCTGCCACACAACCCACTCTATGGCAGCCACTTGCAATCGCTTTGCAATGAGACAACAGGTGTCAGGTTTTAGGAGACATCTGGCCTCTATGACTACAAGTCTAGAGGGGAACCCAATTCTACAAGTCTAGGGGGAAGCAGGGGAGATGAGTAGGCAGGAAAGAGCAGGACCTTAAAGAGCTTTATCCACAGAGCCTGCCACTCCAACCCCACAGAATTTCCACCGCTTACAAAATACTCGATTTGCATTTGACCACTAGATCCATTCTTAGCCCGTGAGAGCCCTAAAAACGGGAAGCTGAGCAGCTGCGGCATCCAGGCAGCAGCAGATCACTTCTGCTCTCCAAAGCTTTGGCTCCTCCTTCATCTATTGGTCTTGGTGTTCAGAGCAGCAGCATGGTTTTGGACTTTCCTACCCAGCCCACTCCAAAACTTATTTAAAACAATGAAGATGAAAACTAAGTGCTTGCCCATAAACTTGTAAACGGAAAACTAGGGCAGTGGCGGGTCTTTGTACATGCATACGATCCACACCTCTACAACTTCAGCTTTTCTTTCAGATTTCAACCCAAATGACTCCGCTATTAGAAAGAACCTTCTCTTGAAAACCGCCCTGGCCATCACATCATGAGTAATCACCCCATTGGGTGAAGCTCTTCCTCCACCCAGATCACACCTGCTTTCTGTCTACTCAGGGGCTTCCACCCACACTACAAGAAAGTTCCCCCAGAGCATAGGGTGGGTGTGGTTCCCGCCCCTCCTTCAGTGCTGTACCTGATGCAAGGGCAGATGTGGATACAGGGTCCTGTCGGGGAGTGTGAGGCTCTCTCTTTACCAGTCATGAAACTTGTGCGAGGTGTGGAATGCGTACTCATGGGCTCCCTTCTCACCTGGGTTAGAAGTAGCTTTGCTCTCCCTCCTACCCACTCAGTAGGCGCTACAAGGAAGTGCCCCCCCCACAGGTCTCCTTCCTCCCCCTCCCTAACTAGAAGGAAGGGATCAGAGGCAGGTGATCTTATCTACTCTACAAGGGAGATTCCCTGGCCAGGAAGGATCTCCTCCCTAGCCTTAATCTTTCTCTAGATGTGAGGTGAAGGTGACCGGGTCGGGGAGCTTAGTAGGCAGCTCCTTGCTTTCCCATCAGTGGCTCAGTCAAGTGTGTAAGTTGAAGTATAGGGGTGGCTCCTTCCATCAGTGGAGAACCCTGGGGCATGTGCAGGTACTCAGAGTACCGGGACGGTCCCCGTGTCTTCAGCGTAGCGCACCTAGTGCAAAGTCAAGCATAGGTTCAGGTAGGCGTGGGGCACGGTAGGAGCAAAAGCAAAACAGGGAGAACAGGGGCGGGTCCAGCTCACCTGGTCCGCGCCGAAGGGCGTTATGTTGGCCTTGACCGTGGCCACACCGAGTCCCACGAGCACCAGCCCCGCGAAGGTGGCCGGAGCGCAGCGGCGCGCGGCGGCATCGGGACACACCGCCGTGCCGTTGGGGAAGGGCGCCGAGCAATTGCGGACGAGCTCGGGGCTCGGGTCCCCGCAGAGCGCGGCGCGCGAGCGGGGCGCGGCCAGCAGCGGGAAGGCAAGCATGCCGAGCAAGTAGAGTGCTAGGCTGAGCAGGATGGCGCGCGCCCGGCCGAGCCTCGCGTCGGCGAGCCAGCCCCCGAACGGCGAGCCCAGGTAGGTGAGGCCCATGAAGAGCAGCAGCGCCTGGCTGGCCTGCGCGCCCTCCCAGTTGAATGGCGCGCCATTCAGGAACAGCACCAAGTTGGCCGTGATGCCGTAAAAGGCGGCGCGCTCCAGCAACTCGGCCAACAGCACCGCCCCGCACGCCGCGCGCCGCCCCGCAAACGCCCCGGCCGCCGCCGCTGTCCTCCGCGAACCAAGCAGCGGCGCCCGCTCACCCTCCATGGCTAACTCCCTGAGTACCAGGTTGCCGAGCTCTCGCGAGAATGCGCTCCCCGCCGCCTCACTATTGGGCAGGAGGAGAACTTCCGGTCCGGCCCCGGAAATGGGACAAAGCGTGGCGGCTGCTTGTTGTTGAGCTGCCTGGAGGTTTTGTGGTTATGATTGCTGGAGGAGATTCGGGAAAATTCGAACCCTATGCTCCGAGGTTCCGGAACCACGCTGATGTCCTAATCCAGGTCACCTGCGTCTAACTCTCTTCTCCTTCCATCTTCTCTGGTACCCGGGGTCACGTCTAAGCCTTAGTCTAACCCTGACAGTCTCGGCGTTCTCTCCCTATCCGCTAGCTTTTCTCTGTTTGTTCGGCTGGAATCTCTCTCCCTCACTCCTGCTTGATCCGGCCATTCCTTCCCCAGACCCTGCCCTCTAAGAAAAACCTGCCAAAAAAGTCCAGTTCCATGGCGGTGGCGGCTGCCCACCTGAAGCTGATAGCTGCTCCAGTCCCCGCCTAAAAGCTACCATAGTTGGGCACAAACCCAGCTTGTGAAGCACACGCCATCAACAACCCCCCCGCGTCTACAAGGTATTTAAGCCTTTAGACAGGCCATGTGATTTTTCTCTCCCCCTCCATTCCCCACCTCATCTCTGGGGACTGGAGGGTCACCCTGGAGTGCTTTGCCCAAATAAACCTGGTCCTTTACTTTTTAATTTAGCTTAATCTGGCTTACTGCGTTGGCGGCGGAGAAACCTGTCATCTTGGTGCCAGAACCCCGGGTGGATTTGAACCTTCCCTGCCAGACAGACCCAGTTCCCCGACCACGTGGGAAGCCACTCTTCATTTTATCTCCCTCTCTTTTTGACGGGATCAACTTTTGATAACTGCTCCAGGCAACACCAATCCGCTTCCGGGAAAAGACCTTCTACTATGGATGCAGTGCTCTAGTCTACAGTCTCCAGCACAAGCTTGGAAATGGGCAATTTCTGGTCTAGACCCGATCCTCAGTCACCCCTGGGGAGTCTACTGCAAAATTTATCCAAATTGGGCTGTCTAACACCATACGTCCAGAACACCTTATTTCCTTTGCTCAGTGACCTGGCCTCAATACTCCCTTGATACCCGGTCAAGATGGCCACCAAAGGGAACTCTTCAACATCCTCCATGATCTTGAGAATTTCTGCCCGTATAGACAAGTGGTCTGAGCTCCCTTACATCCAGGGATTTTGGGTTCTGCGCTCCTGCACCTCTCTCTTTAGCCAGTGCCCCACGGCACAGGTTTTGATGGCTAGGGTTGAGGTGCCTCCAGATCCGCGTTTATCTGGGGACTTGGACACTGACCACTCTGCCTTGACCTTGCTATCTGATTCACTAGCATCTTCACCCTTTTCCTGGACCTTGCTTCCCCCTTCCCTTCTTACACTGCAGTGTGCCTCCATGGTCATTGCACACAAATGGCACACAGACCTACATGACGATAAAACATCCACACATAAAATAAAACTAAATAAGTCTTTGGGGGCTGGAGAAATGGCTCAGCAGTTAAGAGCACTGTCTGCTCTTCCAGAGGCCTGGAGTTCAGTTCCCAACAACCACATGGTGGCTCATAACCATCTGTAATAGGATCTGATGCCCTTTTCTGGCATAAAGTTAATAGACTGCTCATATATATAAAACAAATACATAATTTTTCTTTTAAAAGGAAAGGAAAAGGTCTTTGGTGGTGCACACCTTTAATCCCAGCTCTTGGGAGACAGGTAGGTGTTTTTGCATAGTGAGTTCCACTGAGGCTGCATAGTAAGACCCTGTCTCAAAAAGGAAACAAGGGGGAAGCCCTGCACAGTGGAGAGAGAGTAGACTCTCCAGCACGTCTGTCCACACATAACACACACGGGAAATTTAAAAAAAATAAAACGACTGCTAAATGTGGCATGTGGGCAAAGACTGTAGTGGGATGACAGTCCATTTGGACTGACTGAGCTGGTGTCTCGCTGCTTATTATAAATGTAGTTTGGATGGTACTAAACTCATCTAAAGGGATTAAGCCGACTTCCTCAGGGAAATGCAGAACTAAGAGGAAGAGTAGATTGGAGGGCCTCAAAGTATGTGTATGGGCTGTGCTCTGAGGTCCCTGAATTAGAAACTTTGAGAATGGAGACAAAGTCAACACAGAATGTTATAGTATGGTCACAGTGTTGGGGGTGATGGTAGTAAGGAGTGAGCCAGGGTCTTAGTTAGCTTCAGTTGTCAGCTTGATAGATGGGAAGAGGATACCTCAGTTTAGGAATTGCCTTCATCAGATTGGCCTGTGGGCGATTCTCTGGGGCATTTTCTTGATTGGTGATTGATGTGGAAGGGTCCAGCCCATTGTGGGTGATGCCACCCCTGAGCAGGTGGTTCTGAGTTGTATAATGAAAGTAGCTGAGCAAGTAAACAGAGGTCCTCCATGGCTTCTGCTTCAGTAGGAACTGCCTCCATCTTCCTGTCTTGAATTCCTACCCTGACTTCCCTTGATGATGGGTTATAACCTGTAAGCTAAAATAAACACTCTTAGCTTGTTTTTGGTCAGTCACGATAACAGAAATTAAACTAGAACAAATTTCCTATTTCCTTGAAAAATATTTGGTTAAATTGTGTGTGTGTGTGTGTGTGTGTGTGTGTGTGTGTGTGTGTGTGTGTGCGTGCGCGCGCGCTGTCCCATCAGAGGCTCCTTGGAACTGGAGTTATAGGTAATTGTGAGCTATTTGATGTGGGTGCTGGAAACAGTTTAGGTCCTCTGGAAGAGTAGCAACAGATCTTACTTAACAGGTGAGTCATCTCGGAGCCCTTAGCAAGATCCTATTTCTCTGAAACGTCTAAAATAGGCAAATATCAGTGCAGGTTAGTCAAGGGTTCCCAGACAATGTTAGGGGGACTGAACCACTAGAGAGCAACTGCTAGAATATAAGATTGGAGGGCAGGCAGAGTCTTGTCTTAAAATTGGTTGTATTACTGTATGGATAAAATAAAAATACTAAGTTTTTCATTCTACGTAGGTAAGCTGTATGATCTGTTGGCCATATCATGGGAGAGCTGTTACCAGCTCAAGTGAACCATTGATCAAAAACAAAGAGGCTAATGTTGGAAAGATGAAGTTAAGAGTGCATGCTGCTCTTGCAGAAGACCTGAATTAGGCTTCTGGCACCCATACCGGGTGACTCACCCACCACTTGTAACTCCAGTTCCAGGGCATCTAATGCTCTGTTCCGGTTCTGAGGGCACCGCACTCAGGTGTACAAACCCACACTCAGGCATATATATACACAATTAAAAATACTGTTTAAGATGCAGAGTTTCACATGTAAATCTAGTTGTCTTGCTGCACAGAGGCTCAGGCAATCTGAGCTCATTCCTCTGAACCAAGAGTCAGGCCATGGTAGTCTGGGTGTACCATAGCCACAGGCCTGGACTTGCAACCTGCTTTGACTAAGAACGTCACAAGAGTCCTGGGCCATGTCTGAGTCTAAGACTTTAGAAGTTCTGGCAGCCTCTGCTCCACATGCTTTGAATCCCTGAGCTACATTGTTAGGAATGCAGCTGCCATGCTGGAAAGTAGTCATAATTAAAAATGAATTTTTTTAAAAAAAAAAGATAACAAAAAACATACAACAAAGAGGCCGTGAATTTGATGGGACTGGAGAGATGGCTCAATAATTAGGAGCACTGACTGCTTCTCGGAGTTCTCAGGCTCAATTTCTAGCACCCACATGGCCTATCACACCTGTCTGCAACTCCAGTTTCAGGGCTTCTGACACCCTCACACAGGAATACATGCAGGCAAAACACCAACAGACATAAAATAAAAAGAAATAAGTAAAAAGAAGCCATGAATTTGAAAGAGCAAGATTGGAGGGGAGCACATTGGAGGGTTTGACTCTTAGCATTTCCTCATATTGGGGCTGGGTGGGGCGAGTCACTGAACTCTCCCCCTGAGATGCTAGCTGCTTCCCACTGCACCTTCCAGGTAGGTATCTGTGTGCAATTCTGACCTAGCTGCCTGTGACTGTATGGTGTCAGCCACTGCTAGAATGTCCAGACAGTAGAAACCCCAGCAATGAAAAGTTGTCCATATCGAGATGAGACTTTCCAGTGTGGCTGCTCTGGTCCACCCACACTCCTGTTGAGAACCCCTCACTCATGTCCTGTATGCTGTGGAACAATTCTGTACACTGTAAAGACGTGTTTCATTGTTAATAAACTGATCGGCCAATTGCTGGGCAGGATTTTTGGAGCAGAGAGAATGCTGAGGAGAGAAAGGGCAGAGTTAGGAGAGGCGCCATGAGATGCAGACTGAGCAGCATGGATGAGGTAAACAAGCCTTGGGGCAGGACACAGGGTAAAAGAAACGGGTTAATTTCAGTTATAAGAGCTAGCTAAAAACAAGCCTAAACTCTCGGCTGAGCATTTATAATTAATATTATCTGTATGGTTATTTGGGAACTGACTGGTGGAACAGAAAAGTCTACCTACATCTGTAAGCAAGCCCAATATTCTCATTGGTTCCCCACGCTGGATTGTGATGGAGTCATTCTTTGACTTGTCATTGGTGCTTTGTATAAGGGGGAAAGCATTTAAGTCCCCCCAGGTAGTGTTTCAGAACCAGCATGTCATGGCTGCTCAGCCTTGGCACTCTGACCACTTTTGCCTTTCTGGACCTGTCTGTTTCCTCAGGGAGTGATGCTGGCATGGTTGCTCAGCTTCCTACTCCAGGCCACCTTGTGGTCATGGGCAGTGCTGTCTGCCTTCTGACTTCTTTTAGGTATGGACAGTTGTGAATTGTGTTTATTCCAAAGTAGCAGTAGCAATTAAGATTCCAGAGAACCTGAACGGAAGCAAAAGACATAAGAAAAAAAAAAAAGCAGTCTGTGCTCTGATGTATATCTCAGAATGACTTTGGGTTTCTTTTAATAGAGGATGTGAGACCATCAGCTTAGAGAAATGAGCTGCTTCAAGTTCTCATTTTATTTGACCCTCTGGGGAGAAATCCGTGCTTCTTCAGTGCCTTTTCTCTTGTGCTTTAAAACCCACAAGATGTCTGTGAACATCAATCATTCGTCATTAAAAGGGGAAAGGGCAAGAGGGAGGACAAGGGGTAAGTGAAAGAAGGCCAACTTCTGCTTCTGTGCATCATGAGATGTTCTAGATGTTAAGAGTGCAGCGATGCCTACCCTCCCACTGCTAACCATTGCTTTTTATCACCATGTAGGCCAGGTTGGCCTCAAATGCACAGAGATCCACCTGCCTCCCAGTGCTGAGATTGAAGGAGGTCTTTAATCCCACCACATCGAGTATCACATTTGTTCTGGGATTTTTAAAAATTTTTTATTTGTGTTTGTATGTGCAGGTGCCCTTTCTTGGAGGTCAGAAGAGTGTCTTGTCTCTCCTAGAGCTGGAGTCACAGGCAGCTGTAAGCAGCTGGTCTGAACTTAGGATCTGAGTTCTGCTGGGATCCAAACTCAGGTAATCTGGAAGAGCAGCAAATGTTCCTATTACTGAATCATCTCTCCAGCCCCCTAATTATCACTTTGTAATTTCTTAAGTGTAATCTTAGTCTTGAGTGGTGTGTTAGTACACACCAGTAAATCTAGCACTTGGAGGGTGGAGGGAGGAAAATCAAAGCCATTGTCGGCTTCAGAGAGGGTTTGAGGTCATGGTAGGCTACATTAGATGTTATCTCAAACTTTTTTAAATTGTATTTCTGTATTGGAATAAAAAAAAAAAAAACCCGGGTAACTTGCAGCTAAAATGTGTGCCTTTTTGGGGTTAGACTGATAGGAAAGGTTAATGGGGACAAAGACAATGAATGAGACTTGAAGCACTCATAAAAATGACTCAGCCCAGGGCTAGCAAGATGATTCACTGGGTAAAGCACTTGCCACCAAGCCTGCCCGCCTGAACTGGAATCCTGGCATCCACATGGAGGAGGGAGAGAACTGACTCCCACAAGCTGTCCTCTGACCTGCATACTTGAACTGTGGCGCATGCTTGCCCACACACACAATCAACGAATAATTGAAAAGTGAAAAAACTGAGCCCACAACAATAAACAGATTTGTAACCCAGGTGAAAAGGGGGCAATTGTTCAATTAATTCTGTTAGGAAAAGCTACTGAATATGGGAGAGGCGGCGGTTTCACATTCTGTGCTGACTAAATTCCAGGTAGAAGACATATTAAAATGAAAAGACCAAAAATATATTTAAAAATTAAAAGAAGTTGGGAATATAGTCTCGGGGAGAGAATTATTACTATTATTATTATTATTATTAGGTTTTTCAAGACAGAGTTTCCCTGTGTATCTCTGGCTGTTCTGAAACTCACTCTGTAAACCAGGCTGGCCTCTGCCTCCCCGAGTGCTGGGATTAAAGGCGTGCGCCACCACTGCCTGGCTGAGAGGATTATTTTTTAAGCTGATGCTGACAGAAGTCACATTGCACAATTTCTTCTGAGGAGACATAAACAGGTCACCCCAGATAAAAAATTCCAGTGGTATTAGCCGGGCAGTAGTGGCACCACTGCCTTTAACAGATAGGCGGATCTCTGTTAGTTCAGGGCCAGCCTGGTCTACAGTCCAGGACAGCCAGGACTGTTAAACAGAGAAACTCTGTCTAGAAAACCAAACAAACAAACAAAAGCAAAAAAAAAAAAATTCAGTCACACTTGCTGGTCCAAGACTCAGGACAGAGGCAGGTGGATCTCTGTGAGTTCAAGGCCCGGCTGTTCTACATAGTGAGACCTGGTTTTTAAAAACAAAAACGGACAAACACAAAATCCTCTAATCCTTATAAGTAATGCATACACAGTCGGCAGGGGTGTGTGTGTTGCTGTATAAGAAAACAAGCTTTTCATGAAAAAATGAAATAAAATACAATAAATTTAAAATTCAAAGCCCCTACATAGTGGCACACACCTTTAATCCCAGAACTCAAGAGGCAGAGGCAGGTGGATCTCTGTGGGTTAAAGGCCAGCCTGGTCTATAGAGCTAGTTCCAGGACAGCCAGGGCTACAGAGGGAAACCCTGTCTCAACTCCACCCACCCCCCCCCAAAAAGAGGAAAATCCGTGGTGCTGGTGGTGCTTTGGCAGCTGGTGTGTTGAGTGGACAGGCTTGAGGATGGAGCCCTCCTAGGGAGAAATGGAGATAGGCCCTCTCTGCCCAATTGCTGGTTGTGAACTGTAGGCTTTGGTAGGAAATTTGGCTCTAAACCACTGGTTACAATGTTGCTAAAAAGGATCTCAAAAGCTTGGAGACAGCCACAGTACAAGAAGGTACTGATACATTGAATTCCAGATGCTGGGGTACTCTGTAGTCAAATAATCTTGTAGACGTGAGATTGTTATGTGGAAGCATTCTCTACATACGTTTTTTATGTTTCTATCACTATGTAATAGATGGAGAAGCCTCAGTTGTTCATAAAAAAAATGGAATTGACGAACACCCAGCTCTGCAGGCTAGAGGTCAGGGCATCGCCATGACAGGCTCAGGACCTAAACTTTGTGAAGAGTGGCAGGTAGCTCACCTGGAGCTCAGGGTGCAATGTCGTTCCCTGAGGTCACGCGCTGAACTTCCCCCTTCCTTCCCACCCTTCATCTAGAAGTTGCGCTCCACCTCCAGCCAGATCCTAGGACCTGCTGGAGTTGCCCACCAAGTCAGGAATGCTCACTCCTTTTAAAGGGACAGGCACGAGTTGAGGCTCACTCTGTATAGTTCATCCAGACAAAAAGGCCCAAAATAAAATGTCAAATACCACAGTGTTTATTTAGCAGATAGTCTCTAAAGGCTTGAAGCCTGACTTGTGTGACACTTTTATTCAAACAATTAGAATCTGAGTCCTAATAGCCCTTTGGTCCCAACCCAGAGGGAATGTCCTATCGATGGAGACATGTGACCTTATAAAATTTACTATCCCAAGATAGTGAGCGGCACTCTTAAACTCTGTCCAAACACAACCCCACACAAATAAACACACTCCCACACAAATAAACACAACCCCACACAAACACAACCCCACACAAATAAATGCAACCCCATGCAAATGGCCCATGAGACAAAGTGAGGTTTCCTCTCCCCACTGCTGCAGAAGAGCCCTGTTCTCTTTCTCCTCTCCCCTACCCCAGCTCAGAATTTGCCCATCGTGTTTCAGTCAACCTTGTCTAATTTTTATTATAACTTTAAAGATTTATTTTTCATCGTGTGTATATGTCTGTGTGGGGTTATGTACACATGAATGTAGTTGCCCATGGAGGCCACAGGCGTTGCGTCTCTTGGAGCTGGAGTTGAAACTGGTTGTGAGCCACCAGCATGGATGCTGGGAAGAGAACTCGGGTCTTCTGCAGAAGCAGCAAGTGCTCTTTCCTGCTGAGCTGCCTCTCTAGCCTCTTATCACAACTTTTTTTTAGACTAATTCTAGTCTGATAAATACTTTCCTCCCAGCCTTTGGCTTCTTGTTCCCACCAGGACATTGCTTTCCTATTTTAAGGTGAAGAAGCACTATAGCTACAATTCCTCCTCTTGGTAATTCATGGCACGGGACATGCCTGAACCACCAGCAGAAGGCATGTGTCTATCGGGACCTGCTGTATAATTTTGCCTACCAAATTTATTATTTTAAAATTTTAATTTCATTATTATTGCTGTTATTATTAGTGTATGTGTGTCTAAGTTTGTACACATAAGTGCAAGTGCCTACAGAGACCAGAGGTGTCAGATCCCCTACAGCTGGAGTTATAGGTAGTTGTGAGCTACCTGATATGGTTGCTGGGAACTGAACTCAGATCCTCTGAAAGAACAGTATATGTACTCTTAACTACGAAGCCAGCTCCTCAGACCTAAATTTAAGAAAAAAAAAAGATTTTAAAAATTGTATTTAATTATGTGCCTGTGTGTGCATATGTACATGAGTGCAGGTGCCCCTGGAGAGCAAAGGTATCGCATCCCCTTAAGCTGGATTTACAGGAAGCTGTGAGCCATCTAATGTGAGTGCCTGGAGCTAAGCTTGGCTCCTCCGCAAGAGCAGCTAGTACTGGGAAACACTGAGCTATCTCTCCAGCTTCTAGGACATGCACAAGGAGGTCAGAAGATAACTCCTACGAGTCAATCCTCTCCACCATGTGGGTCCTGGGGATTGAATTCAGGTTATCAGGCTTGGTAGCCAGTGGTTTTACCCACTGAGACATCCCATCAGCTCACCTACCATGGTTACTAAATAAAAGCAACATAGTAGACATAAAAACATCTATGGTTCCTCCTTCTGTCGTAGCAAGAACAAATGCAAACCAAAGCAGAACAAAGGTCAACAACAAAAATGTTCTGTCCTTGGGGCTGGGGAAGTGGCTCAGTGGGTAGCATGCTTGCCTGGCTTGCTCAAAGTCCCCGGTTCCATCCACAGTGCCACAGAAAATCGGACATGGGAATACCTGTGGGGCATTTTCTTTCCTTTTCTTCTTTTCCTTTCTTTCTTTCTTTTTTCTTTCTTTCCTTCTTTCTCTTTCTTTCTTTCTTTCTTTCTTTCTTTCTTTCTTTCTTTCTTTCTTTCTTTCTTTCTTTCTTTCATCTTTGGAGTCTGTCCTGGAACTCTTTCTGTAAACCAGGCTGGCCTCAAACTCACAGAGATCTGCCTGCCTCTGCCTCCCGAGTGCTGGGATTAAAGGCATGTGTCACCCCCTACCCTCCACACCCCCCCAGCTGAGGGACATTTTCTTAATTAGTGATTAATGTGGGAGATTCCAGCCCATTGTGGGTGTTATTACTCTGGGGCAAGTGGTCCTAAATTCTATAAGAAAACAGGCTGAGAAACCTATGGGGAGTAATCCAATAAATAGCAACTCTCCCCTCCATGGCCTCTGCATCAGTTTCTACCTCCAGGTTCCTATCCAGTTTGAGTTCCTATCCTGGCTTCCTTCAGTGATGGACTACAGTGTGGAAGTGTAAACCAAACAAACCTTTTCCTACCCAACTTTCTTTCAGTCATGGTGTTTCACCACAGCAACAGAAACATGAACTCAGACATCTGCTTTCCACTGCTGTTTTTGTTTTGTTTTGTTTTTGTTTTTTTTAAAAAATATTTATTAAGTATACAATATTCTGTCTACATGTATGCCTGAAGGCCAGAAGAGGGTACCAGACTTCCTCACAGATGGTTGTGAGCCACCATGTGGTTGCTGGGAATTGAACTCAGGACCTTTGGAAGAGCAGGCTATGCTCTTAACCACTGAGCCATCTCTCCAGCCCCTCTACTGCTGTTTTAAAACACTGGCCAAAACCAACTGGGGGAGGAAAGGGTTTATTTGACTTACACTTCCATGTCACAGTCCATCCTGTAGGGAAGTCAGGGCAGGAGCTTGGAAGCAGGCCCTGAAGCAGAGGCCATGGAGGATCATGGCTTGCTCCGGCTGCTTTCTTCTGCCAGCCCAGGGGTTACGCTGCCTACAGTGGGCTGAACCCTCCACACCACTCATCCTTCAAGAAATGCCCTATAGACTTGCCTACAGTCCAGTCTGATGGAGGCATTTTCTCAGTTGAGGTTCCTCTTCCTAGATGACCCTAGCTTGTGTCAAACTGACAGAAAAACTAATCAGTATAGCGAGCTTGAAGTCGGCCTGTGTTACAAAATACACAAATACATATTTTTATAATGAAGCCAAAGACAGAGTATATAAGTGCACCTGATGTAATGGGAGGCTCCAGCCATCCTGATTCTCAGAGTCCCGTGTTGAGGGTACAAATAGAACATGCACTGAGATCTATGGGGCGATGTAACCTGTAACAAGGTCCACATAGTCATCACCCTGTGAACAGGGAGATTACTGTGAACTCATTCTAAGATTTGGAAAACTTGAAAACATGAACAGAGTTCTGGTTAGTCACTGTTCTGGTCACTGTGATTTAAAAAAAAAAATGGCTGAAACAAGCAACTCCAGGAAAGGAAGAACCCATCCTAACCAGGAAGGTGTGGCAGGAGAGGCATCTGACACATGGGAAAGTCAGAGAGTACAGACTGACAGGAAATAAGACCCGGCTATAAACCTCAAGGCCCGCCCACCTTCTCACCCTCAGAAGCCCACTTCCTCCACTGATGCTCCATTTCCTACATGTTCCATAATTGTACAAAACAGCAACAGCGCCACCAGCTGAGGATCACACACTCAAGACAGCCTGTGCAGGGCCTTTCACATCCAGTATAGCACATGGTTTCTCAGGGCCATGGGATTTTATGTGATTTTTGACTCTTCTTTCATATGAATGTGTTCAAAATGTGCCCCCTCTCTCCCCTTTCCCTGTAGCACGAATAATAAAAAGCCAAAGATAGATATTGGGGTTCAACCTGAAAACCAGAAAAACAAAGCAGCCAAACCACTAGAGAAGTCTTAACCTCTATCAAGGCTGGGTGACTGCAAACTAAACAGAGTAAGCCTCTCTCTCCTCCCATTTTATATTCCCTCTAGTGCTGGGATTAAGGGCCTGTGACTCCCTAGGACTGGGATTAAAGGTGTGAGCCACCACCACCACCTGGATTTGTTTCTGCATTGATCTTGTGTGGCCTTGAACTCAACAGCGTTCCAACTGACTCTGTTTCCCAAATCCTGGGATTAAAGGTGTGTGTCACCTTTCTCTGACCTGTAGTGGCTTTAGTTTTGTCTCTGGTCTTCAGGAAAGATTTACTTATCAAAATATAAATAAATATCACTACACTTCCCCTCCCTTATCTTTTCTCTTTCTCTCTCCCTTTCCTTTTCTGTCATGCACTAATGCACACTTGGGCACGCAGGCACACAGCAACCCACACCCTGCAGCATCATGGAGAAGTACAGGGGCTCAAAGCCTCGACTCTCTGATAGCAACAGAGATGTGGCTGCCTGGCCTGTTATGAGCATAAAAGAGAAAGAAAAAGACTTCAAGTGTTGATTTTGACAACAGAGCCATTTCTAAAGGCAGCAGGCCCTCAGAGCTCTCCTTAGAACATTCTAACTTTACAGAGTAGGTGATAAAAATTTTTGTTCTCTCTGGTGCTAGCAACTTGGAAACCATCTGAGCACACACTATGATCAAAGAAAAAAGAACCAGATTTTTTTTTGCATATATTTTAAGACCCTTATGTTAGAAGCAGCTGGAGCAATCTCGGCAATCTCCCTCCTCCCCAGTAATCATTTCTACATTTCCACGGTAACGTATTTGCCTGTGTGTCCTTTTCTATTACCTACTTGAGACCATCGTAAAAGAATCCATGAAAAATGAGCTAGTTGGCCATGATACTGTTTCTAGTTTTTCTCATTTTACAAAGGAATAAATTGAAGCAGTGGACTTTTCAAAGTTATGGGTCCCAAAAGATATATCAGCTTCTCCTACCTGATGGAACACTCATATTCTAGAAACATCCAGTGTGAGCTTCAGCCTAGCCGAATTTCCTATCAAAAATCAGGACACAAGGGCTGGAGAGATGGCTCAGCAGTTAAGAGCACCAGCTGCTCTTGGAGAAGACCAGAGTTTGATTCCCAGTACTCCTGCACCTCACAATCGCCTGTAACTCCAGCTCCAGGGGATTTGACATCTTCTAGTCTCCATGGAGACTGCATACACACAGTACACAGACATACATGCAAGCAAAACACTCATGTACATAGAAAAAAAATACAAAATCTTTAAAAAAATCGGGACATGGTAGCTCGCATCCAATACTTCATCAGGATGAAGTGAGTGCTTATTGAGTATCGCCTAGGATGCTCATGTTGCTGACCCAGCACACAAAGGTGAGGAGAGTGGCAACCGCTCAGTCCTGGTGCATTTGAGACAAGGACTGATTCCTCCATATTATGGTTAGAAAGCAGAGTAGGGCCATGGAGGGGGAGAGGGGACAATACACTCAAGAGTGAGAAAGATGGGGTAGTATTTTGTATAAGTAGGGTGTCTTGCGAATGCAGTCATTTCTAAAACTGCGGTTTTGTCAGGTTTGTGTGGTGTTGTGGTTTGTGAGAATGTCCCCCATTGGCTCAAATATTTGGACATTTGGTTCCCATTAGGTGATGCACTTTTTGGGAAGGTTATGGAACCTGGGGGGGGTGGGTTTACAGCCTTGATAGAAGATACATGTCCTGGAGGTTCATAGTCTCACCCCACATCTAGTTTCCTCTTTCTGCCTCGTTCTTGTTAAAAATGTGAGCTCGCAGCTTCCTGCTCCTGTTACCATGAGTATCACCTGTCGCCAAGCTCCCCAGCCATGACGGACCTTTATCCCTCTGGAATCATAAGTCATAATAAACTCTTCCACCCCATAATTGTTTTGATAGTGTTTTATCACAGCCACGAAAAGTAGTTAATACATATGGTGACACCTTCAGCACCCTAAGAAACAATATGCTCGGGCTGGAGAGATGGCTCAGCAGTTAAGAGCATTGCCTGCTCTTCCAAAGGTCCTGAGTTCAATTCCCAGCAACCACATGGTGGCTCACAACCATCTGTAATGAGGTTTGGTGCCCTCTTCTGGCCTTCAGGCATACATGTAGACAGACTATTGCATACATAATAAACAAATAAATATTAAAAAAAGAAACAATATGCTTATGTCCTAACTCCTAGAAACTGAATCTATAACAAAACACCAGAGTCTGGATAATTTATGCAGACACAATAGAAAATTCACAGTTGTAGAGGCTAGAGGCAAGGAGTTGAAGATGAAGGGACCAGCAGATTTGGTGTTTAATGAGGGTTGTTGTCTGCTTATGTCTTTTTTTTTTCCCCCTCAAGACCTTCCCCTACCCACTGGTGCAGAGCAAGTTCCAGGGCAGACTCCAAAGCTACATATACAAACCCTGTCTCAAAAAAACAAACAAACAAAAACAACCAAACAAACAAAAAACTAGAAAGAAATGCAGTATTCTGAGGGCATCATTTTCCCCCTTCCTCCTGCTGCCTGGAATCTGAATGTGATGATTGATCTCCAGATTCAAAGATAAAGTCTGGGAGTCTATGAACCTGAGTTTGAGTCCCAGAACCCACATCACAGTTCATAACAACTTGTAACTACAGCTTAAAAGGATTTGATACCTACTTCTGGCCTCTGAAGGCACCTAAACATGCATGCGTGCATGCGCGCTCACACACACACACCAATAATTTTTTTGTTAAAAAGGAAAGTTAGAAAAGAAAGAAAAAGCAAGTTCCAGAAGCCTTTACTGAGGAGAGGGAACAAACAGGTAACTTCATAAAAATACAAAAACCTTCCCTTGCTTCCTTCCTGTGGAAAGGCAGGACAATTGGCCCCACTGTCCATTGGCAAATCAGGGGTCAGTGTGTTTCAGAGCTGGACCAGGAGGATTCCACACTAACGCCTAGGCACCTACCCTTTCTCCTTTGAAGCTGTTAGGGGTTTTGGAGGGTGGGAAGAAACTGATTTCAGGGGTTATTAAGTTTAAAATATTGGTTCTATAATATTGCTCAGCTTTAAATACTGCACACATCTTTGTGAAACACCATGAATTCACCCAAAAGTTATGTTGTCAGAGGGCTCTGTCTCGTCCCACCCTTCCTGCCTCCTGCTCAGGTCAACTTAGTGCAAGAGACTCTCAGCCCTGGGCTCCTCACATCTTAGCTTCACACCATGGTCCTCTAAAAGCTGCCTTTCTGGGCCTGGGTTTGTGGCTCAGTGTGCAGAATAACAGACTAGCAAACAAGAAATCCTGAACTACCGGAGGTTGCCTTTCGCCTCCATTCCTCAGAATCTTGCGGCAGCAATCCTCCTGCCTCAGTCTCAGTATTCCTGGAACTGCAAACTGCACCCCTGAGACCTGGCTCCATAAGTTATCCTCCATTCTCTTCTTCTGGACGTTCACTGAACTTAGTTTAGGGATGACAAGGTCTAAAATAGGATGAACTGCCTGGCCTAAGGCTTCAGAGTCCAGGGTCCTCTCAAAGAGTGAGTCTCCAACCCCATCTCCGCATTTGGGCTTGCACCCCACATCTCACCTGGTCCTGGTGTGGTGGGGAGGGCAGTCTCAGTCTCCTAGCCATCATGTCGCATGTGGGAACCCACTCATGGACTCCATGGGAGGAGACACAGGCTACCTGTGTGTGGGTCTCCAGAACAGTGGACACCCCTCACCTTCCTGAGCTCGTGGATGCCTGACACTTGGGCTCGTGACCCCTCCCCACCCGCTAGCCTCTTCAGGTCCCCTCAGGTCCCCAGCCCTCCCTTCTCCCTCTACTCCTCCCTTCCCTTCTTGACCCCTCCCCCTCCCCTCTCCTCCCCTCCCTATCTTTCCCCTTTTCCTTCCCCCTTTCCCTTTCTCCTCCCTGCTCCTGAACCTGCAGCTTCGCCTGGGAGCGGCGGGCGGGACCAAGTCCACCCGGATCCCGCTGAGGCCCGGGGCCTGGTGGCTCAGTCCTTGGCGGTAGCGACATGCGGCTCCTGTTCCTGGCGGTGCTGCGGCCACACACCGGCAACGCGATCACCGCCGAGCGCCTGCGGTATGTTTCTGGGCCTGAGCATCCCTCGCCTGGGGATGCCGGGCTGGGCCGGCCGCCGGAGCTGCGCGTGCACAAACGGCTGGGCCATGGGCGCAGGTGCCGCGCGGGGGCTGCCGCTTTTAACCCAGCTGTCGCTACCCTGTCTGGTTATTGTGAGTGCCCTAGGGTGCGGAAAAGAGGCAGCCTGGGCCAGCGCTGGCGGGGTTGGGGGAAGACTCAAAGGCTCCGCAAAGGCCTCGGTGCAGAGATGGGGTTTGGGCAGACTGGCCTGGGATGCGAAGGGGGCACCCACGTGGCTGGAGAAAAGCAGAGTCCCAGTGAAAGGTAGACCTACATGGCTGGTGAAAGGCCCAGAGACCTGGTGAATGGTTCAGCACGTGCAGGGATCCAGGGTCCGTATTCTGTTGCAGCTGTTCCCCGCCCACACTTCCCATTTGGTTCTCTTCCGAATGCTCAGCTTATCTTGTTAAGTGTGTGTTTTCCTGGGATGGAAGCCGGAGCCAGGACAAGGCAGGGAAGGAGGGTCCATTCTCCTCTGGCCATCCGATTGCCTGGATCAAGCAGGGCTGGCCTGTATCAGTGGGGGATACATGCTTACATGCTCACTAGGCCTAGAAGTTAGCTTGCTCCCTCCTCCATCTCCCTCTCTCCCTCCACCTGCTTCATGGAATTTCCCAATGGCTTCCCCCTCTGTGGGTCTGTTTCATCTTCATGGGAAAGAACCATTGAGGCTACTCCAGCCCTCACAGACCACTTTCAGCTGGAAAATGTTACCGTTCCTCTCAAGGTCGCAGTGAACAACCAATGGAGGGTAGATGCTTTCCTGAAGTTTCCTGGAGAAGAGACAGGGTTTGGATTTTGTGCGTCTCCCCTCCATCTAGTTCAGTCACTCACTGGGCTCTCTGTGGGTTGGTTTTAGACAGAGCTCTTTGCAGTGGACGAGACACAGGAGAATAAACAGAGAAGTCAATCATTCCAGAGGGTGATTGGTGCTATCAGGCAACTAAAACCAGGCTGGGAGTGTGGCCAAGTTGGTAGAATGTTTGCCAAGCAAGCATACTTGAATCTCTGGGTTCTATTCCCAGTACCATATAAACCAGGTATGGTGGTACACACCTATAATCCCAGCTCTTGGGAGGTGAAGGCAGGAGGATCAGAAAGTCAAGGCCATCCTCTGCCACTACCAAGTTCCAGGTCAGACAGCTACTTAAGATCCTATCTCAAAAACAAAATAGTATGACCTTTGCGTCGGAGGGGGACCTTCATGCAATAGGGTCCAGGCTATGCTCTTTGTAGAAGGAACATGCAATCAAGACCAGAGGGGAGGCGTTCACCCAGATTTGGGAGGCTAGGTCTCGAAGGACTAACAATAACACAGGTCCTGAGGTTAGTGCAAACTGGAGCTGTTCAAAATATAGAAAGCTGGTAAAAGCCATCCAGCTGTCCTGTGCACACAGTGGGAAGAACAGATTGTGTTTAAGATTAGCATTTAAACATTAAGCACATGTTAGTTAACATTTGACTCTGTGGGTGGGGAAAAGGTCCAAGGTTCTCTGGAATGAACTGATCATCAATAAATGAATTATTATGTGCAAGGAGGCTGTCACAAAGCATAATTGCTCGTTAACCCAGAAATGTGCATACCCCTTTCTCTAGGGGAAGGGCATGGAGAATGTGTGCCCTTCCTAAGGGGATTCATAAATGGTTTGGGGGAGGCCTTGGTGGGCTTAGAGAAGCTCACATTGACCTGGGATGAAGGTGTAGATTCACAGAACTGGGACTAACAATACTGGGAATAGGCCTCACCCTTACAATAACCAGGAAAAGCCACAAACTGTACCCTACGGGGGGACCAATCAGAAATGAGACAAACAAGTACTAGATGCTCCAGAACATGAAGAATAGCTTTTATAACATGTATATAGGTTACCAGTTTCCTTACAGCAACGCCAGTACTGATCCCTGTTTGCCCAGACTTCTTTTACCTCACTCTTGCTCGATCAGGAGTTCAACCTCTATCTGAATCCAAACTTTCCCTAGCCCCCTCCAATCCTCCATAGCTGAGCTCAATGCACTCCCTGATCCAACTGCTGTGTTGAAATCAACAGACAGTACAAGCTTGCTTTTGCATACGAACTCGAACTCCTGGTGGTCTCTGGGGGGTTCATGAGGTGGGCATAACAGGAACTTCAGTACATATATATGCTGTAGGCAGAGGGTTTCTTTATGGCCAGTTTCAGGAGCATGGGGTGGAATTTTCAGGTTTTGTGATTGGTTTGGGGTGGGGTGGGAGGCTCAGATTTCCATGACCACCCTGGAAAAGAAATTCAGTATTTTGTTATCCTTTGCTTGCTTTGCACGAGAAACGGAACAGGAGGCAGGAGCATAGGCAGTCAGTTTCAGAGGCCTGACAGGGGGGGTGTCATTTTTCTGTGTCTCTAACATCAAGGTGTCAGTAGTGCCAAGGCAACTAGCCTGTTGTAGTCAGGGCTGGGGATAAGGACTCCTGTCACAAAAGGAAGAACAGCCGTGAAAGGAAGATAGTGACAGCCGTATGATGGCCGGTAAGAGGAACTGAATCTGTGGCTCTTCTGTTTTTAAGCAATGGGGGCTGCTGATGTGGCTCAGTTGGTAGAATGCTCATAGCTCCTGTGGTGGAGCACTTATGCCTCGGTTGGTAGAAAGCCTGTGACTCAGAAGAATACTCGTTCTGACACTATGGCATGAAAAAAAAAGAGAGAGAGAGAGAAGAATACTCGTGGCTTGGTTGGTAGCATGCTTGTGGTTCAGTTCACAGAATGATTGCTTAGCAGGCCTTAGGCCTTGGGTTCTGTCCTCAGCATTGTACCAAATGGACGTGGGGGTCCTCGTCTGTGAACTCAGCACTTTGAATATGGAAACCTAAGAACAAGAAGTTTATGGTGATTCTCTGCTCTATAATGAGTTCAAGGCCAGTCGAGGCTACAGGAGACCCTGCCTATAAACAAACAAATAAACTGGGAGAAGGCTGATCTCTGAAAGTTCAAGACCAGCTGGTTTACTTAAGTGAGTTTCAGGCCGGCCAGGGCTACACAATGAGACTCTGAAGAAAAAGAAAAGATGAAGTTGGAGAGATGGCTCAGCAGCTGGCAGCGCTTGCTCCTCTCCCAGAGGACTGAGGTTCGGCTCCCAAGACCCACAGCAGGAAGCTCACAATCAACTGTAACTCCAGCTCCCCCACCCCACAGTGGGAATAGGTCTGGCCCATGCCAGGCAAGACCTTGAACTTCTGATCCTTCTACATCTATGTCTTGAGTGACTGATTGGTTTGCGGGTGTGTGCCCTCACATCCCACCACTAAAGGTTTACTGACCTTTGTTTGACATCATACCGTCCAGTTCCCCTATGAGCACAGTGTTTGTGGCTCTCCTGAGGGCATCTGGGAAATACTGCCAAGTGCCGAGTACTCTCAGCTCTCAGGAACACACACTGTTAGGGTCAGGTTGGCATAGGGCGGAAAATGTTGCCCCAGAATTGTCACAGGGAGAGCTGGACTTTGTGCAGTGGGTGGCAGCTGCTCTTACCTCACCTAGGGCAAGCTAGGGAGCAAAACATGTTTGTTTTTTTGCTAAACCTTGCGATGAGGTACCTTAGGGAAAGGGAGCAATCTGAAGCCTCTTGGGGAAGATGTCTCCTGCAGCCAGGAGTCACTTTTCTTTCGCTCAGACAGCTCTGTCACTTCCCTCCTGAGTTCTGATGCAAATGCCAGGCCTTTGGGTAGGGAAACTTTTTGAAGAATCCAGAAAGGGAAGTTTTCACATTTTCTGGTTTTGTTGTTTGTTTGTTTGTTTTTTGTGGGTTTTTTGTTTGTTTGTTTGTTTGTTTTTTGCTCTAGAGGAATGCACTAAAATAGCTGAGACAAAATACCTGAGGGAAGTCCAAAGAGGAAAGCAGAATTTTGGATGAAGGTTTCAGACCTGAGTGTGGAGGGCTTGGCCCTCCCCCAAATCCATTAAGCTAGGGTCCATAGATTGGTCCATCAGTAACATCAGTGCCTTCATGAGTCAGTCCCTGCCTGAAGACTCCACACGCTGTAACACACACACACACATACACACACACACACACACGTACACACCTTCAACACATGACCTTCTGGGGGAGCATCTCACACCCAAACCACAGCACAGACTAAGGAAATCATGGGTGCCTGAGAAGTGTGGGGAAAGAGACTATTTTATCTTTCTGCCCTAAGTAACACGGGTTGGAAGTCAGTCAGTATTTAGGCATTTGGCAAATGGGTATCAAAGACAAGGTGGGTCCTCACATAGCAGCGCTGGCCCCTGCAGCCCTTGTACTTCTGAAGCCAACAGCCAAGCAACCAGAGCTGTGCATATCTGTCAGAACCAAGCCTGGCCATTTGGAAGAAGGTTCTGGGCATGTAGATGCACAAAGCCTCTGATTGAGGAATGCAGGTGATGACAACCTGGGAAAGGGACTTGGTCTGTGCTCCAGCAGCGTCTGGGAAGGCTTCCTGCAGAAATGCTCCTTCCTTTCCCATCTGAGACACCCTTGCCACACCACGAAATCCACCCTTTAAGAGTGCGTAATCCATGGTGCTGGAGAGATAGCTCAGAGGTTGCTCTAATAGAGGGCCCAGGTTCAGTTCCCAGCACCTACATGGTGACTCAGAACCATCTATAATTCCAGTTCCAGAGGACCCAATGGCCTCTTCTGACCTCTGAGACCATTGCATGCATATGGGGTACATACATGCAGGCAAAACACTCATACATGTGAAATCAATCTAAAATATAAAAAAAGGAGGTGCATAATTTAGGGGAGGGACTCCAGGGCCTTATGCATGTTAGGCAAGTGCTCTTCTGCTGAGATATATCCCCAGTCCTTTATTTTTGTCATTGTTTTGTGCCGTGGTCACCTCTGTCCTGAAAGGTACTTTTTAGTCCAGGTGGGTCTCAAACTCACAGAGACCCTCTTGCCTCAGCCTCATTGGTTCTGCCATACCATGCGTGGCTTTAATTTCCTTTCATTTTCTGTAAACACTGGCATCGTTGATTATGGAAATTCTCCCCTGGGACACATGGAAGCAATTAAGCTTTACTATTCACAGGAAGAAGAAGAGGGTTGTAGAGACTGTAGAGATGGCTCAGCAGTTAAGAGTGTTTAATGCTCTTGCAGAGGACGTGAGTTCAGTTTCTAGCATCCACAAGGTGGCTCCCATCCACCTGTAGCTGCAGTTCTAGTGAGTCTGATGCCCTCTTCTGGCCTCTGTGGGTACTGCATGTACGTGGTGCACATGCACGTGTATAAGCATAATTTAAAAATCATACAAATAAATCTTTAAAAGGTATTGGGCTGTTGTTGGGAGGTGGATGGAGTGATTTCTAATCTTCAGTCATAAATATGCAAATTGGTTCCCTCTCTTCATGGATATGATGAACCATTTATTAAAGTTTTTCTCTCTCTTTATATATATAGTAGCTTCTTTTTTAAAAAAAACTTTTGCTAGGAAGGAAAAACACAATTCCTTAGGCACAATAGGCATTTTGTGAATTTATTATTGAATCGAGTTATTATTTGACAGAAGGAATAAAGACAAAGCAATTTAAAAGTATTACAAGTCAGCAAGCCACCAGGGCAAAATTTCAGTTCTCAGAGTATTAAGATGAAACATTTTTTTACTTAGAATGTTTATGAACTCATGCAGCAAATGCCACAATGCAGTTTAAAGGACGTTTAGGAGATGGAGAACAACTTGCTATCATAACTCTCATTACCCATGACAAGGCCCCCTTTCCCTTTCTTCCATGTGGATCCAGCAGAGGTCATCAATCTCTCAGGCACTCATTCTCCAGTAGACTTTAGACTCGTTGCCATTTGCCAACAGCTTCTCACTTCCTACAGCTCTGCTCCGAGCCCATAGGACTCCAACTCTTAGGCTAAGGTGAGCAATAGCTGCAGAAATATTCCTTCAAGAAATGAGCGACAGGGCCTGGAGAGATGGCTCCGTGGTTAAGAGCATTGGCGGCCCCTGCAGAGAACTTGGCTTTGGCTCCCAATACCCACATGGCAGCTCGCCGTCACCGAGAACTCCAGTTCTGGTGGGTCGGATGCCTTCTGACCTCCGAAGGCACCAGTATTTTATGTGGTGCATAGACACACCATGTAGGCAAAACCCTCATATGCATAAAATGAAAAAAAAGAAAGAAATCTAAAAGATGAGTGGCAGCAGCTGGAAGATGCATCTCAGGCGCCATCTCGAGTGAAGGGGCAGCGAGCAAAGGAGCCGGTGGAGTTAGAGAGGTGCAGACAGCGCTTTGAGGTAGTCCAGTGCCACTGAATGTGGTGAGAGGCTCGCTGTGTCTCAGAGTTGTGACTGCATTGGCCTTGATACCAGCCACAGTCTAAGGTCTTGCAGGCTGGGGAATGGATGGCTGCTGTCACCATCTCAAGCTCCCATCTGTGTTTCAGTACAGACCGACTCTGAAGCCTTAACCGGCTTTTCCGTCTCTCTGTTTCTTCATTAAGGGACCACCTGGAAGCTGCGGGCCACATGTGCGTGCTGAGAGATGCCTTTGACTTTGAAAGCCCATCGGACATCGCCGATCTCATCGCGGCCGAGAACTTGGAAGCAGCCCTAGCCCTTCACCTCTACCGAGGAGGCAGACTTCTGCAAGGTACAGCTCTCATGCTTCCAAGGCTGCACAGGGGGAAATGCTGACAAACCAGATGCCAAGAACAGTGCCCTGTTACCCAACTGAAGGATTACACAAGGTTTCCATTTTTTTTCTATTAAGCAATTTTCTAAATTTGGGGACCTTGCCACTTTAGAACAGATAGGTATTGATGAAATCAATCTTTACTGTTTAAATATGTGTTTAAATATGAGATCAGCCGTGATGGTACATGCCTGTCTTTACAGCACAGGTTCTCTTACAAAGCCATGATGACCCTGGGTCAGAGCACCTGTGTCTAAGGCAGCTCACTCTGCTGTGGCCAGGAGGCCTCTCCTCCCTACCTGGGTTTCACCATGGGTGGTGTGTTTGAGTTTGTTTCCCTGTTGCTATGATAAACCACCCTGACAAGTGTAACTTTAAGAGAGACAGGGTTTGCTGGTTTTGGCTTACAGTTCCATCACCAGGGGAAATCAAGACAGGAACTTGAAGCAGCCAGTCGCATCATAGCCAAAGTCAAGAGAAATGAAGGCAGGCACACTTCCTACAAATGCCCCTTTTCTGTATTTCTATACAGCTTAGGGTTCCCTGCTTGAGGAATGGTAACACCTACAGTGGGCTGGGTCTTCCCACATCAGTTCAACCAAGGCCATCTCCACACAGGAGAGCCCAGAGGCCAACCTGACCTTGACAAACCCTCACTGAGACTCTCGTCCCAGGTCATTCTAGGCTGTGACAAGTTGACAATTGAAAATGAACCATTGCAGGTACCTTAAATAGCTTGAGACATAGCGGCGCTTCTTTTCTGAAATGTCTACAGCAGAAGAGCTTTTATTTAAAAATTTAAAATTTTAAGTGTGTGTGTGTGTGTGTGTGTGTGTGCCAGCATGCCATGGCATTCACGTGGAGAGTAAAGGATGAGTGTGTGGAGTAGGTCCACTCTTCTATAAGTGAATTCCAGAGATTGAATGTAAGTCATCAGGTTTGTGGGCAAGTGCTTTTTATTTTTTTAAAAATATTTATTTATGGGCTGGAGAGATGGCTCAGCGGTTAAGAGCATTGCCTGCTCTTCTAAAGGTCCTGAGTTCAATTCCCAGCAACCACATGGTGGCTCACAACCATCTGTAATGAGGTCTGGTGCCCTCTTCTGGCCGTCAGGCATATATTGTATACATAATAAATAAATATTTAAAAAAAAAATATTTATTTATTTATTATGTATACAATATTCTGTCTGTGTGTATGCCTGCAGGCCAGAAGAGGGCACCAGACCTCATTACAGATGGTTGTGAGCCACCATGTGGTTGCTGGGAATTGAACTCAGGACCTTTGGAAGAGCAGGCAATGCTCTTAACCACTGAGCTATCTCTCCAGCCCTGGGCAAGTGCTTTTAGCCATTTAACTATCTTGCCAGCCCTTCATCTTAGATTTTTTTTTTTAAATGTGTTTCTTCACATAGGTAGTGAGATATTTGGAGGATAGCTAGGCTAGACTATGAAGTTCATTAGTGTTTCTCATTCCCTTGGAGCCACGTCCTGGGGTCATTTAGGTTTGTTTGTTGTTTGAAGTAGTCTCATGTAGCCCAGGCTGGAACTTACTATGTAGTAGAGGATGGGCCTTGACTTTCTCGCCTTCCTGGCTTCGCTTTCCAGGTGCTGGGATTCTAGGCATGTACTACCATGTCTACTTATGTGGTGCTGGGAAAGGAACAAAGGGCCTCATACATGGTGGCAAGCACTCAACCAGCTAAGATGCATTCTCAGCCCCTGAAGTGATTTCAGACAGTATTTTCAATAGTGACAATGACCTGCTCTATGAGGTGGGGAGTGCCATTTTCCACATGTGGCCTCACTTCAGTTCAGACTCTCCAGCTTGGGATCACCCCACGTTTGGGATTAGGCAGGCTCCCCCTGTGTCACACTGTGGGGATCCTCTGCGTTCACAGCTTTAGCTTTAGACTCTAAGGCATGCCGCCCCATCTTTGATCATATCTTTTGTTGTTTTTTGGAAACAGGGTCTCCCTAGGTAGCCTTGGCTGCTCTGAAACTCACCATGTAGACCAGGTTGACCTCACAGAGATCAACCACCACACCAGGATGATTATATGTTCTTGAAGTTGATACGGAGTGCCCCTCTGTATGCTGTGAATATGTTTTATCACCATTGGCTAATAAAGAAGCTGATTTGACCTATGGCAGGGCAGAATATAGATAGGCAGGAAATCCAAGCAAAGAGGGAGGGAGAAAGAAGGCGAGTTGGGGAGACACCTGAGCAGCCACCAGAGGAATAAGATGCCAGAGCATTACTGGTAAGCCACAGGGCATGTGGTAATACACAGATTATTAGAATTGGATTAATTTATACGTAGAGCTACCCAGTAAGAAGCCTGAGCCGTCCGTCAAAAAGCCTGTAATTAATATTAAGCCTCAGAGTGGTTCTTTGGGAGCTGGTGGCAGAAGAGAAACCTCCAGTTAGTGAAGTCATGGTGAGTGTAGGTTAACCTGGAGGCCCAAAATCTATGCAGTATTTTGTTTTGACCAGTGCTGACAAAGTTGCCATTGAAGTTCGGATGAGACTGGCAGATGGCAAGGACCTGCTTCACCTCACTCTGATCCAGTTGCTGTTTTCTGTTGTTGTTGTTTTGTTTTTGCTTTTTTGTATTTATTTATTTATTTATATTGAGTCAGGGTTTCTCTGTGTAGCTTTGGCTGTCTTAGAACTCACTCTGTATAACAGGCTGGCCTCGAACTCAAAGACACACCTGCCTATGCCCCCTACAAGTGCCGGGATTAAAGGCTTGCGCCACCACCACCCCCTGGTTTGTTTTTGTTTTTTTAGTTTATATGCTTAATCCCACCACTCGTGACCTCTGCTTCAAGTAAACGTGAAGATGTCACTGTTCTGTTTGCTTCTGAGTTGGGAGGAACTCGCAACTAACACAGGGATTGTTTTTCTCTCCTGGGGATGAGTAGGAAAGATTTTTTTTTTCTGTGTACAAATCAACCAATTTTTAAAGTGTTTAATGACAGACAGTTTTAAAGTGTTTATAGTTGTCCTCATCTAAGAGAGAATATAGCTGGGGCACTGTGCAGGGTGCATTCTGGGAGCTCTTTTATATGTTTTAACTAGCATGTAAAACAGACAACTTGCAAGTTAATTTGATGTAGGTTGCAGAGCTTTAATGAAGTCTTAAGAATACACCTTAGCTAGGTGGTGGTGGTGCACTGGGGAGGCGGAGGCAGGCAAATCTCCGTGAGTTCAAGGCCAGTCTGGTCTACAGGGCGAGTTCCAGGACAGGCTCCAAAGCTACAGAGAAACCCTGTCTCGAGAAACCAAAAAAAAAACAAAAACAAACAAACAAACAAAAAACCCAAAAAACAAAACAAAAAGAACATGGCTTAGGCTGGAACCTAATAAGGAAGCAGATAGGGTCAGGTGACTAAGAACAAGATTAACCTGTCTATGATGGCATCCCGTGACTCAGTATGGATCTAATTCAGATGCCCCCTCCCCCATATGATTGCTCTTTACTTTGTGTTGTTTTTAAAATCAAAATCATGTACCATAGTTTGGTAGTCTTTAGGTTTTAAATTATATTGCTCTATTTCATAGGGCGTGTGTGCCACCGCATGCATGTTGGAGCCAGAGGACAGCTGTGTGGTGTCTGGTTCCCTCCTACCACGCTAGTCCTTGTACCCATGAGACATCTCACTGGTCCACAGTTGTCTGCCATTTTTATTGTTATTTTGGGATTTTTGAGGCAGGGTCTCATGTAGCCCAGGCTGGCCTTGAACTCACAATTTAGGTAAAGTTGACCTTAACCTGCTGGTCCTCTTTCCTCCTCTTGTCAAATGCAGGGGTTACAGGAAGCACCAACACATTCAGGCCTTTGAAACAGGCTTTTACATTTTATAGCTCAGGTTAGCCCAGGCTAGCATACTCACTATGTAGCCCAGGCTGGGGTTGAAGTCTTGACAATTCTCCTGCCTTGGCTCACAAAGTCCATCTCTAGCTTTAGTTTTCTGCTCTTACCTGAAATAAGATAAAAAAAAAACATCCTCTATCTTTGCTAGGTCTCCCACAGCAATAAGTTATGAGTGATGACATTTTTTTTTAAAAAAATAATGTTTTTTTAATTAAAAATTTTCACATGTATGGATGTTTTGCCTGTGTGTATGCAATGACATTGCACCACATGTATTCCAGGTGCCCACAGAATCTACGAGAAGGTATTAGATCAGGACCTGGAGTTACAGACAGCTGTGAGCTGTCATGTGGGTCCTCGATCAAAGCTGGGTCCTCTGCAAGAGCAGCAGCGCTGTTTACTGCTGAACCATTTCCAGCCCCATTATTATTTTTATGTGGGGGGTTTTTGTCCGCATGTCTGTGCACCATGCAGATGCTATGCCTGTGGATGCCAGAAGAGGGCGTTGGAGCTACAGACTGCTGAGTTGCAAACAGGTGCTGGGAATCCTGGGTCCTCTGGAAGAATGACTGATGCCCTTAACCTCTGACCCATTTCTCCAGCCCTGAATGATGATATCTTATTTCCATGTTTTGTCTCAGGCACTGTAAATGAGGAACTGTTTCTGTTTTTGAGACAGGGTCTCGGCATATAGCCTTGGCTGACCTGGAACTCAGGGGCTATGTAGATCAATCTGACCTGGGGCTCACGGAGAGTGCTGGGATTACAGGCATGTGCTACCACACCCCATATGCGATGAACTGAATTCAAAGATACTTTTGAGACTGGACATGATGGGGCAATCTGGAAGCAGAGGCAGGCAGATCTCTGAGTTCTAGCCCCGCCAGGTCTATGTGGCAAGTTCAGTTCACAATGTTGTGTTTGCTTCCAAGGGCCAGGGATGCCACTCAGATACCGTTCAGAATCCCACTGTTTCAATGCCTGGCTTTAGAAGCTGGTGACCATGAGGGAGGGGCCATGCCTGGGGACCTCCAGGTACCAGCGTCTACATAGTGCTGCCCATTCCTGGAGACTTCCTGAGCTGCTGGCTGAGGATGCTAAGCAGGACCCTCTCCTGTCACCAACTTCATTTGAGCTCTTTGATTTCCGTGGTTAAAATGGGAAGCAAATTAATTTGAAAACTAGTCCTGGCAACCACGGGTGAGACTTGGCATGCTTAATCTCAGTGTGGGTTTTTCTTTGTACATATATTTATTTGTGTGTGTGTGTGTGTGTGTGTGTGTGTGTGTGTATAGTGTTGGTAGGCGTGGTCACGGTGTTGGTGGGCGTGGTCATGGTGATGGTGGTAGCCCTGGGTAGCTTTGTGGAAGTAAGAGGACACTTAAAAGGAGTCAATTCTCTCCTTCCACCATGTGGGTCCCAGAGATGGGACTCAGAGTGTCAGGTGTGGTGGCTTTTGCTTTTGCAGAACTATCTCGCTGGCCCCTCAGTACAGTTTTTATTTTTCCCCCTTCTATCTTTTTTTCTATTTTGAGACAGGATTTCTCTGTGTAGCCCTAGCTGTCCTGGAACTAGCTCTTGCTGGCCTCGCACTCGCAGAGATCCACCTGCCTCTGCCTCCCAAGTGCTGGGATTAAAGCTATGTGCCACCACCGCCCGGCCAGTGCAGGTTTCTAATAGTGATATCTGCTGTTCCTCTAGGGAGTCGAAGGGAATGAAACTGACACCAAAACACACCACACTTAGGGACTGGGGCTGAAGCTCAGCTGGCAGAGTGTTTGTCAACCATGCACAAAGCCTCTGTTTCAATCTCTAGAGGGACATAAATTGGGTGTGGCAGTACCTGTGGGAAATCTCAGCCCTTTGGCTCAGCCTCAGTGGAAGCTTGAGGATTAGGAGGTCAAGGTCATCATCTTCAGGGAAATACATTCAAGGCCAACCGGCCTCAAAAATAAAACAAAACGACACTGGGCCAGTGAAATGATTCACTAGAGTTCAATTCACAGAACACACGTAAAGGTAGAAAGAGAGAACTGGCTCCACAAAGATGTCCTCTGACGACCACACTAGCATTGTGGCAAATACATGCCCCCATACATATCACACACACACACATCTGGGAGTGGTGGTGCACACCTGGAATTCTAGCCCTGGGTTTGCCAAGGCAGGAAAATGGAGAGTTCCAGGCCAGCAGCCTGGGCTCTAGTGCTCTCTTTCAAAATAGATGACAGACAAGCCATGCAGCCCCGGTTACGGGAACTTCTCATTTTGCTTCGTGGCTGCAGGCCAGTTGTCAAGGGGCACCTCCTGATGTCCCGTGTGCTCCACTTGTCTTCATTTTGCAGGTCATGGCATTCCTTTTGGGGTCATCTTTGGTGGAACTGATTTAAATGAAGATGCCAATCATAAAGAAAAAAATGAAGTCATGGGGAAGGTTCTGGAGGAAGCCAGGTAAGGCCATTGGTGCTGTGGGAGCTCCTTCCGCTCCTTCAGTTAATAGCCTTTAAGATACCAGCCCACTTGGGTGTGGTCTCGTTTGCTTTAAAAAGCAACGGTAGCTGTGTGCTGTTAGACTTCTTTCCTGATCACGCAGAGGGCTGTTGTCTGAGATGGTGATCTGTAAGTTTTTTCCCTTTAAATAAATAACCATTTTATTAATCATAATTCCAAACGGGTGTGGGATTGTTTTGTGATTTATGCCTTCACATTGGTGCTCTGCTTTGGGAGGTCTTGGTGCATCCTAGTGGGGAAAACCATTCTCACCACCAATAATAAGGCCCTTGCCAGGCACGGTGGCTCATGCCTTTAGTTTCAGAACTTGGGAGAAAGAGGCAGGTGGCTAGCTGAGAGTTAAGGCTAACCTGGTCTATATGGCAAGTTCTCAGACAGTCAAGGCCACATAGAGAGACCCTGTCTCAAAACGAGCCCACAAAATAAAACTGTCCTGTAGTATAGTTTTATTTTGCTACAATTTCTCCTTGTAACCAAGTGAGTCATTATATCTGGCCTAATGCTAATATCATATGAACATTTTAGAAGGTTCTGTGTGGTAGGAAGACAGCTTGTGTGTGCTTGTGTGTGTGTGTGTGTGTGTGTGTGTGTGTGTGTGTGTACTGAAATAGGGTCTTTTGTAGCCTAGGCTAACTTTGACCACTGTGGTTAGCTGAGGATGACCTTGAACTCTGCTCCTGCCTTCACCTCCCAAGTTCTGGGAATGCATGAATGCACCACAGTGCAGGGCTGAGCAGATGATGCTAAGCAAGCCTATGCTAGGTTTCCCAGCCCAAGGCTCATCCTCGTCACTCACTGTTCAGTATGTATGGCTCCTGTCTGTGTTGCCTTGTGAGCTCTGTAAACCATTATGGAGAGCAGTCACCAGCGGGATTCTGTACCCTGGCTTAGTCCTCCATTATTCCCAGCCATCCGGGAGCAGAGAGCCCCCAAGAGTATGACTGTCGCCCGTAGGTGGTTCCTCTCCAAGACATCCATTAGTTCTGTAGGAATAGTGTGGGAACCCCTGCCCCAGACACTTAGCTGTGGCCAGCACCTTCTGACCTGCATGCATGGGCAATGTCTCAATGTGGCACACATACATACACACAGGAAAAACACTCATACACAGGAAACCAAAATAAATCTTAAAAAAAATCAGAAACACACAGAAAAAAACCTGTCTCAAAAAAAAACCCCACCAAAAACAAAAACTCCAAACAAACAAAACCCTCTAAACAACAACAACAACACAAAAGCATTAGCTCCCTTTACAGAGGACCTGAGTTCCCTTCCCTGTACCCACATCAGGTGGCTCCTGATAGAGCTGAAGTACAACTCCAGCTCCAGGGCATAAGCACCCTCTTCTGGCCTCCATAGGTACTGCACCCACACAGTGCAAACACACATCCACATGCACGCACACATGCATGCACACACACACACACAAATAAATCTTTAAAAAGGTGACCCATTAGTGAATATTCCTTACTTCTTGCACATTTTAAAAACATTATCTTTCTATTTGCATGGTTCATGCTGCACAACCCTAAGGAAGAAAAGTAATTCTGTTTAATAGAAACATTATTGAACAAATCCATCTTGTAGTATTATCTTTAGGGTTATTTATCGCATTGTTATTAAAACAAATATTGATTTTTTATTTGGGGAGTAATTGATTAAGGCCAGTGGGCAAGGGAGACGCATGAATCATGGATTTCTTGTTTGACATCACACAGCTCATGTTTCTGTAAACAAGGTATTGAGCTTGCCTGGCTTCTTAATGAACATTTCACTTTTTTTTTTTTTTTTGTTTTCTCGAGACAGGGTTTCTCTGTGGCTTTGGAGCCTGTCCTGGAACTAGCTCTTGTAGACCAGGCTGGTCTTGAACTCACAGAGATCTGCCTGTCACTGCCTCCCGAGTGCTGGGATTAAAGGCGTGCGCTATCACCACCCGGGGAACATTTCACTTTTAATTAAACACTTTTTAAGTTGGTGTATTTTTTCTATGGGGTTGTGAATTTTTTTCAGTATTTTAAACCTTTATTCCATGCAGTATAGTATTCTATTTTAATTTTGGGTTAGGTTTTCAGCTTCTAAGAATTATGACATAGTAAGTATTTGGTAATTCTATTATAAATATCAAAATTAAATGAAGTGTATTTGTTTCTGGGTACATTTTGAAAAAGAATACTTGCCACTTGTTATTGTTTACTTAAAAATTCTTTTCCTTTATTTTTATTTTTTGTGTATGAGTATTTTTCTGCATGTGTGTCTGTGGACTCTGTGTGTATAGTGTCCTTAAAGGGCAGAAGAGGCTGTCAGATCATCTGGAACTGGAGTTACAGATGGTAGTAAACCACCATGTGGGTGCGAGGGATTGAACTCAGGTTGTCTGGAAGAGCAGGCAGTGCTCTCAACCACTGAGCCATCTCTCCAGCCAGCCCCAGTCTGGATATATCCTGGGTAGGAGGATAGGATCCCTTTCAACTTACCAAGCCCCTTCTCTGCCATTGCGTTAAACTCTTAGCTGTGTTTGACTCTGCTCCTGGCCTCATGTTCACTTTTGAGCTCCCGTTCTTTTTCTTGTTGCCAATACAGTTTTTTTTTGGTTTTTTGTTTGTTTATTGATTTTTATTGAGTTCTGCATTTTTCTCTGCTCCCCTCCCTGCCTCTCCTCTCCCCTTCAACCTTCTCCCAAGATCCCCATGCTTCCAGTTTATTCAGAAGACCTTGTCTTTTTCTACTTCCCATGTAGATTAGATCTATGTAAGTCTCTCTTAGTGTCTGTATTGTTGTCTAAGTTCTCTGGGATTGTGATTTTTGATCTGGTTTTCTTTGCTTTATGTTTAAAAACCACTTATGAGTGAGTACATGTGAATAATTGTCTTTCTGTGTCTGGGTTACCTCTCTCAAAATGATATTTTCTAGCTCCATCCATTTGCCTGCAAAATTCAAGATGTCGTTATTTTTTTCTGCTGTGTAGTATTCCATTGTGTAAATGGACCACATTTTCCTTATCCATTCTTCAGTTGAGGGGTGTTTAGGTTGTTTTCAGGATCTGGCTATGACAAACAATGCTGCTCTGAACATAGTTGAGCACATGTCCTTATGGTACGATTGTGCATCCTTTGGGTATATACCCAAAAGTGATATTACTGGGTTTTGAGGAAGGTTGTTTCCTAATTTTCCGAGAAATCACCACACTGACATCCAAAGGGGCTGTATCAGCTTGCATTCCCACCAGCAATGCAGAAGTGTTCCCTTTACCCCACAACCTCTCCAGCATAGTTGTCATCAGTGTTTTTGATCTTGGCCATTCTTTCAGGTGTAAGATGGAATCTCAGAGTTGTTTTGATTTTCATTTCTCTGATGACTAAGGATGTTGAACATTTCCTTAAGTGTCTTTCAGCCATTTTAGATTCCTTTGTTGAGAGTTCTCTATTTAGGTCTGTACTCCATTTTTTAAATTGGATTATTTGTTCTTTTGAATTTCTTGAGTTCTTTGTATATTTTGGAGATCAGACCTCTGTCTGATGTGGGGTTAGTGAAGATCTTTTCCCATTCTGTAGGTTGTTGTTTTGTCTTGTTAACCATGTCCTTTGCTTTACAGAAGATTTTCAGTTTCAGGAGGTCCCATTTATTAATTGTTTCTCTCAGTGTATGTGCTGCTGGGGTTATATTTAGGAAGTGGTTCCCTGTGCCAATGCGTTCAAGTGTACTTCCCACTTTCTCTTCTATAAGGTTCAGTGTGGCTGGCTTTATGTTGAGGTCTTTGATCCATTTGGACTTGAGTTTTGTGCATGGTGATAGATATGGGTCTATTTTCATTCTTCTACATGTTGATATCCAGTTATGCCAGCACCAGTTGTTAAAAATGCTTTCTTTTTTCCATTTGGTATTTTTTGCTTCTTTGTCAAAAATCAGGTGTTCGAAGGTGTGTGGATTAATATCCGGGTCTTCTATTCGGTTCCATTGGTCCTCCTGTCTGTTTTTATGCCAGCCAATTCAGTTTTAATCATTGTACTTTGGATATGTGCCAGTGTGTAATGCGAGTCTCAGTTCTGTGTTCTTTATCTTGAATGATTGCTACTTAGTGACATGCGTATTTGATTTTGTCTTAGTCAAGGTTATTATTGCTGTGATGTCATGAAGCACCATGACCAGATGCAAGCTGGGGAGAAAGGGTTTATTTGGCTTACACTTCCAGACCACAGTTCATCATCTGGATGTCAGGGTAGGAACTCAAATAGGGCAGGAAACTGGATGCAGGAATTGATGCAGAGGCCGTGGAGGAGTGCTGCTTACTGGCTTGCTTCTCATGGCTTGCTCAGCCTGCTTTCTTAGAGAATCCAGGGCCACCAGCTCGGGGATGGCACCACCCATAATGTGCTGGGCCCTCCTGCATCAATCACTAATTAAGAAAATGCCCCACAGGCTTGCTTGATCTCATGGAAGCATTCTCCCAAATGGAGGTTGAGGTTCCCTCCTCTCTGATGACTCTAGCTTGTGTCAAATTGACATAAAATTCTCCAGGACAGTTACTTTCTTTACTGCTGTGACAGAATGCTTGACAAAAGCTACTTAAGGAAGGACCTAGGTGTGGTGGTGGGCACCTTTTACCCCAGCACCCTAGAGGCAGGGACAGAAGGATCTCTAAGTTCAAGGCCAGCCCAGGCCTACACTGAGAAACTGTCTCTAAAAGGCGGGGCGGGGGGCTTATTTTGGGTCACAGTTTGAAGGTACTCTCCAGTCCATAATGGCAAGGAAGCCATTGTGGCAGGAATGTGAGGCAGCTGGCCATGTAGTGTCCCCAAGTCAGGAAGAAGAGAAAATGGATGCTGATGCTCAGTTCACGCCGTTCCTTTCGTTCAGCCCACGGCCCCAGCCCTCAGCATGGTGCTGCCCACAGTCCGGCTGGGTCTTCCCAACTCAGTTTTCCTAGTCTAGATACTCCCTCATAGATAGGTCCAGAGACCTGTTTCTTAGATGATTGCAATCCTATCTTGATAGCTGGTGATTGAGGGAGTGACCTTGACTTAGAGAGATCCCAACTCGAAAATCTTTCTGTGTGATGGTCATAGACATTATGTGTGTGGTTAATCCTTAAAGCTACCGTCTGAAAAAAAAAAGTTAGTGTCTGATGCTATTATAATTCAGTTGTGGGTTTTTCTCCCCTGGGTTGGTAAAAAAGGAGGAATGTCTTTATATAATCCCTATGCAAGAAATGTTCTATACAACTCAGTTAAAATGTATCTGTTGCACTCTTCATGGCAAAGGCAATCTTTTAAAATACATTGTTAGTGTGTGCGTGCACGCAGGCGTGCAACATGTGTGAGCATGCTATAGCTCTCATGTGGGGTCAGGGAACAACTTATGGGAGTTGGTTCTTTCTTTCCACCATGTGAATCCCGGGGGATCAAACTCCAGTGATAAGACTTGACAGCCTCTTCCTGCTGAGTGATCTTTAGTGGCCTGGTAAACAGCCTTAAATAGAGGTCCCCCACCCATTTTCTTAACACTGGAGCCCCTTAGGTGTAGTGGCATTTCATTTGTATTTTAATAAATAAAGCTTGCCTGAAGATCAGAAAAGTAAAACAGACACACTGGCCTGCCTTATAGACCAGGCAGCAACGATGACACACATCTTTAATCCCAGTAGCCACAATGATGCACGCCTTTAATCCCAGTGACCGCAATGACACACGCCTTTAATCCCAGTGGCCACAATGACACACGCCTTTAATCCCAGTGGCCACACTAGTTTGCCATAGAAACCAGGCGGTAGTGGTGCATGCTCTTAATCCCAGAGCTAGAGAGGAACATAAGACAGGAGGAGACAGCTCAAATACACAGTCTCAGTCTGAGGATTCCTGGAGGCAGGATCACCATTTTTGGACCGAGGTCGAGGTTAAGAGCCAGTGGCTTGGGGCTGGAGAGATGGCTCAGAGGTTGAGAGAACTGACCGCTGTTCCAGAGGTCCTGAGTTCAATTCCCAGCAACCACATGATGGCTCACACCCATCTATAATGAGATCTGGTGCCCAGAACACTATATACATAATAAATAAATTTAAAAAAAAAAGAGCCAGTATCTTGTTGATTTGCTTTTCTGGTATTCAGGTTGAACCCCAACATCTGTCTCTGAGATTTTATTAATTGTGCTTCACTTAGGACTTACTGACTTTTTCTTCTATCGTTTTAAACAATTTATTTGTATATATAAACCTAAATGTATGTGTGTGTGTGTGTGTGTGTGCCACATGGCTTTAAGATGTAGGTATGCCCATTATCATACAGGCATCTTGGGCAGATATGGGCACTATAGCACACATAGAATTCCCTGGTCACACACCTGTGTCATGTGCCCCTTGCCCTGGTGTGCTGCTCATAACATATTAACTATGTCACCTACTGAATTTTGTTTTCTGGCTTTTGATGTTTTTTTTAAAAAACGTAAATGTATGTTAGTGTGCATGCTGCGTGCACGCAGGTGTCAGAGAGGGTGTCAGGTACCCAGGAGCTAGTTAGTAACAGGTGTTTGTGAGCCGCTGCACACGGTTGCTGGAGACTGAATCCAGGTACTCTGGAAGAGCAGTAAATATTCTTAACTACTCAGTGATCGCCCCAGCTCTGGCCTTTGATTTTTAATCTCTGCTTTTTCTAGCATTATTAGAAAGGAACCAGAGAAATAAGAGGTTTCGAGCACCGTTGAGTTTGTCTCCCTCCCACAACTTTTTCTGGTGTGGGTGGAGATGGGGCCTAATGGGCAGTGACCGGGAGTAATGACAATGAATGGAACTGTGTCCTGTCTGTCTCTCAGGAGTTGTTGGGAAGTGCTGCCTCAGAGTTGTGTTAATTGAATTCCAGCCTAATTGACTGTTATCTCTATCCATTGACTAGGTTTGCCGTGGCTTTCACAGAGGCAATGAAGGACACAGCGCAGGTGCAGTGGGTATGTGTTCTTCTGGCATCTTTCCAGTAGGGCTTGGGGACAGGGAGGCCGTCTAGACCGGGGTGGGATGGCACAGGTGTGTGCTGCTGTTTCCAGTGTGGATACCCTTAAAAAGTTTAGTGATGTTTCAAAGTTTTCTTTAATTAATTCTTTGAGAATTTCATACAATGTAGGAAAAAATTTTTTAATTAAAATTTGTGTATGTATGTATATATGTGTATATATGTATATGTACACACACACACACACATATTCTGCATTCTATCTGTGTTCTACATGCTTGTCTGGTGCCGGAGCCTCCTGGGGCTAGAATAACAGAAAGCTATAAGCCATCGTATCGGTACTGGGAATCAAACCCAGGTCCTCTGCAGGAACTGTCTGTGTTCTTAGTCAGCGAACCATCTCTCCAGCCCCATACAATGTTATTGAGCATGTTCACCTCCCCCAACTCCTCCTCTTCCCAGATCTGTCTTCCTTCCATACCCACACAACTTTGTGTTCTCTTTTGTTTTTTTTTAAACCCTTGAGTCCAGTTGACTCTACATATACTCTTTCATATGGGGCATACCCTGAAGGATCGTCAACCACCTAGGGGCCACATGCAAAAAGAAAACTCTCTCTTCCTCTCCCTGGAGCCACCAGTTGCCAATAGCTCCTCAGCTAAGGGTGAGACTTTGTGTCTTCTTCCCCCATTCTGAGATTTATTTTTTAACTTATTTATTTTTATTTTACGTGCATTGAGTTTTGCTTGCATGTATGTCTATGCAAGGTTATCAGATCCCCTAGAACTGGAGTTACAGACAGTTGTGAGCTGCCATGTAGGTGCTGGGAATTAAACCCGGGCCCTCTGGAAGAGCAGCCAGTGTTCTTAACCACTGACCCACCTCTCCAGCTCCCATGCTGAGATCTTGTCTGGCTTTAGCTTGCATGGGTCTTACACTGTCTCAACTGCTGTGAGCTAATATAGGCAACTGCCCTGTTGTGTAAGAAAACATAGTTTTCTTAACAGTCACCCACTGCCTCTGGCTCTTGCAGCCTTCCCACCCCCCTTTTCTGCAATGATGCCTGAGCCCTGGGAAGAGGGAATGTGATATAGCTGTGCCATTCAGGGTTGAGTATTCCACAGTCTCTCATTCTCTGCACCATGACCAGTTGTGGGTCTCTGTGTTAATCACCATCTACAGCAAAAAAGATGTTTCTTTCATGAGAATTGAGAGATGTACTAATGTATGGGTATAACAGTGTTCCACTATGTAGACCAGGTTGGCCTGGAATTTACAAAGAGTGCTTGCCTCTGCCTCCCAAGTGCTGAGATTAAAAGCATGTACAACCACACCTGCCTCAGATATGTATAAGCTATAGAATATATATATATGAATATAGGTGTATATGTATGTATATATATATATATATACACACACACATATATGTTACCAAATATATATAAACACTATCCTGGGGCAGCCAGATCTAAGCCTGGACAGTCCTTTGCCGCGACTAGTAGGCATTTTGAAAAAACAAACAAATACTGAGGGGCTAGAGAGATAGCTCAGTGGTTAAAAGCACTTACTCCACCTCCCAAAAACCCAAGTTTTGTTCCCAGCACCCACATGGCAGCTCACAACCATCTTTAACTCCAGTTCCAGATGATCTAATGTCCTCTTATGACATTTGCAGGCCTCAAGCATGTGTGTGCTACAAATATACACACACAGGCAAAACGCTCAGGCACATAAAATAAGTAAGTGTAAAGCAAATCTTTTTAAATTAAAAAATGAGGACTGCAAAGATGGCTCAGCAATTAAGAGCATATATGGCTCTCACAGAGGACCTGAGTTCAGGTCCAACAAGGAGCTCACAACTGCCCATACGTCCAGTTCTAGGAGATTCGATGCCCTCTTCTGGCCTCCATGGGCACCTACACCCATGTGCACATACACACCTTCATATGTACATATAATTAAAAATAAATCTTAAAAACTAGGGGCTGGAGAGATGGCTCAGAGGTTAAGAGCACTGACTGCTCTTCCTGAGGTCCTGAGTTCAATTCCCAGCAACCACATGGTGGCTTACAACCATCTGTGATGAGATCTGGTGCCCTCTTCTGGCCTGCAGGCATACATGGAGGCTGAACACCATACATAATAAATAAATCTTTAAAAAAAATAAAAATAAAAATTAAAAAAAAATCAGGGAAGGAAAACACTGTGAAGTAGCCTAGATGGCTTTGTCCCAGATGAGGATGTAGGAGGTACTGAGATAAGCCTAATAAAAGATGATATTAACTTGTTTTCATAGCTTTGAGGCAGGGGTAGTTATTAAATTTGAAAGTGAAGTTTTTAATACACATTTTGTACAGGATTGGTGGGTGGGTTTTCCAATAAAGTTCAGCCCAATACCTTTATTTGATTTGGTTTTTTTTTTCAAATACAAATATGTATAACTAATATAAAGGTTTCTTACTCAGCTGTGTTTATGGAATTCTCTTCGATTTTGGAGGAGAGACTTTGATTCATGTACCATGAACGGTGATAATGTGTTTTGAGCAGCACAGTCTTAATCTTCCCAGAGGAGAAACCAGCTTTGGTTTTTAATTTTATGTTCTCTGTTTTGGAAGCAGGCTTGACTCAGGCTGTAGCCTTGTTAATCTTGCCTAATTATTACCAAAGTGTGATCAAATATCAGTAATCCTAGATTAGAAAGATTACAGGACCTTTTCTAGTGCTCTTCTGCTTTTTGTCCTTCTCTTCTTCCTCCTTCTTCTCTTCCTTTTTTTTTCCTTTTCTTTCCTGAAGTATGGTCTCACCATGTAGCCCTGGGTAGCCTGGAACTTACTGCATAGGACAGACTGACCTTGACTCAAAATGCTGAGCCTCCCTCTGCCTCCTGAGTGCTGGGATTAGAAGTTTTGAAGCCACTACCATACCACCCTGCCTGGCACTTTGTGGCTTCAAAAGAGAGAATATGGAGGCTGCAGAGATGGCTCAGTGGTTAAGAGCACTGGCTGATCTTGCAGAGAACACAGGTTCAATTCCCATGTTGCAGCTTACAACAGTCTACCTCCAGTCCCAGGAGCTCTGATGCCCTCTTCTGGCCTCTTGGAGCACTGCAGGCACCTGGTTTTCCTCCCCCATCCCCCTCCTCACACTTTTAAAAAGGAAGTAATATGCATGTGCACAGAAATAATGTATTTAACTGTGGTTTTAAGCAAAGAAGCCAGTTCATAGCTTAAACCTGCATTCTCTCCACCTTTATTTCTAGAAAGGTGATTAAGTTGGGTGTAGTGACATGCTGATCCCAGCCCAATCTTGCTGCGATTCTCATGAGAAATACACTTTCTAATACAAGCATGAAAAGTCAAGATGACCCTTTCAGTTCCCCTTTCTACCCAAAATTAATTAAGCTGGCAACTGAACTCTGTGACGGGAAGGAATGGCCGTGCCTAGAGACTTGTGAGTGTGTCTGTTCACTCACCTCCCAGGGCTGTTTCTCTGGGATCTAATGAACGCCTGAACAGTTGAGAGCCGAGGCTGCTTTGTGTGATAGTTTAAGAGGAATGGGGGAGAGTATTAAAATTCCACTTTAACACCTGGGAGAACTTATTACTTAATTTGACTAATTATTTGATAGGAAAAGCCAGCATCCTTTTAGGTACATGCTCTGAAATAAGCGTGTCTCTGTGAGAGAGCCATTTCATAGACTAAAATGGAAAGGAGAGGGGAAGGGATGTCGAGGGTGGGGCTGGGCTCCTCTGTAGAGCACCTGCCTAGAATCTTGCTGTTGTCATAGCACTTGATGAGGGGGCGGAGGCAGGGCTCAGTGGTGTAGCGCTTGTCTCTGAGGGTGAGCACCACAAGATGAGGGAAAAGACAAAGAAAAAGAAAGATTAGACCACAGCTATCAGAAGACCTCCCGTTCTTTGGCTAATATAATAAAAAGGCTAATCTTAACATTCAACTTTTCGCCAGTGGAAACTACATTAAAAGTTCTTGTAGTAGATGCAGAATCTAAGGCTCAACATTTGTTTTGAAATCACAGAAATGACTCCTGATTGTAGCTTTCTTAAGAGACTGAATCTAATAGTAACAGATTGCTTAGAGGAAATCGCCACCCATTCACACAGCGTTCACACGCTGTATCTGTGCAGATCACACAGAGATCGGCACTTCTCAGGGAGGTTATTTACCCTTCTTCTACGCCTTTTCACAAAAAATCTCTTGCCAAGCAGAAAATACACTGCATAATACACTGTAACTACAGGAAATAACCCTGTAAAACAAGGTGGGGTCTCACCCTGTAAACATCCATGGGTGAGACTCGGAAGGCATTTATAACTGGGCTTGGATGCAGTTCAGTAGGGAGCATGCCCGTTAGCATGCACACAACCCCAAGTTCCATCCCCAGCCCCACAAAACCTTGGTGGCGTGCCTCCGCAATGCAAGTACTCAGAAGCGGAGAATCAGAATCCAAAGTCACCCTCAGCTACCAAGTTTGCTAGAGGTCAGCCTCGGCTCCAGGAGGTCCCATCTTACGCAAACAAACAAAAAGCCTGAGATGGGAATATGCTCCTGTATATGGATTCCGATATGGAGAGGCCCCGAGCCAGAAGATGAGAGTCCTGGAATCCCAACAAAAGCTGGGTTCAGGGTGTGGCACAATGTCTATGGAGACAAGTCTGGCTCAGGGGCCATGGGCTGGAAAGTCAGTCCTGAGGAAGTTGCTGCTCTGAAGCACCAAGTCCCCTAAGACCACAGCCTGTGCTGTGGGTTTACCTAGCACACCTTTGAGCTTATTATTTTTGAATTTATGTGCTAGCGAGGGCTAGGGTGCCAACAGGGTAACTCGCCTGTGTCCACTCCTCACTCACTCTATTTATTTATTTTTGTTTTGTTTTATGAAAAATCTCTGTCATCTTCTTTAAATAGGAGATTTTCATTTTGTTTTGTTTTGAGACAGGGTCTCACTGTAGCCCAGGCTGCACTTGAACTCGAAGCCATTCTCCTGTTTTTAGTCTCTGATGAAATTATAGACACAACACCACTGTGCCTAACTGAGAAGTGACTTTTTTTTTTAATTTTGAAATACTTCCTCTTTTAAGTATTTCAAAATACTTGGGATTTCAAGGGATTCCCCCAGGGACACCCGCATCCGCCATACAGCATCTCGAGTAGGACAGCGGAGGCTTTGGGGACCAATGGTTCAAAGAGCTAAAGGAAAAAGGTGGTGCTGAGGCCAAAGCCAAACCTAATGGAACCTCAGTGTTCAGGAGTGGAAGCTGCTGGTGCTCAGACCTGTGGCTGGCTCTCCATCATTCCATGGAATGTCTGCCTGGCTGGGCTTTATCACCACGGCTTGTTCTCCAAACTGAAAAATTAGTTTGAGGACCATTATGCATACCCCTTACAATGTCAGGACCTTGCTTTGTTAGCGGTGGCGCTATGCCCACCCCCCATATATGTATGTGTGCACCCGTGTGTGTGTGTGTGTGTGTGTGTGTGTGTGTGTGTGTGTGTGTGTACATGACAGGAATGATGACCTCTGGCTTCAGGTGTCCCTTCCTGCCTTCATCAGAATATTTAGGTTGCTCTGGGCAGTGGTGGCGCACATCTTTAATCCCAGCACTGGGTGGCAGAGGCAGGTGGATCTCTGTGAGTTTGAGGCCAGCCTGGTCTGCAGAGCAAGTTCCAGGAAAGCTAGGGCTGTTACACAGAGAAACCCTGCCTCAAACAATAACAACAAAACAAAAGCAACAACAAGAGAAACTTTAGGTTACAAAATAAAACGTTACACAATATTGGTCCCCACAGCTCACCTCCACAAGAGCTATATTTAAACCACAGCCCTTGGCATCTTCAAATCCCCTCTGCCATGGGACAGAGGATTTCCTGCCACTCTCCAGCTCCCGGCTTTGATCATTTAATGATTATTAATCCCCCGTGTCTCCAGGACCTAGAAAAATGAACTCTTTGCCCTCTAGTGGCTTTGTGCCCTTTCACCAGGGAACACCACAAAGGATAAGAAGTTAACATCTTGTCACTAAGGGGAGGGAAGAGAAGGAAGAAGGGGAAAGATATGACAGAAGAAGGGAGAGGGAGAGAAGGAATGAGGGAGCAGAAGAGGGGACCGCTGCTTCTGCCTGAATCCTGGAGACACTGAGGGCTCTGCCAGGTCTTGAGGTCAACCTGTCCTCACTGACCGCCACTTGTGCTCTATGGGCCTCTCTCTACCTCCTCCTCCTTTCCTCTCACCCCTTCTCCCCCTTTTCTTTCCTCTCCCCATCCTCTTCTTTCCTCCCTCCTCCTCCTCTTCTTCCTTGGTCCTGAGGGATGGGAGATACCTTTCTCAAGTTAGGGACAAAGTACCATCGCTGAATGGCACTTCCTCATCCTCTCCTGCTTCAGCAGCAGGTGCCTTCCTGGGCCTCAGGGACTCTCCTGCTAACAGCCCCCATGAGGCTGCATTATGAGGCATATCTTTCTGCAAAGATGCAAAACCCATTAGGGTGGAAGGACCTCTGTACCCCTAAGAGGCCAATGTGGGTGACTTAGAGATGTTTCCAAAAGGGTATTTAATTATCTCTTGATTTCTAAAAAGCATAGAATGGGTTGGATCATCCAATTAACTTTCCCCTCTATTCTTTTCCTTTCAAAAGCCACATGCTACTGGGAAGATCTTTGTCCAGAGTCAAGGTAAGAATTTATATATATATATGTATGTATGTAATTTATTAAAACATATTTAGAATACATATACAGTTTATTGCATTTATTTTATTTATTTGTGTTCATGTTCATACTACTTCACACACATGAAAGTTAGAGGACAACTTTTGGGATTTGGTTCTCCTCTCTTTTTTTCCCTTTTTTCTTGTTTTTCTGTTGGTTTTTCAAGACGGGGTTTCTGTGTAGCCCTTGCTGTCCTGGAGCTCACTCTGTAGACCAGGCTGCCCTCGAACTCAGAGAGATCCACCTGCCTCTGCCTGAGTGCTGGAATTAAAGGCGTGCGCCACCACCTGACTTTGTTCTTTCTTTTCACCATGTGGATCCCAAGGATTGAAATCAGGCTCGGTGGCAAGCGTCTTCTACTGAGTCATCTCGCTCGGCCCCAATTTGTTGTATATTTTGAAACAATGTTGGGTGATGAGATACTATAGTTTCTGAAACATACTTAGAGTAATTAGCAGAGAGGATAACTTTCTGTTGCTTTCTAACATCAGAATAAAAAGATGGGAAAAATTATAACATATAGAGAGGAATGCACATGACCATGTTTTCCACCAGTGGAGACAGACTCCACTGTCCAGGTGTTTTATTTCTTGTTTCCTTTCTCTCTCTCTCTCTCTCTCTCTCTCTCTCTCTCTCTCTCTCTCTCTCTCTCTCTCTTTTTCCTTCCTTCCTTCCTTTCTTCCTTCTTTCTTTTTGTTTGTTTCTCAAGATAGAGTTGCTCTGTGTAGTCTTGGCTATCTTGAAACTGGCTCTATAGACCAGGCTGGCTTCAAACTCACCGAGATCCCCCTGCCTCTGTTTCCTGAGGGCTGGGATTAAAGACATGCAGTGCCACCAAGCCCAGTGTTTGGTTTTTCTTTTGGGACCCAGGTTGACCTTGACCTCCCGGTCATCCTACATCTATTTTTAGCTATAATTACAGGAGCTTGTATAACATCTAAGCGAGACAAAGAGTTGCCTTGTCCTGGGGGCGTAGACTCTTCTGCAACAAGCCATCCTCCCTCTCTCCTAGTACCCCCTGACAGTGGCACACGACTTTCTTAGCCAGCTACAGTGACCCTTAAAAAGCACTATCCTAGGGGCTGGAGAGATGGCTCAGTGGTTAAGAGCTCTGACTGCTCTTCCAGAGGACCAGGGTTCAATTCCCAGCACCCACATGGCAGTTCACAGCTGTCTGTGACTCCAGTTCCATGGGATCCAACACCCTCACACAGACATATATGAAGGCAAAACGCCAATGCATATGAAATAAATAAATTTTTTTAAAAAAAGCACTATCCTAGAGGGCAGAGGATGGACAGAGGGTTCCAAAGACTGATTTGGGACTGATTTTTGAGTCAGGACACAGGTGTAGTGGCCGAGGCAGGGAATACTGACATGTGTCGGCTCCACAGGCCCCTTTTGGCTTCATCATATCACCAGGATCTAGTGGGCCTCTGAGACCATAGCACTTGGTGAACTCAGAAAGAAGGTCAAAGCTGAGTGAGTGGCCAGCATGGGTTACAGGAGACCTTGGAACTGGATGCAATCCCAGCTTCCCAGGTTAGAGGCATAAGCCATCACTCTTGGCTGAAATGTTCATTTTAACTTAAGTCCATCTGAGGAAATGACAGTGTACAAATGTGTATATGTCGATTCTTGAATTTAGGAGTTGTAAATGAAGGTGAGCTTGTCCATATTGGGTTTCATGGTCTAAGTTGATGAGGACGACTGACCAGGTCTCTTCCTCAAGAGGGCACCAGATCTCATTACAGATGGTTGTGAGCCACCATGTGGTTGCTGGGAATTGAACTTGGGACCTTTAGAAGAGCAGGCAGTGCTCTAAACCGCTGAGCCATCTCTCCAACCACCATATATGGGCTGCCCATGCATGCTTCAGAAAAAATAATGAAGGTGAACCTTTACCCAGTTTTTTGTTTGCTTGTTTGTAGTAAGAAGTCACTAGTTAGTTCCCGGCTGCTCAGCTTCGAAATAATCACATATTATTTGCAATATTGTTTGGCCAATAGTTTAAGCATATTTCTGACTAACTCATATCTTAAATTAACCCATCTCCATTAATCTGTGTATCGCCATGAGGCTGTGGCTTACCGGGTAAAGTTCTGGTGCCTGTCTCTGGCAGAGCTACATGACTTCTCTCTGACTCCGCTTTCTTTCTTCCAGCATTCAGTTTAGTTTTCCCCATCTAGCTCTGCTCTACCCTATCACAGGCCTAAAACAGCTTCTTTTTTGTTTTTTTTAAGATTTATTTATTTATTATATATACAGTATTCTCAGTATTCTGTCTGCATGTATGCCTGCAGGCCAGAAGAGGGCACCAGATCTCACTACAGATGGTTGTGAGCCACTATGTGGTTGTCAGGAATTGAACTCAGGACCTTTGGAAGAGCAGGCAGTGCTCTTAACCATCCCTCCAGCCCCCCAAAACAGCTTCTTTATTAATCAATGGTATTCATAGCATACAGAGGGGAATCCCACATCACTTTTTTGTTTTGGTTTGGGGTTTTTCAAGACAGGGTTTCTCTGTATAACAGCCTTGGCTGTCCTGGAACTTGCTTTGTAGACCAGGCTGACTCAAACTCACAGAGATCCACCTGCTTCTGCTTCCTGAGTGCTGGGATTAAAGGCCTGCGCCACCACCGCCCGGCTAAGTGCTAATGTTTTAGAAGACTTTCCCGAGTCTCTTTAAAGAGCTCAAGGTCTGTACCACCCAGAGGGGCGTGGTGGTTCAGCAGGATGGTGCAGCCCTGGCATCCACAGGTGCACCCAACTTCTGTGCCGAGGGGCCCATGAAACTCCACTGTAGTGCTCAGGAAGTTGAATGGATTTGTAAGAACCAAAACTTCACTCCTTTTTCTTTCATGTTCCATCCACCAGGAATTGCAACAATACCAAATGTCAACTTTAACTGGAACACCTTCCTCCAACAATCAGGTAAGGCATGGCTCCCTTCCTAGGACTTTGCCAGAAGCATCCCTTGCCATCTGCCCTTAGGCCCCTGTTCGAACTATCTTGCCGGGCCTCCTGCTTTTCTCTTTCTATAATGCTTAGATCTTCAGTAACCGGGGTGGTGTGACCTCCTTTCTTTATGCTTTCACTGTTTTCTTGGGAGGCATTCCTAACAGCTGGTTTCTGTGTGAGACGGTACACTTAATCTGAGCTCCATGCATCTCGCAAGACTGTCACGTGGCAGGTTGGCATCAGGATACAGACCGATGGTGGAGTGGGGGAAGGGATTTTTCCAGCCCTGGTGAAATTCAGAGAAACTTCACCACTTCGGCTCCTACTCGTGGTGTGAAATGAGCTCAGCCATGATGTGTGAACAAAACTTTATTGTGCCAAGTCTCTTAAATACAGGCTGTCCATATATGAGGCCTGCTGTATATAATTTTTTTAAGGATCAAAACTTCCAATTAGATTGCCACCCCGGTTATTCTGGGTCCTAAGGGATAGAAAAGTAAAGCTGTCTCTTGACATGAGATTCGAAGACAAGAATTCCTCTGTTTTAAGCCAACATATTTTCCCAGAGATGACCATGCTGTGTAGTGATGCTTGAGGGTGTGGTCATTCAGATGTGTGCCCTTGGGTATGTGTGATGGTCATTCAGATGTGTGCCCTTGGGTATGTGTGATGGTCATTTAGATGTGTGCCCTTGGGTATGTGAGATGGTCATTCAGATGTGTGCCCTTGGGTATGTGTGATGGTCATTTAGATGTGTGCCCTTGGGTATGTGAGATGGTCATTCAGATGTGTGCCCTTGGGTATGTGAGATGGTCATTCAGATGTGTGCCCTTGGGTATGTGAGATGGTCATTCAGATGTGTGCCCTTGGGTATGTGTGATGGTCATTCAGATGTGTGCCCTTGGGTATGTGAGATGGTCATTCAGATGTGTGCCCTTGGGTATGTGTGAAGGCCAGAGTGCAGCCTCAGGTCATCCTTAGGAGCCATCCACCTTGTTGTTAGAGGCAGTGTCTCTCACTGAGCTGGAGCTCACCCAGTAGTGCAGGATGACTGGCCAGTGAGTCTCAGGAATCCTCCCGCCTCCATCTCCCCAGCACTGGGATTAAAAGTGTACATCCCTATGCCTGGCACCTTGTTGTTTTTTTTTTTTTTTTTTTTTTTTTTTTTTTTTTTAAAAAGCGTTCTAGGGGGGCTGGAGAGATGGCTCAGAGGTTAAGAGCATTGCCTGTTCTTCCAAAGGTCCTGAGTTCAATTCCCAGTCAACCACATGTGGCTCACAACCATCTGTAATGGGGTCTGGTGCCCTCTTCTGGCCTGCAGGCATACACACAGACAGAATACTGTGTACGTAATAAATAAATATTAAAAAAAAAAAAGCGTTCTAGGGATGGAGCACAGGTAGGTCCTCATTTGCAAGTCCATTCTTTACTGACTGAACCATCTCCCCAGTCCTATATTTAGTAGTGTTTACGGGGTTTAAACTGTGGGGTCCTGGAGGGGAAAGCTGAAGTTATAGGCTTTACTACAAACTTCCAAGACTCAAAATTTGAAACCAGCTCCCTATCCACAGCTGATCCTTACGCTCCAACCCCATTTCCTCTCTAAAAGCCTCACCTAAAATCACCACAGATTGCACGTCAGCTTTAGTTTCACTTGAAAAGAAAAATCCCAAGCATTTTATTAGAAAAAAATTCTGTAGCACGTTCATCAATTCCCCATGACAGCGGCGTGGCTGTTCTCAGTGTTACAAATGAACCCCTGAGACCCTATTGCTTCTTCATGTCAGCATGTGGGTACAATTCTTCAGGACAGGGGGGCAGGCTTAAAATTGCCTGCCTTAAGGTTATTTCAGTTTCAATATATTATAGGACACGATGGAGGCGTAACTGAGACCCATAATTCCCGAACTCCAAACGGCATTTCATCAAACCCCCTAGTCTCAGGGCTGATGGCTGGGCTTGCAGTTGAGTGAGCAACAGAACAGGCAGGAGTTTTAAAACACTCCACTGAAGGCATTTTCCCCAGAGGCTGACTTGGCTACTGTCCCATCACAATGTGAACAGTTAGAAATCCTGTCTGTTCAGAATCAATGGGTGCAGGGAAGCCCTGGCTGTGGCTGGGGTAGCTGATTGCAGGAGGAATACAGCAAAGCAGAGGAACTATTAGAATTCTTCTGTGGGTTTTACAATCCAGGTGTGAGTCCCCATTTGTACAATTGACTGTCTCTGTTGAGTTTTGGTCTTGGGGGATGACTGGCCTATTAGCCCTGCTCTGTCTCACTGGGATTCTGGAGTTTGTGTGACCGGAGATTGTGCCCTACCATTTCTTTGTGCCTCAGACAATGAGAGCAGAAGACGTAGAGGATGTGGATGGGCTCTTAGTGGTCAATCGCTCTCTAAGTTCTTCTAGTCGTCTGGGTATGGAGGGTGGGCACGTAGAGCAAGACCTTGCATGACCATCTAAGTTGGTGAGTTACCAAAGTTTATAGCCCGCTCCTTAGACATCTGATGCTATTTTTTGTTTGTTTGTTTTTTGAGACAGAGTTTCTCTGGGTAACAACCCTGGTTGTCCTGGAACTTGTTCTGTTGATCAGGCTGGCCTTAAACTCACAGAGGTCCACCTGTCTGTGCATCCCAAGTGCTGGGATTAAAGGCATGTACTACCTGTCCATCTGATGCCTTTCTTTCTTTCTTTCTTTCTTTCTTTCTTTCTTTCTTTCTTTCTTTCTTTCTTTCTTTCTTTCTTTCTTTCTATATTATTTTTTTTTTTCGAGACAGGGTTTCTCTGTGTAACAATCCTAGCTGTCCTGGAACTCAACCTGTAGACCAGGCTGGCCTCGAGCTCACAGAGATCCACCTGCCTCTGCCTCCCGAGTGCTGGGATTAAAGGCATGCACCACCACCGCCTGGCCCTGATGCTATTTTTTTAAATTATTTTTATTTTATGTGCATGAATGTTTCCTTTGCACAAATGTATCATGTGCACATAGTACATGTAGTAGAATTCAGGTACATGTAGAATTCAGGGAAGAGGGCATCAAATCCCTGTAGCTGGAGTTATAGATGGTTATGAGCCATCGTGTGTGTGTGTGTGTGTGTGTGTGTGTGTGTGTGTGTGTGTGTGTGTGTGTGTGCTGGGAACCGAATCTGGGTCTCCTAGAAGAACAGTGCTCCTAAGCACTGAGCCATCTCTCCAGCTCCTGATACCACTTTTATAGTGCCATTCCTTATCCTGTATGCTGCAGAGCGTCTGACACTGCTCAGCCATGCATCTCCCAGCCCTAGCTCACAAACTAATGTTGCATCAGTTTAAAAGATCAAGCCAGTTGTATGCCACCACGACGCCATATTCAAACAGATCTACTGAGCACCAGTGGTTAGGGAGCTTCAGGGCAGCCCACAGAATTGCAGTGACTTCCTGTGTTCCTCTTATTATAGCTAGCTCTTCTGACAAGGATATGAGTGTTTACACCAAGCTCCTCACTTGGTCAGTGAGGTTTCTTATTCCTTTCCAGCTACATGTCCAGTGCTGTTATGACACAGTGTTCTGGAATTTTTGCTTCTAAGTGCCAGGAATCCACACACCTAAAGCAAAGGCCATCACAGGCCATCAAACCCAGATTCATAGGGCTGCTGTCCGGCTTTCTGTTTTCTACCGTCCTACCTTCACGTCCTGTTGCTGTGATAAAACACCCAGGGGGAGAAATAACAGCAGTTCAGGAGAGAAAGGGCTTATTTCAGCTCACAGTTCCAGGGTATAACCCGTCTTTGAGGGGGACATCATGGCAAGGACTTGAAGCACCTGGTCACACCACATTCACCATCAAGAGCAGAGTGAAGAATGCATGCATGCTTACATTCAGTTTACTTTCCCCTCTTTGTACAGTCCAGGTGCCAGACCTAGGGAATGGTGCTGCCCAGAGTGGGCTGGGTCTTCTCACAGTTCCCCATGGATACACCTACAGGTCAATCTCTATAATCTCTCACAGAGATTCTTCCCAAGATAGATTCTGGAGTGTGTCACATTGACAATTAAACTAACCATCATCCACGTTATTTCATTCGTCTTTCTTGTTGATCTCATCTTTTCCCCCTCCTAATACCTCCCCCATGTGTTTCTCACTTTCTGCCTTCCTCACCCCCCATTCCTCTTTCTTTTCTTCTAGACAAGGTCATAGATAGCCCAGTGTGGCCTTGAATGTGCTATACAGTAGAGGCTGGCCTTGAACCCCTGATTCTTCCCAAGGTTGGGGTGGCAGCTGTGTGCCACCATGGCTGACTCTCCTCCCACCATCCCCCCAACCCTATTTGTTTTTCTACGCCATGGAGCCCCTCACATCCTAAAGCCCACTCTCCATCCATTTCCAAGAAAACCCATTTGGTTTTACTATGGGATGATGGTGCTCCATCTGGATCTCCATTCTTTATGCAGACATGAATCAAGATACTTTTTCTAAAATCTACACTCCCGTCAGCACACCGCCCTTCTCACACTTACAGCTGAGGGATAGGAGAGGTGCCAAGGCAGGGTATCGTGGCCCACACCCATAATCTCACCCCTCCAGAAGCAAGGGCAGGAGGTTCCTCAAAAAACTCAAGCCTAGCCTAGTGGGTTCCAGGCCCACTAGGGCTACGTCAGACCCTGCCTTGAGAAACAAAGCAAATGATGAAAGAAGCGTGGACATGGGGGACAGGCAGCCGCAGCAACTGGCATTTGGCTCTCCCAGCTGTTCTCATGTGTGATCAGACAGCCCCGGCTTCCGTCTGTCACTGGAGGTGGATGCTAGACCACCGAGAAGAAGAAGAAGAAGAAAAAAAGGCGTATTTTGTTTCAAAGCTAAAAATACCATTCCGCTGGCCCCTGAGCTATGTTAAATACAGGCACACCCCTGTACATGCCAGGCTGGGTTCACACCTGCTCTCTGCCTAACCCAGTGTGTGAGGACACGAGCAGGCTACAGGCACAGTTCTGACTTAAACAGCAAACAAAAGCCACTCGAGCTTTAGGTAGCACCTGCTTTACCCAAGCCTTGGCAGGCCCATCTCTCTCTGTTTCCTTTTAAAAGCTAAGGACAAACCACAACACTTGCCCTTCAAGCCACCAAGGGCTAGAGGGTGCCTGCCAGGTCACTCACTAGACCAGTGGCTCCCAACCTTCCTAATGCTGCAACCTTTTAATACAGTTCCTCATGCTGTGGTGATCCCCCAACCTTAAAATTATTTCCGTTCCTACTTTATAACTGTAGTTTTTGCTACTGTTATGAATTGTAATGTAAATACTTTTGGAGCTAGAGGCTTGCCAAAGGGGTCGTGACCCACAAGTTGAGAACCTCTGTACTAGATAGAGTCCACTTCCAAGAGTGCTGGACTCCAGTCCTTGGTTCTGTGGGTTTTTTTTTTTTTTGAGCGTTCATCTGTCTGAAATGAGCTTTCTCTCTGTGGACAGGGCATGCCAGGTTCTTCTCTGAATTTTCTTTCTTTCTTCCTCCCCTCTCCTCCCCCCTTTTTTATTTCCAGAAGAAGAGCAGGCATGGAATGCCCTCGTCTGTCATTCTCTAATTTAGTTTCCTGAATTCTCATTACATTTAATCTCCAGCCCAGGAAAAAGATTTGAGAGGCGCAACGGATATAGGATTAACTCTGGCTCCCTCCAGGGTCTTCTGGGGCAGGAGGCTCAAAATCAATTTAGAGAGTTGGGGGTGTGTGTGTGTGCACTTTACTGAATAGCAAACATCAAGGCACCTTGCCTGTAGTCAGTCTGAAGTATACATTTTTTTTTATTTATTTTCATTTAAATAACTGATCTTTGAGACAGGGTCTTATGTAGCCCAGGATGGCCTTACATTTGCTGTGTAGCTGAGGATGACCTTGAATTTCTAACCCCCCCCCCCGCCTCCAGCCGAGTGCTAGCATTGTGGGTAAGCATTGTCATACCTGGTTTATACCCTGCCAGTGAGTGGGTGCAGGACTTCCTTCAAGCTAGACAAGTTCCCTACCAATTGTTCTATAGTCCCATCGATTAGATTGCTGAGGCAGCTGAAAGACAGGAGCCCAAAGGAGACAGGATTCTAACCTTTCAATAGACAGGACTGTGTTTATTGGTGCACACAGTTGGGGGCAGACTCCTTCTGGAAGGGGACAAAGGGCAAAAAGAATTGCATGGCATAGCTCACATTTCCTTCCTGAAGTCCCTGCCCCCTAGACTTGCCTGCACAGGTGGCACCGGCTCTCCCAACAGATGGTCAAGCAAGGTCCAGCAAGATGATCTGTGGCCTTGTACGAACCCTGTTTCAAGGACGAGGAATTCTATCATCATCCACCTGAAGTGTATGTGTGTGTGTACTTTCAAGTGTTTTAAAATGGATTTTTATTTATGTGCGTATGTATTTCTTTTTGTGGATATGGTACCATGTGCATGTCTGGTGCCCACAGAGACCAGAGGAGAGCATCAGATCCACTGGAACTGGAGTTTCAGGTGGTTGTAAGCTGCTATATGGGTGGTGGGAACTGATCCCATGTCCTCTGTAGGAGCATCCATTTCCCTTAACCACTGGGGTCTCTCCGGCCCCAGGAGTATGTTTGCCATTGTGAGTAAGCACTGCTCGTGACAAACAGGCATCATGGATTCTCAGCAGCAATATGGTGCATATCTTCCTATAACTCACAGGCAGCATCCTGTGGAAATCAGGGATGAGGTTCATGGACCAGCTTCTTCCCAGGGCTGTCGTTCCAAGCCATCCAGGTCCCAGACGGTACAAGGCTAGGTTTCCCCAGTACCTCTCAGCTGGGCCAAGAGGTTTTCAAGCATTTCTGAGCAGGTGACCCATGTGAGCAGGGAGGAATGAGTGTCCTCAGCACCTAAGGCACACAGGTGTTTACCAGGTCTCCCCAAGCAATTATGTGAGCTCCCAGAATGTCATCTTGGTGCAGCATTTGGCGTACCTATTTATAATTTTCTCCTAATTCAATGAGACCACTTTCCCATCCTGGGGGTCCTCATGGCTCTCCCACTGGCTGCCTTTCCTTCCTCTTCCTCCCGTGGATTTGAACACATCTCTACATCAAGGGTGTGAGGCAGATTGGAGTCACGTTTCACTCTGGAGTTGGTTGGCTTGTCCTGTTGAATATATAAGCTCCTGTCTATGTACACATGCTGTATGTGCATCTATGTGGCAGTGTGGTGTCTGTAGGTCGTGTGTGTGAATACACAGATCCTGTGTGTTGGGCTGAGACCTCTCCTTTAGCTAACGAGCCTCCCCCTTGTTTTTCCCACGTACCGAATTATATTTCCTATGAAATTAATAAGCACATTTTTGGAAGGCACTTTTGATCTCCGGCTGCAAGCAGACTTTCAGTCTGAGGCTCAGGCACACATTAGCAGCTCCTTCCCTGGGAATCAAGGCTTGGGCTGCCTTCTCATCCTGACCCTTCCTCCCCTTAGATTTTATTAAGGAGAATAGCTTATCATTTATTAAAGACAATCGCTTGACTCCTGACCTTGGATTCTGGTGCCTGAATTCCAATTCTCCGACCTTGTGTCCACACACTCTCCATAGCTTCTGGCTCAGACTTTAGTCAAACGTGCACTCACTAAGGTTTATCTGCTAAGATCAGTTAGGAAATTCAGAGTATTGGGGGGGGGGACACATAAAACCCTTAACACAACTTAGTGATATTGAATTGAAATTCAATTCAGAGACCGTAGTAACTTTTTAAACAATATATTAGTTATGCATAAAATGTATATATGTATATGACATTATACATTATGATATTTTGATACATAAATAATGTGTTATTATTTATTTATTTATTTTGTTTTTTCGAGACAGTGTAACAGCTCTGGCTGTCCTGGAACTCACTTTGTAGACCAGACTGGCCTGAAACTCATGGAGCTCCCCCTGCCTCTGCCTCTCCAATGCATGCACCACTCCCTGGTCGTTTTTTGTTTTTTTTTTAAGATTTTATTTTGTTTTTATTTACGCATACAAATCTGGATACATGCAGTTGGGTGGAATGCTTGAGAAGGTCAGCAGGGGGCATTGGCTCCTCTGGAGCTGGAGTTATAAACCCTTACAAGTGGCCTCATGAGTGCTAAACTAAACTTGGGTCCTCTGCAAGAGCAATAAGCACTCTTAACCATCATACCATCTCTCCTGCCCCAACATATAAAGTTTCCTGATCATATTCCTTCTTCCTGAATTTTCCTTGTTTCGTATGTTCGTTCTTTCTTCATTTCATTCTCTCTCTCTCTCTCTCTCTCTCTCTCTCTCTCTCTCTCTCTCTCTCTTTTCTTGACACAGGGTTTTGTTCTGTAGCCCATGCTGGTCCTGAACTCAATGTGTAGCCTACGCTGACCTCAAACTTGACGTTATCCTTCTGGTTTAGGCTACTTCTTACTAGGATTGAAGGCATGTGCCATCTCGCCTGGCTTAGAATGTGTGTGTGTGTGTGTGTGTGTGTGTGTGTGTGTGTTAAGTGTGGGGTGAGTGTGGAGGTATCAAAAGGTGCTCAGGTGTGCAAAGCAAGCATACTACCCCTGAGCTGCCTGCCCAGCCCCCAGAATCACTTTTAACGGTTTTCTAAGACAGGGCTCAGAGTCTTCCCTGTCAGTGTGATTCTGTCCAGAGTCGTTCTCATTATTCTCTTTGCTGACCATGTCCCTCCTGCACTGAGCTGCATGTATGACACAGACACCATTTTCATTCTCAAGACTTAGGTAAGTTCAGAAAGTGGTTTGCATGAGACGGAAATCGACAAATGCCCATCCTCAGGAAGACAGCCTTGCATGTGCGTGGCTTTTATGGCCGATTGCAAAGGCTGCAAACCCTAATATTTTAGACCAGCTTGTTCTGCTGAGTCTATTAATAGTTGCTATCAAATCAATTATCTTCCAGTGGCCATAAAACACCTCAGCATCTCCTGGTCTCAGACAACTATGGCTCTCCTCATGATTTTTGTGGATGTGAACTGTTGTGGTTTGTGTCTCAGCTGGGCAGCCTGTCTGCTCCAGGCCCGTCCGTGCTGTTCCCTCCTTGCTCACATGTGTCTGATACCCAGCCTCACCTCTGGTCTGGGACCTCACTCTGCCAAAATGAGTCTCTTTATCAAGTCTTTTTTCCCCCCATAAAAGTGGTATGGCCAGATGACCAGGGAGTGAGAAGGCCTCTCACATATGGACATATTCCTGCATCTTGTTGGCCAGGAAGGCTCCCACTCCATCTAGAGGTGAGGGGTGAGGAAGTCAGCTTCACTTGTCATGAGAAGAGGCACCAAGAGTGGTGCTCACTGCTGGTCCTACATCACAGATTTGGCACTCCTAGGCCTTCTTTGTATTATTATTAGTGCTATTATTATTGTTGTTATTCATGTGAGTGGATCTTTCGCCCATATTTGTGTCCATGCACCACATTCATGCAGTACCTATGGAGACCAGAAGGGGGCACCAGAGCACCACATCCCCTTGAACTGGAGTTACAGATGGTTGTGAGCTTTGTGAACTACCATGTGGGTGCTGGGAACTGGACCTGGGTCCTCCACAAGAGCAATTTGTGCTCTTAACTGCTGAGTCATCTCCCCAGCCCCTTTCCCTCTCTGTTTTTTTTTCAAAGCTATACAGATAGCTCCATTGGTAGAGTGCTCGTCTAACATGTAGGAAGGCCTGGGGTTAATCCCAACATAAACTGGGCGTGGTGGTATATGGCTGTAGTCCTAAACTTAAGAGGTGGAGTCAGGAGGATCAGAAGTTCAAGGTCCTCCTCAGCTACATAACAAACTTGCAGCCTGCCGGGACTATTATAGGAGACACTATCTCATACTCTACGCACGAGAAACAAAACAGAAACAAACGAGAAAAAAAAAAACACACCCTACTCTACAAACATATACATCTACTTTTAGAATGGTTGCAGTTTTCTGAGGTATAGTTGACAAATCCAACTGGCACACAGAAAAAAACAACAGGACGACAAGACGGATGTGTGTGTTTCCTATTCCCGGGGACATATGCTCATACCTAGCGTGCATCTGTGAATTCGTGAGTATTGCTCACCCAGAAGCCACTTTTCTAGCTGCATCAAGGAACTCACACTTTTCTCAACTGGAACTGTGCCCACGTCCTTCCTGGGACTACTCACTCCTATCGCTAGTGTCTGGGGCAGCTCTCCCAGATCCCCATCCCTCCCTCTCTATGGCAGAGACCTTGCATTTCACAGGCAGAGTGAAACTCAGGTTTATCTATGCTTGGAGAAGCTCTTGTGTGGCTAGGCAGTTAGAGGACACGCAAGGGGTCAGAAGGCTAACGTGGTCTGCAGGCAACAGTGAAGTCACTATTGCTGCAAAGCTGTATCCCCCACCCCCACTGAAGTGTCCCCCACTTTTACGTTGCAGAGATTGACCAAAATGCAGACAACCTGTACGTGTTCCTGGTAATATGTGGACTCAGACCTGTGAAGGACCCTCTGTACTTGGTAGATGCGTTCTCAGGTATGTGGCCCAGTGTCTCCTTTCCTTGTCGTGTGGATTTGTGGATAGAGATATGCCTTGCTTGGTCTTGTGTTCTTTCTGGATGGCCCCAGCTGGCCATGAATGCCCAGTCATTCTGCTTGAGATTCCTAAGTGAAGTGCTGGGATTACACTACCAGCCATCTTGCCTGGTAGGACCACTTTCTTTTCCTTTTTTTTTTTCTCTTTGCACATAAGCAGAACTATTTCTAGATCATCACTTTGGAAACAGCCAGAAGGGTAATTTATTGGATAACTATCTCTGTGCAGACTTGCAACTTCGGGTATGAAGGATGGTAGAAAAATTGTAAATAATTATAAGGCTAAAAGATTTGTTTAAAATCCTACCACTTTTTTAAAAATAAAGATCCCCTTATTTCTGTGTGTTTGTGTCTGTGTGTGTGTGTGATGTGTGTGCAGTGCCTGTGGATACCAGCAGAGGGCCGTGGGACTGCCCCACCCCAGAACTGGAGTTACAGGCAGTTGTGAGCTGCCATGTGGGTGTTGGGAACCAAATTTGGATCCTCTGCAAGAGTGGTGAATGTTTTTAACCTCCGAGCCATTGCTTTGGCCCCCAAAGAAACAAATCTTTGAGTAGAAGCATACAATACAACACACAGGCATTCTAAATAAGTGAAATCGATCCTGATTAGCATGGGTGAATGCTTAATGACCTAAGAGCACAAAGCGTGCTGTGGAGAAATTTGTAGTTAAGCTGAATTGTTTTCTCAGCTGAGACTTGAAGCCATATTAGGTCCTTTACTCGAAGTCTTTTTTTCTTTCTTTTCTTCCCAAGAATGGCATCAAGAAGAGCCCAATGTTTACATGGTGATTGTAGGTCCTGAGGTGAGTCCATGTGCTATGAATTTCTAGCTGGTGGCTGCTTTTTCCTACTGATTTTGTTTTCTTGTGCGTGTGTGTGCGTGTGTGTGTGTGTGTGTGTGTGTGTGTGTGTGTGTGTGTGTGTGTGTGTGTGTGTGTGTGTGAGTGAGTTCAGTTCCTACTGGGGCCAACAGAGGGCATTGTATCCCCTAGACCTGGATTCAGAAGTGATTACTTGTCAGGCTCCCGGTGTGGGTGCTCGGAACGGAACTCAGGTTCTCTGTGAGAGCAGTACACACACTAGCTGCGGAGTCAGCTTCCCAGTCTCTCTTCTGCTGACTTATAATACATATTCTAAAACTAGTTTATGTTTCTCTCCTATATACCCAGGCATTTTTTCTCTTTAAGTTTGCCTTTTTATTATATTTTATTGTTTATTATGGCATATGCAGGGTGGCCATGCATCTACAGCACATACGGAGAGGTCAGAAAACAACCTTAGAGAGTCTTTCTACCACGTGGGCCCCAGGGATTGAACTCAGGTGTCAGGCTTGGTGGTAAGCACCTCTATTGCTGTGCTATCTCCTTGGCCCATCATTTGCATTTTCAAAAATGAAAACCATGGGGTGGAATGATGACTCAGCCATTAAAAGCACTGGCTACTATTCCAGAGGACCTGGGTTCAGTTCCTTGTACCCACAAGGTGGCTAATGACCATCTGTAATCAGTTCCAAGGGGTCCAACACCCTCACTGGGCTCTTCAGGCATTGCACGCATGTGATGCAATGCATACATACATGCAAAACATGCATATATGTAAAAATACTTAAAAAATGAAAATCACCTGAGTCATATCTCAGTGGTAGAACACTTGCCAACTTGTATATGCAAGGCCCTGGATTCAGTTCCCAGAACCATGTGTGTTCGGGGGGCGGGGGGAGGAGATCAGATCAAAGTTAAAGATTATAGCTGCTGTTCACCTTTATGGCCAACTTACTGTAAAGATTACAATTACTTCAAACTAATTTACTGTTGCAAAGGATAATTAGATAATTCTTATGGGAAAACTGGTGGTTCATACAAAGAGAAACTTATTTAAAAATTTATAGGCCAAACTCTATGTATGGTCCGAAGTATTTTGGAACCCTTTAACTGCTCAAACTGTGACTGCAGAACTGCTCTGGAACCCAGCTTCAGATCAAGCCACTGGCCGCTATGGACTTTCATTTGCCCCAAGCACTTTGGAAAACAAAGTATACTTCATGCTCCTAGCCCGATGGGCTCTGCCTGGCCATTACCACTCTGTCTTCATGTGGCTTCTGTTCCAGGCTTCCCACTGTGTATCTTTCCCTTCAAACTCCTCTCCTGAAATCCTGTTTTGCAATGTGCTAAGATAAGTCTCTGGGAGGCGACTATATTAAGGGGATGAGGGAGCCTTCGTCAATGTGATCAGTGCCCTTATAGAAGAAGCTCTGGAGAGTTGCCCTGACTTTTTCATTGCGTGTGGACGCAGCAAGAGGCCACTACCTACGAACCAGCAAGCGCAGCTCATGAAATGCTCAGCCTGCTGGTGCCTTGATCCTGGCTTCTAGCCTCTGAGACTCTCTGCTGCGTGTGTAGGTCCTCCCAAGTGATAGTACAGCACAGCAGTAGCCTATCCGAGCTACGGCATCAGTCCTCTGTGGTGCTGAGTGGAATTCTCATCTGTGCAGTGTGAGCCACCTCTTCCAACTCCTTGTTTTGTTAGGCTACATGGTGAGAGGCCAGCTGGGAGTGTTTGCTAACTGACACCGACAGAGAGGGTATCCACAAACCTAGGAAACCAATGTACACCAGTCCTTCTTGGTGAACCAGGGAGATTATTGGTGTTACTGGCAGGACCATGGGTGACTCAAAGGCAGCTAGTGACAACACCAAAAACCCCACCCAACCTGGGTGATGATGCATCCCTGGGGCTTCTTGCCCAACTTGCGGACAGTTCCCCTGAAGAGTCTCCTCTTCCCTGGCTACCGCTTCCCTGCTTCTGGGACCTCAGGGGGCTCAGTTTGTCTTGTGACTTTGTTGTGTCTTTCCTCAGCCTCCCACCTCCATCCAGGAGGAAACGGATTCTCCATAGCATCCATCAGCCGGTCTTACTTTTACTCACTAGTTTAGAAACTTGCCCCAGAATCTAGCTACCACTTTCTACAACTTCTCAGAGCCTCGTCAATTTGTCTTATTTATTCTAGCGCCCTGTGGACCTTCCCAGCACGCACAACTGTTCTCTGTATTCTTACAGCCTTTGGAAATAATTGTGTTTACCTAGAATGAGGGCAGAGATGCTAATAAAGATAACCAAGATGGGGAGGGGCTGGTAAAATGGCTCCGTAGGTGAAGTGGGTGAAGGTGCTTGCTGCTAAGCCTCTTGGCTCCATTTCAGTTGCAGGGATCCACATGATGGCAGGAGAGAAACAATTTCCAAATGTTGTCCAGTGCTACATATGCAGCCAAATTTAAAATATACATACATACATACATACACACACAATCAAGGGCTAGAATCTGTACAGCCTTGTCAGAGCCCGTGGTGAGAAGAGACCTCTTGTTAATCTCATGACATAATACACAGTATAGCATGAGAAGTCCCACAGTCTTCAGAAAAATCCCAACACTTTAAAAGTTCAATGCCTTTTAACTGTGGCTTCCTGTTAAATTCAAAATAAGTTGCACACTTTTTATTTCAAGAGGGGAGAACCAGGGCATAGTTAGAATCAGACCAAAGCAAAACCAGACTCTAACAGTGTAAGCGGTTCAGTGTCTGACATCTGGGACTCCATCATGAGCCAGGCTCCAAAGGGCTTAGATAGTCCCAGCCTTCTGGTTCTGCCACTGCAGTACACATTGCCTGTCCTGCAATGCTCAGGGTAGCTTCACCCCACACCCGTCACTGTCCCCAGTGGCCACTCCATTATCTGGCATCTCCAGTATTCTGACATCACCCCTGAAACTAAGGCTTCATCCTCACCAGTGATCTCTCCCATTGCCAACACTCAGCTTCTCTCCTTGAGCGCCTCAGTCCTGGGGTCACCCATGCAATCGAGGCTGCACCTTGACCAGTTATCTTCTTCCTGGGCTCCCTTCAGGGACTCTGCCTCTGCCTCCATGGCATCAAGCCTCAGATTCTCTCCGCGACCCCTTCAAGCCTGAAGCCTCCGCTACAGCTGCAGCTATCACCCCACCAATGACTTCCTTTCTGAAGGGACTCCAGCCCTGCCTGCTGTAGGTTCCTCTCACCCACTACACCCTCAAACCAAGTCCATGTAGGAGGTTTCCAGACCTTACTAAGTTTGACAGCCAGCTTGAGGTGCAGCCTTCTGAACCACTGCTTCTGCGTGCCAGCCCCAAGGAAATACCTTTTAGAAGATTCCTCCTGAATTGTGCTGGTCTCTCATTACTCACAGCTTAATTTTCAGTCCCAGCAAACCAGAAACCAGGTTTGCAATTTAAAACATCACATGAAGGAACGGTCCTGATAGGGTCTCTGAGAGACCCCCAAACTCCCCTCAGATACCCATAAGTCAGGTCTGCATTGCTCTCAGCCTTATCCTCCAGCCTCATACAACAGCCGCCCCCCAAGCCTCGAGGACTCCAATGCCCCTTCAGCCCAAAGCTCCCAAATCCTTTCATAATCCTCCCCCAAAACAGCATGGTCAGCTCCATCATGGCAAGATGCCACTCTTCTGATACTAGCTGCCCCCCTAGTTTGTTTTCTGTTCCTGTGATAAACACCATAAGGAAAATCAACTTAGATGGGGAAAGGGTTCATTTGGCTTACAGATCACAGTCCATTATGAAGTGGGGCCAGGGCAGGAACTCAAACGGTACAGGAACCGGAAGGCAGGTGAAGTAGCGGCCATGGAGGAACGCTGCTTATTGGCTTGCTCCTCCAGGCTTGCTCAATTTGTTTTTTTATATGACCCAGGCCCACTTGTCCAGGAGTGATGCCACCCACAATGGGCTGAACCCTGCCTGCATCAATCACCAAGCAAGAAAATACCCCTCAGACTTGTCCACAGGCCAATATGATGGGGGTGGGTCAGTGGCACTCCCTTCCAAAGCCTGCACAGTAGCTTCTCCTGAGATGAAATTCCCCAGGGTCAGGGCTGGCTCAGGTTGGGTACTTCTCAGATGTTCTTTCCTGACCTCTCTTTCCAGACGCATTCTCTACCATTTCAAAACCTCCACATGTCTAAAATGGTCACAGTCAAGTGCTCAATTTATCATCACTCTGAGTCTGGAACAGGAGATTTAAACCATTTTGTACTTGACTTGGAGTATTTGCTGTGGGGTTAGGGGCTCACATGCTGATGAAGTGAGTTTGCCAACTGGCCAAGTGTCAGGACACATTAAATGTCCTGTTTCAATGGCTACAGCATACATTAATACTACCCCACCCCACCCCCAAGCCTCTTGAATCTTCCTGTCTGGACCCTGATATGAGCGTACTTTCTTTTGGTCCATTTCTGCCTTTGCTCTCTGCAGAGCCGGCATCTTAATAAGCACTTGTGGTATAAGTGGGATGCTTGGCAGGCTTATTTAGCTGTGCTAGGTCATGTCCCATGCCTCTTTGCAAAGTTGTGTCAACTTGGCTAGAACATGGCCCATGAAGCAGACTCCCCGTTATTACTGGGGACTCGCTGAGTAGTTCGGCAGTGACCACCTCTGCCTTGTAGCCCCAATCATGCAGAAGACTCTGGTGAAGATACCGAGTAGGTTCATTCACATGCCTCTGCCGCAAGTACCAAAAAAGGTTCCCGGCTCAAAGCATGCCAGAGGACATCTTACGAGCTCAATGGAGAAATCATGGGGAATGCTGAAGAACCTTGAAATGAGCACAACATGCCTCATCATGATAAATGTCACCAAGGCTGAGAGCCTGGGGAGAAAAGAGGAAAAGAGGCCCTCCCACCTTGCCTCTTAGACCTGGCTAGTGTTCCAGGTTCAAGGCTCAGGGCTCAGGAGAGTGTCAGGCTGTTATTTCATAGGGACAGGGCCACCATCCCTATGCAGTGGGGGAGAAGTGAGTGAGCCATGGGCAGGCGGGATGAGATGGCGGCTGAACAGGACAGCTACAACAAAACCCAAAACTGTTTATACGCATACACACATTTTATTTTCAAGATTTATTTCACTTCTTATGCATATGACCGTTTGACCTGCATTATGTATGTGTAGCACGTGGATGCCGGGTGCCTGCTGAGGTTTCACGTGGCTGTACGGTGAAGGATATCATGGCCCTCACTGACTTTAGGGACAGCTACCTAGCTGCTCTTGAGTTAACCATGTGCCTCAGTTTCCCCATCTGCAAAGCAGGAATGGCTGAGACAGCAGTCCCTGCCTCCCAGTTTGCTAGGAGTGAAAACTTGCGCAGTTCCTGTCCTTGGGGTGGTGTCCTTGTGGCTACAGGGAGCAGAAGGGACCATTATCACCAACGTTCCCTTTCTGCTCTGACTGCTGGGATCCTGTTCCAGCTGCAGAGTGCTTGGAGCTCAGCTTGGGGTTTCTATAATGCTCCTTTGATCTCTCAGTTTCCCCATTTGAGAGAAGCATGTGTTCCTGCTCACAGGGCATCTCGTACAGTACCTTTCCCGGCTCTTTGATAAGCATGCTGGAGGCCAGAACGTTTGCTTTGGGCATGACAGCTTAATGACTTTGCCCAGTAACTCCTTACAGTCAAGATTATTTCCTCTAAGCCCGAGAGAGTTGAAACAATATATTTTGTTAGGAAATAAACAAGCTTAGAAGGAAGAAATGGGAATTTTTCTCTGCTGCTTTCAATGTTTTTTTTTTTTTCCCCTTTAAGAATTTCATTAAGGAACAGCATCCCCTCTTCCTTTGCTCTTTATTTTGTGTTTTGTTCCACTCGGCTTCACTAAGAGATTTGAAAATGAACTGACGTGGAAAGTAAACCCAGAGAAAGCCAGCGCCGATTGTAGTTTCATCTTAAGGCTCGCTCTTCGCTCCTTAGCTATGCGCCAGCCTTGCATCTCAGCTGCTCAGAGCACGGGCTTCTTTGCTTGACAAATTCTCCTTCCCTGAATCGTTCATCATGCGAGCCAAAGCATGCTAATAAAGATGAAAAGATGACCTGGCGGAAGTACCTAACCCCACATACAACGTTAACATGAAAAGTAATGTGGAATGAAAGGCTTTCGGTTGTTTGTTGATTTTTCTTTGTGTGTACGTATGTACATGACATGGTGCATGTGTCTAGAGGTCAAAGGGACAGCTGTCTGGGGTGGGGAGGATGGGGGTGTCCCAGGGATCAAACTTAAGTCGCTGTGCTTGGTGGCAAGCACAGTTGTCCACTGAGCCATCTGGCCAGCCTAGAAGGAGGGTTTCATTTGGGGGTTGTTAGTAAGATCTAGTTGCTTACGGTACTGGAACCTGAGGCCTCGAGAATGGGAAGTGGAAAGGGAGTTCTCATGCATGGGATGTTGTAGTCACTGCATGGGGTCCAGGGAAGGAGACGGAGGTGCAGAGGAAAGAGGCAGAGCTATCGTAGATGGAGATCCTCCGTGGCAGGTAGCAGGATAGTTAGGGAGGAGGTGGTGCTTCTAGTCTGGGTAGTAACCGGGATTAAAAGCATTTCAGAGATACGGCGTCCTGGAGGCTGACTCCTGGAGGCTGGGACATAGGTTGGCCAGAGGGGGAATAGTGAGGAAGGTGGCAGGAATTTCATGGGCCTTTACTCTGTGTGTGTGTGTGTGTGTGTGTGTGTGTGTGTGTGTGTGTGCGCGCGCGCGTGCGCAGATACATAATCACCACATGAGTGTAGGGGCTCATGGAGGTCAGAAGACAGTGTCCAGATTCCATGGAACTGGAGTTACAGATGATGGTTTTGAGTGTTGCCCAATATGAATGCTGGGAACCCATTCTTCTGTAAGGGCAACAAGTGCTGTTAGCCACTAAAGCCATCTCTCCAGCCCTGACACCTGGCTTTTTACAATGTGGGTTCTGAGGATTGAACTGAGGATTGAACAAGGCAATCATTTACCAACTGAGCCATTTCTCCTGCCTCTGTCCCTCAAACTTTTTAGGATGAAATCAAGCAGAACGAAGGGAGCTTGACTTGCAATCTGCCCAGATGGAAACACTGCTCTAATGCTTTCCTGCTCTGGGACTCTGGTGAAGCGACACCACCTCCTGTGCGGAAGTGTTTAGTAGTAACATTGTTGCTAGAACCAACTTAACAACTGTAAAGGACTTGCCACATGTTCTTCTAGCTTAAGTGGCTACAAAGTATTAATTATTAAGGGCCGAAATACTAGCGATTTGTTGTTCATAACTATGAGCCTCTCTCTGCACAGATCTTCCTAGGAATAATTACAAATTCTTACACATTCATGTAGATATGATGTAGCCCTTCAGATTCCCAGGCATGTAGAGGCCCCAGGGACATCAGCAACCCTAACACCGACAGCCCTTTGGGATCTTGGGCAGGCATCTGAGCAGTCGCAAGGATTCCAGGTGCACCATACAACACTTCTCTCAGGAGAAAGTGAAACCGAGTTCCTGGGAGAAGGCAGTCTATCACCTGCCATTAGAAGTGGCTATACTGGCGTTTGCTTTCAGCTAGCCAGCATGCTTGTAATTCATGATGGCTTTTGGCAACGTGTAAATGAGAACAGAATGAGAACAGGGATTGGATCTGCTTTCCTCGCAGCAGCCGTCCGGCGCCAGTGTCGGGAGGGGCTGCTGGCACCCTGCGCTCCTGAGCTGGGTTCACACCCTTGCTGTGTCTCTGAAGCAATCTCTAGGATTTTTTAAAAAAAGTTAAAAAATGTCTTTTTATTTTTTATTTATGTGTTGCATGCAAATGTCATTGAGCCATCTTGCCACCTAAAATAAGTCTTTTTAAATTTTTCCTCTTTCTCCCCCCCCCTTTTTTTTTCTGAGTCTCAGTCTCATTATGTAGCTTTAGATGACTCACAATGTAGACCAGGTTTGCCTCGATCTCACAAGAGACCCACCTGCCTTTGCCTCCCAAGTACTGGAATTAAAGGCGAGTGTCACCATTCCTGGCCTCTAATTTTTTTAAAAAATAGATTTATTTACATATTTATTTTGGAGGAGGCACATGAGCCACGGTGCACGTGGGTCCTGGAGATCCAACTCAGGTCTGGTTTGAAGGCAAGCGTCTTGAGCCACTGAACCATCTTCATCTTGCTGACTCTAGAATTTTGTGCTGAAGAAAGCTTTTTCTATTGTTTCAAAAGCGTTTTAGCAGTCAGGCGGGAGACACTGAGGGGCCAGTCTGTCTGATGTAGTTTGTCAGATGTCTCAGTGAGGGCTGGACAACTGACTCTACGGCCTCGGAAGCAAACTGACCTTGAACTCTGGAGCCAAGTCTGACCTTGAACTTCTGTCCTCCGGCCTCCACCCCTGAGGGCTGTAACACAGGTGTGCACCGCCGTGCCTGCGCCTCCTGTTTTCTGGATGCATTTATGTTGCTACCTAATTTAGTCCTTTCTCTTTGTGTCTGAAATTATACTTGTGTGGGTAAACACATTTTCGTTATTCATTGGCGGAGGGGGCGCATCCTTGATTTGCAAGCTGCATTTTTGAGAAGGCTCCTCTGTAAAAACAAACTTTGATTCCATGAACTACTTTGTCAGAGGCTTACTAAGGTTTCCCCTGCATCCTCTTGATTGCTTTTATGACAGATTCCATCTGCATCATTTAAGAAAGCAAGCCTTTCTCTGAAGGATTGGGCACTTAAATTGTCCTGTCTGTAGGAATGCTTCATTGTCCTTCAACATCCTGAGGTTTCCCTGGACTCAACTCTCACAGAAGGTGACACACATAGACCAGGTGCTCCCTGCTCCTTCCTGTTCTTGTCTTCATTGTGTAACTGCTAGACTTGGACTGTTCCTCGGTTTTTTCCTATATTCATCCTTTTTGAACTACTGGGTGGGCTTTGAGCCGGTTGCAGTTTATATTCTGTAGACTCGGATTTAGGTCAGGCTCACCCCAGCCCCAGGCAGGGTCTATCTCAGGCTGGCCTGGAATTTGCCACATAGCAGAAGATGAACTCCTGATCCGTTTGCCTCCTTCCAAGTGTGAAGATTATGGGTTTTCATCATCACACCTGGTTTACGCAGTGTTGGGGATTGAACCCGGGGCTTTATGCATGCTAGTTAGCTGCTCCACCACCTGGTGTCCATCTTTACGGTCAGGATGTAAAAATCCTTTCTCTCTCTCTCTCTCTCTCTCTCTCTCTCTCTCTCTCTCTCTCTCTCTCTCTCTCTCTCTCTGTGTGTGTGTGTGTGTGTGTGTACATGCCATTGTGCATGTGCAGAAGTGAGAGGACAACTTTGGGGAGTTATCTCCTTCAACCATGTGAGTTTCTGGATCCATTCCAGGTCCTCAGGCTTTTGCAGCAAGGGCCTTGATCTGCTGAGCCGTGTGCCAGCCCGAGGCTCAGAGGTTTTAAGTGTTTCTTGTCCCTCTCTTTTTCCAGGTGGATCCAGCGTTTACAAGGGAAGTAAAAGACCGGGTGAAGAGGTAGGTGTGGCAGGCAGGTGGCATTTTGCACTCTAGGAATCGTGACTGGCAGAGTGGTTCACGAGTCCCACCTTGCCCATGGCAGACTCCGCTCTAAGCGGGTTGCCAGTACTGCATCCTTTAATGTTCCCTGTGATCCCTCAAGGTCATGCTTTGGGCCTCAAGGTACAGGCAAATAAATGGATGCACTTGAAGTGTAAGATGCCCTACCTCCCTAGACATCTGTGGAAAGGCCATAGCAAACCATTTTGTCTCACTGCATATCCCAGGCTGGACTGGAATCAGAAGCCTCCTACATGGTGGGATTCTAGGTATGTGCCTCCATGCCTGGTTTAGTGAAGACCACTTGATACTGATGACATTGAAAAAAAAATTAAAATAACAAAGATTTAGGGACAGATGAAGGCTCAGTTGGTTCAGAGCACTGGCTGCTCATGTAGAGGACCCAGGTTCAGTTCCCAACATCCATAGAGTGACTCACAATCACCTATAATTCCAGTTCCAGAGGATCTGATGCCCTCTTCTGGCCTCTGTGAGCACTGCAGTCACATGGTTCACATGCATAATGGCAGGCAAACAGTGATGTTTATAAATCAGCCGGGCTGTGGTAGTACATGCCTTTAATCCCAACACTTGGGAGACAGAAGCAGGCGAATCTCTGTGAGTTCGAGACCAGCCTGGGCTATAAGAGCTAGTTCCAGGACAGGCTCCAAAGCTACAGAGAAACCCTGTCTTAAAAAAAACAAACCAAATCAATCAATCAATCAATCAATTAACCAATCAATCAGCAGGGCTGTGGTAGCACATGTCTTTAATCCTAGCATTTAGGAGGCAGAGGCAGGTGGATCTCTGTGAGTTCAAGGCCAGCCTGGTCTACAGAACAAGTGCCAGGACAGACTCCAAAGCTACAGAAAAACCTTGTCTCATAAAAAAACAAAGATTTGGAGGAATTTAAGGAGCTGACTTGCGTTCGGGCTGATGTCTATAGACTCTTTGGAGATAACTGATCAATGTATCTTTTAAAATTGCATTTTTTTCTGCTAGGAACAAGGGACCCAGCTTCACTGGCTGTACAAGTTGAGTCTCAATTGTTCATATAAAATTTGAGCGGGACAGTGAGCCAGGCTGAAACAACCATGCCATCCCTGCTCTGTTCTTTCAGGGCTGCAGGGGTGCGGCTAATCCGGGAGATGTGTCAGGAAGACCTGCACGCGGTGGTGAAGAGCTGCTTTGCGCTGGTCAACAGCTCGGTCTCCGAGGGCATGTCAGCCGCCATCCTGGAGGTAGATGCAGCTCAAATGTTGAGGATAGGGTACTGGGTTATTCTTCCTTCTCTTCTCTGCTTTTTTAAAAAGATGTATTTACGAATTTCGAGTTATGTGTGTGTACATGTGTCTGTGTGGGCGCATGTGCAAGTGAGTGCAGTGGCTGGAGAAGACCAGAAGGCGCTGGCGCTGGAATTGCAAGTGGCTGGGAAGCCGCCACCCGAGGTGGGTGTGAATTTGTATCCCCCTGAAAGTATGTGACATGGCATTGTGTCATCTTTGTGTGAAGCCAGCTCTCCCTGTGCCCTGTGATAAGTGTCAGCCTCGGCAGTCTGTCCCCTCAGCAACTACCTTTGAAACCAGTGGAGAGCAGGTGCCAGTTGCTCTCCTGTATGTAAATATACTTTTCCCCCCTTCCTGTTTCTTTTTTTTTTAAAGATTTATTATCTATATAGTGTTGTCTGTATGTATGGTTGCAGGCCAGAAGAGGGCACCAGATCTCATTACAGATGGCTGTGAGCTACCATGTGGTTGCTGGGAATTGAACTCAGGACCTCTGGAAGAGCAGTCAGTGCTCTTAACCTCTGAGCCATCTCTCCAGCCGTGAGCCTGGAGTCACTGAGTGGTTTTCTAAGCTGCCTACCCAGCTTTTCCTGCAGAGGAATTGCTCCCAGCCTCCGCTTAACTCACAGAAAAGGCAGCTGTTAGCAATCCTGACGCCCTGGAAATGTTGATGTGGCCGGCGTTCCTTTGGGTGGAGGGCTCTCAATGAAGTTGATTTTAGGGGGAGGGCTAAGCGTGTCTTTCTCGTCAGAATCACTTCAGATGGCCAGGGCAGTTAATCACAGAGCACACGCCCATCAACTGGTCAGGGAGGTGACCTTTTGACCTTTCTGATCTGCTTTCCTGTGCTGGCAAGTACAAATGCCCCTTGGCTAAAAACACGCCTTTCACTGAAAACTCCTCCAAAGCAAATCTCGGCCGGATGCACAGCAACTGGATGGTTATTGCTAAAAACCTGTCAGGCATTTCCCATTTAAGCAGATTGTGGATTTGAGCCCCACATAGAATTACCTAAAAGGAAGGGATGGGGAGATGGTTCAGTCAGTAAAGTATTTGCTCTCTCTGTCCCTTTCTCCCTCCCTCCTTCCCTCTTCCTCTCTCACACACTCTGACACCAAAATGGCACAAGTGTTTTGAAACGCTCTTACAGGGTCCTTCAAGGTCCTCCAGTCACTAAAGCTGGCACTACCCACTAAGGTCAATCCCCGGGACACACAGGAAAAGCCAGCATGGTTGCTTGTAAGTGTTAGCCCAGGGCTAGGGATGGGGGAGAGTGGAGACAGGCAGATCCCGCTGGGCTCGCTGGACAGTCAGCCTAATAGAATCTGTGAGCTCCAGGCTAGTGAGAGATGCTGTCTCAACAAGGGATATAGTTTCTGAGGAAGGCCACTTCACATTTTCCTCTGTCTTCTACATATCCGTACGTACCCCTCCACACACAAAGGATGTGAAAGATGGTCTTCATTTCCCAGTGTTCCTGTTTGGAGCACCAAGATGTCACACACAGACGGACACACACAGTCACACACAGACAGACACTGTACCTTCTGGGTGAGGTTTTGACCCCTGGGTGAAAGGAGGGCTGTGCTGGAAAGCTAAGAGCAAGGAGGAGAATGCTTGACCTTAGCTGGTAGCGCCAGCTCTGGTGATTAGAGAACTTTGAAGGACCCTGTAATAGCGTTTCAAGACACTTGTGCCATTTTATGTCAGAGTGTGTGAGAGGAGAAGGGAGGGATGGAGGGATGGAGAGAAAGAAAGAGAGAGAGAGAGAAAATTTTATGTGGTACATGGGGCAGTACCATCACTTATTCTTTTGAAAACCCAAAGCTATTTTTCAGCGTCAGAACTGGAAAGATGTAAGGGCATTTATTTGGGATGTGGATGCTGCAGGAGATGAGGAATTTTGCAAGGGGCTGTGTAGTCTTTGGCACAGAAGAACCATAACACCAGCCACTGGCCAACGCCCACCAGAAACACCCTCTGCTTGGTTCTGTGTGTCTGTATGATTTATGTCTTCAGATCATTTCCCCACACTACCAGTGCTTACTCAGAATGGTCACGCATGTCACTAGAATCCAAGCAAAGAAACCCCTCTTCGAAAACATACAGACAGAGAGGGCAGTGTTTAACCTCAGGTGTGACCCAGGACTGACGAGCAAGCTCCTCCCCCCCACATAGGTGGGCTGTGTGTCCCCAAAGTCTGGGTGTTTCTCGTGACTTCTCAGCCATGAAACATAAAGACTGTTTCTATAAACCCCAGGTAGCTCTGATAAGGGTGGGGGGGCTGGCTGCAGGGCTTTTAGAGAGCCATACAGGGGGTTCCGTCCACCCCACAAGAGGAGGTGGAGCTGGTCTAGGAAGGCCAAGTGATCCTGTTTCCGGAGGGAGGCTGTGGGTCTTGTGTTCTGACGTTTGTGCATCAATCCCGAGAGCCAAGCTCACCCCCTCCTCTGTCTTTCCCTGCTCACTCGGGGGATTTGCTCTGGATGGGAGTATGCCTATTTCCAAACACTGTCTAGCGCAGGGCTTTGCCGGCTGCACTGCTACTGGGACCAGCTTCTCAGTGTGCTCATATTCTCAGAGCTTGTCTGTGCTTAGAATTTGCCATTTTTTTTAAAAAAAAAAAAGATTGATTTTTTAGTTTTAATTATGTATACTCATGTGTGTTTATGTGGGGACATGTGTACATGTGTGGGAGTGGCTGTGGTGGCCTGAAGAGTATGTTGTACCCCCAGATCTAGAGTCACAGGTGGTTGTGAGCTACCCAGCTTGGGTGCTGTGAACTGAACTCCAATCTTCTGCAACAGCAGCAAGCACACTTAGCCCCTGAACCATCTCTTCAGTCACATCCACCTTAGTTTTTTTTTTGAGCTAGAATCTTTCATAACCTGGAGTCTAACAGTTAGGCTAGACTAGCTAGCCAGTAAGCTCCAGGGATCCCTCTGTCTTGCGGGCCCCCAGCTCCACACCCAGGATTGAGATTATAGATATACATCACCATGCCTGGTTATGTTTTTAACACGACTCCTCGGGGATTGAACTGGGGTTCTAATGATTGCAGGGCAAACTCTTTACCACCTTAGCCATCTTCCAGGCCCCTTGTCTGACTCTTCAGTGACAACCCCCATCTTCTGTCCTCCTATCTTCCCAGGCGATGGATTTGGAAGTTCCTGTGCTGGCTAGGAACATCCCTGGGAACTCGGCTGTGGTAGAGCACGGTGTCACAGGACTGCTGTTTACAACCCCTGAGGTAAAGAGAGTCCTTTCCCCATGTTGGCCTCACTGGTGTGACTTCTGTCTGTCTATATGAAGAACGGCCATATGTTTGGGTCCCTCGTGAGCCTCTCAGCTCCTGCTGTGCATCGAGCTGCCTGGCAAGTTCTGTGGTTTGTTCTCACCCCAGAGGGACACGCAGCATTTAGAAATCCAGGGTACCTCTGACCTGAGGGTTTTAGCTCAGTGGCTGAGTGACTTGCTTGGCATGCATAAGCCAGGAACGGCAGTGCCCACCTGTCACTGATCATTCAGAAGGTAGAAGCAGGAGGATCAGTTCAAGGTCAGCCTCTGCTATAGCACTAGTTCAAGACCAGCCTGAGCTACAAGACACCTTGCCTAAAAAAAACAAAGCATAGCTAACCTCACATAAACAAACAGACAGACAGACAGACAAACAAAAAAATACAGATGCACAGGTGTTCTTTTAAGCGGTTGTCTGGGGCAGGGTGGAGCAGAAGAGAAGGGACTCTAGCTTCCTGGTGCCTTGTGACGCTGTGTGCATCCTGGGGCCTGGAGGCACAGCTCCCTGCCTCTGTCATGTTCAGGTCCTCTCAGCACAAGCCCCCCACGAGCCACAGACACAGCCCCCCCCGCCCCCGACCACAGAACTTACTTGCAGATGTGTTTCAACTCAGCATCTTCACGTTGGCTTTAGCACAGCAGGCCTTCCTGGTTCTCTGTGGGGAGAGCCGCGATTCTTCACACTCTGAAATGGTGTGCGAGACATGGATGTTGCCCGTTCTTTGTTGCCCTCGTCATCTCCACCAGACATTACCTGGTGCGTGGCGGGATAGGTTCCTTTAAAAAACAAATAATGCAAACTTTAAGGAACTTCAGGCTGACATTGTATTCATCTCACCCACCGTGGAACTCAGACTTTAGCCACTTGTTGGCTGGCTGTAGGGAGGGCAAATGTAATTTCAAATATGCATTCAAATATGTATGAGAATCAGCATTTCATTTATTAAGAAGAACTGTTCTGTCAGACCACCAGCTTTGGGAGTTAAAATATGTATATGAAATGCATAGGGCATAAATAATGTGTAAGCATAAATGCTCTTTGAATCCAGGCTAAATATAGTTACTTATTCTGTGTTAGCTGTTATTCCTTAATTGAGAACATAAAGAAACTTGATCTCTCCATGTAGGGCTGGAGATAAAGGGCTGAAGAGTTCAAAGAGATTGGGAAGGTAGGGCCTGTGTAAGGGGGTGGGGTACATGGCCAGGAACCTTGGGCAGAGTCTGGGAGCTCAGAGTAGCTCCAGTGGACAGGCAGCAGAAGAAAGGGGCCTTGGTTTGTGGAGCATAAAAATTGAATTTGGTCAGCCACCATGTAAACTTGAGGGAGGAGGAGGGCAGGGGAAACCCATGGACCATGCAGCATAGCTGGGTGTGTGGCTGTATTGACCTCTAGAAAGAGGATCATCTTAGATGCTGGGATGTTGGTAGGTTGCCAGCCTAGCATGCATGAAGCTCTGGATTTTGGTGCCAGCAATGCATGAAACCGGACATGGTGGTGTGTGTCTACAAATCCAGCATTTGGGAGGATCAGAAGTTCACCCTTGGTGACAGATGTGTGGAACAGGGCACTCAACCATTGGTTTTGTGTCTGCCTTTCTGTCTCCAACCTTCTTCTCCACCCCTTTAGAGTGCCCAGCCTTCCAGGGTGATTTCTGCCGTCGAGAGATGGAGATGGTTGGATACCCATGTTTAGGATTTGAGCCTCTGCATTATGTGGTTCTCTAGCACCTGAGACAGTACCTGCCCCTAAGCCCTTGTTCCTTGATATGAATGGTAAAACCAGAACCTGTATTCCTCCCCTGCCCCCCTCCCCATCCTTATCCCTGTGACAGCTACTTGCAGGAGCATAGAGAGGCATCTGGAAGGAAAGGACGGTATTGGTTTGTTTTCTGTTGCGGTGGTAAATGCCATGGCCAAAATCAACCTGGGAAGGAAAAGATTTTATGTGGCTTACACATCCCAGTCACAGTCCATCTTTGATGGAATTCAAAGCAGTAACTCACGCAGGAGCGGAAACAGGAACCATAGAGGGTCCCCGTGGTTTGTTCAGCCTGCCTTCCTTCCTTCCTTCCTTCCTTCCTTCCTTCCTTCCTTCCTTCCTTCCTTCCTTCCTTCCTTCCTTCCTTCTTCTTTTCTGAGACAGGGTTTCTCTGTGTAGCCTTGGCTGTCCTGGAACTCACTCTGTAGACCAGACTGGCCTCGACCTCAGAGATCCCCTTACCTCTGCCTCCCGAGTGCTGGGATTAAAGATGTGCACCATCACCACCTGGCCCGCAGTCGGCTTTCTTATACAACCCAGTATCACCTTGCCTAGGGGTGGTACCACCTGGAGTGGGCTGCACCCTCCCACATCAATCAACAATCAAGAAAATCTGATGGAGGGAACTCCTCAGTTGAGATTCCTTCTTCCCAGGTGACACTAGTTTGGGTCCAGGTGACAAAAACTGAAGCGGCACAGGATGTTTGCTTTGGGAACCTTACAAGGAGAGCCTACTGGATCATCTATATCTATTTATCTATCTGTGTCTATGTCTGTGTCTGTATCTTCAACTATCTATGTCTATCTCTATATCTAATCTCTCTATATATATCTAATGTATATGCATATCTATATATGTATGTGTAAATCTACATAATATGTTTATGTATGACTATATATATCTATATCTAATATATCTATCTATCTATATCTCTATATCTCTCTTTTTCATCTGAAAGGCTGATAACTAAGCATATTTCATGGTTGTAGGTACAGAATAATCTCTGTTTTTGTATACTTTACCTCTGGAAAATTTCAATTAAACGAAGCTCTCCAAACCCGCTCAGCATTGATTTCTCATTACCTCAACAATCTGGTTATTTCTCCATTTAAGAAGAAACGAGTCCAGTGACTTTCCTGGGTGTTTTTATAGCTTAGTTTTATAGCTTCAAAATTAAGATCCACACGACATTTAATAGAAGCAGTGAATTCATCTTCTGCCAGGGTTGCGTTCTTCAAAAGAGGCTCCCGCTTATTCTCTAGCAGGTTTTCTATTAGCTCTTTAGACAACTGTAGAGAAATAAACTTTGGAATATTAGTGGGGGCAGTGGCTCATGCTTATAAAGGGCATGTTATATTCCATCTCCTGTCCTTAGTGGTCAACATGACTTCTTCTCTTCTCTTCTCTTCTCTTCTCTTCTCTTCTCTTCTCTTCTCTTCTCTTCTCTTCTCTTCTCTTCTCTTCTCTTCTCTCCTCTCCTCTCCTCTCCTCTTCTTCTCATCCCTTCCTTCCTTCCTTCCTTTTTCTCAAGACAGAGGTTTCTCTGTGTAGCCCTGGCTGTCCTAGAACTCACTCTATAGACCAGGCTAGCCTCAAACTCAGAGACCCACCTGCCTCTGGCTGCTGAGTGCTGGGATTAAAGGTGATGCATCACCACTGCCTGGCTAACTTATGTTTTATTTCTTTTCTTTTTTGGCTTATGTTTTCTTAAAGAAAGAATACACATACACACACACACACACACACACACACACACACACACACATTCATTTTGAGACAATGTCCATGTAGCTCAGGCTGTTCTCAAACTCTATAGAGCCATTGTTGACCTTGAATACCTGATCCTCCTGCCCGCCCCAACCCCATATTCCCAGTACAGAGATCACAGCTGGCCACCACCACACGGAGTGTACGCAGTACTGGGGATGTAATTTAGGGCTTCATGAATGCCAAGTAGGTACTCTATCTACTGAGCTACATCCCCATCTCAAAGCTTATGTGTCTCCTAAAAACAATGGTGTTTTCTTTAAGCAGGGATGGATTTGATTGTGTTTGGGGAGAGCAAGGTGCTTTGGGGGATTTTTCTGGGCTGGGAGGTGGTGGTGCTTAGGGGTCTTGTTCCCATTTGAAATCCACTGTGGCTTTCTGTTGTATGCTGCTGCTTTATCCAGAAAATGGAGGCAGGCCTCTCTGGAGGTAGAAAATGCTGTGTCAAGTGCTATGAAGATTTTGAATAATCAAATCTAGAAAGTATCAGTTTTCAAATTTAAATTTAGAGCCAGCAAGATCACCTAATTGTGAAAAGGCACTTGCCACTGAGCCTGAAGATTCGAGGGTTGTCCCTGGGAACTCAATGGTGGGAGAAGAGAATGGCCCTGAAAATTGTTCTCTGACATCTATATGCTTTTAAAAAATGAGAACAGCCGGGCAGTGGTGGTGCACACCTTTAATCCCAGCACTCGGGAGGCAGAGGCAGGAGGATTTCTGTGAGTTTGAGGTCAGCCTGACCTACAGAGCTAGTTTTAGGACAGCTAAGACTGCTACACAGAGAAATCCTGTTTCAGGAAAAAAAAATAGGTGTACAAAAATAAACAGAAGTTAGTTAAATAGTCACTAAGCATCCAGTTCCCAGTCCCCGTGCATTTGGATGCTCAGAGATCCCAGGAGGAGTAGGCCAGGCCTCCAGTGTTGAACAGAGGGGTTCAGGTCAGTCTCTGTGTGGTGCATAGACATCAAGTAGGGTTCAGCTCTGTGAGTCTGGACAGTCACACCTACCATAAGAGGGTTAGAGAGTGAGCCTTCCCAGACACTGAGGTCCTGCAAAGAGCCCAGCCCAGGGGAGAGATGCAGAAATGGACATACACACACACACACAAACTCATGCATGCATGTAAGCCCATGCATCCCACCCCAAACAAATGCTGATAGTTGCTCTCACCTCCCTCTCCTTCTGTAACTCTATCCTCCCTTCCTTCCTCCATCCCTTCATCCTCTGCCCTCTCCCTTACCCCCTCCCTTCTGCGTTCCTTTCAGAAGGAATTCTGGCACGTTCCCACCTAGTAGTCCCCTATAGTAGATTCTCTCAGCCCGTACTTATCCAGGTTCATCAGGAGTAGGGACCTTTCCTGTCTAAGGCTCAGCCCTGCCCTTTGCTGGTGACAGATGGCACAGTCTGGCAGAAGGGAAACCCCTAGTGACCCCTGCAGCCTGGGCTTGATGAGTGTGGTTTGATGGAAAGAGCCACCAGATGGGGCTCATGCCTCAGGAAAACGGAAGTTGTACCTGGAGTTACCACAGGCCTGGACCCATCACCTGGGCTCAGTGTGGGCCTAACTCTCAGGGGATCAGGGACAATATCAGGAGAATCCTTCTAGTCAAGAATTGTTGCAAAATATGAGGGAAAGAGGGTTCATGGTTTCTCCAGTGAGCTCCATGGTGTTCCCACCATCCCAGCTTCTGCATTGTCACCTGCTAACGAGAAGAGTTCTCTGTATTGCTGCCAAAAGATGAGTTGGACACGGACCTGCAACCTGGGGAAGGGGCTGGTTGTGTGGTTCAGAGGGATGGTTCCTTTCCTTACTCTTTCAGTTTGCCTGTGCCCTGTGAGGGCTCAACCAATCCCATTGCAGGATCCCTCACTGGGCACAGAGGTTGGTGGACAGCTTTGGTACCCAGGTATGTGGCAGATATAATGGCATCCCCGAATCAGAGAAGAACAGGGCCGCTCTATGGGAGCAGGTGCTGGGCTGATGAGTACCCTAGAAGTCAGCAGGCGTCTGAAGTGTCCCTTGGAGGATGCCCTTGGGCTGTCATGGGCAGGATAATGCTAGAGGGGAAGGTGGGAGCTGCAAGCAGACTCAGTCACCCTCCTGCTGGTGCCTCTGCTTGTTTCCCACCGCCTCCACTTCCTCTGGGCTTTGTCTCCAAGACAGAACCAAACCCAGTATCCACTGTGTCCCATCTCTGGCAGGCAGCACTTGGTCCAACCTGGGCTATTTATTTCAGCAGCCACCTCCACTGCAGCACCTTTCCTGGCCCTGGGCAGCCAAAGGAACCTGTTTGAAACAATGCAATTTCAGTTCCGCCCAACACATCTGGGAACCCTCTGTGCTTCCCATCATATTACAGGGAATGATGCACGTCTAGGCCAGGCTGGGGGCCCTGCCTAGTGCCCACCATGCCCTCCTCTGCCCAGACCCACTGGTTGTGGCCCACAGGGGCTGATCTCTGCACAGAAGGCCATTCCCATGCTAGCTCCTTTGTTGGAAGAGCTCTCCTTGGTCCAGGTAAAGGCTGGGTTCCCACCATAGCACCCCAGATCTGCAGTTTGCATTTCTTCTTTTAATCATCTGTAAAGGAGCCAGCTGCCTCTCATCAGCCCCAGGCTCCTGGAGGGCAGGGCCAGAGGCTAAGGAGGAGGGCTGTGGAATGCTGTCTGCTGGGCAGGACAGGGTTGTCCCATCCATGGACTCACCGGGATACACGACTTAGTTTTCTGTTGCTATGATAAAACATCGTGGCCAAGGAAACGTAGAGAAGAAAGGGGTTATTTTATTTCATTTTTGACTCACAGCTCTAAAGGGCTAGAGTCCATAATGGTGTGGACAGTGTGGTGCACAGGGCAGGTGCAGGAAGTGGAGAGCTCACAGCCTTGACTGTAATCAAGAAGCAGAGAGCAAATTAGTGGTTGTGGAGTCTTTTTTTTTTTTTAAATCTCAAAGCCTGCCCCCCAGTAATCAAGGCTGCATGAGCTAAACCTCCCCAAACAGCATCACCAACCGGGGAGCAAGTGTTCAAATGCCTAAGATGATGCAGAAGGCATTTCGTGTTCAAGCTGCATAAGATCTGCACAGGATCAAAGCCAATCAAAACGTCAGCACAAACGGAGTAGGGGGTTCCTGGGGCTGCAGCCCTAGCTCAGAATCTATAGGCAGTTTGTGGAAGAGGGAGAGTCATTCTTGGGAGTTTGCGACTACTGGAAGGTCGTCAGTGGATGACCCGAAACCACGTGCTACTAACGTGGCTCAGTGCGTGCAGCTTCTCTGCCTTTTCCTGATCTCCGTTAGTGGCTTTCAAGAGTGCCATATAGGTCCAAGAGAGAGCACCTCTCTCAAAAGTCACTTGACCTGTTTAAGTCTGCACTTGGGTGTGCTCTGGGGTGACAACTGTGTGGGACCTGTGACTGCTCCAGGCTGAATGACTCTGCCCCGATTTAGTGGGTGCCCTCCACAGATGTTTTTCTGGGGCTCTTGCTTTATAGTTCTTTGGTCTGTTTGGTGTGGTGGCTCCAGGTAGGTTTCAGATATGCAGTCTGATCTCGCACACATAGCCTGGACTTACAGGAGGCCACGGAGTGTGGACCAGTCAAAGGTATTCTCGCTCCTTTGCCATGGCTCCTACTGGTTGGGAGTGACTCTCGGGGTTATTCTCTCTTTGAGTCAAAGGAATGGGTTGGGTTCACCCCAAGATGTGGCTTGTCACAGCACCATAGTCAGTGTGGACAGATAGGGCTATCCATGGGTGCTGGGCTCAAGTCATCTCCCTGGACCGCATTACGCTAAAAGGTGGTCATTTCACTGAGAGGAAGGAAAAAGTAAGTGCTGGGCTGCAGGCTGGGGTGTTTGTGGCTGATTAAGCAGCTGGGTACCATGGAGATACTTCTGCTAGTCCAGTTGGGGCCAGCTGCCAGACTCATGAGTCAACTTGTGCTATAGTTGAGCAGGGGCTGGGTAACTACCCAGCACTTACTTACAAGATGGTGTTCCTCTTGCATTGGCATTGACTCTGTCCTTGGTGTCTCATCCTCAGTGAGGCTGCCCCAAGCATCTTTCTGCATCATTTTCCAAGGAGACTTGAGAGAGCAGAGCAGAAACTAAAGCTAGATTTTACTTCTAAAATCTACTAAGGTTTCTTTCTTCAAAGCTTTGCCTGTAAGTCAAAAACAGCATCATTTCTGGCACACCATGCTGATGAAAGCAAGATCCCAGGCTTGTCCACTTGCAGTTATGGGGGGGTGGGGATAGGCCTTGACTCCAACAGGGAGGAGTGACAGAAACTACAATGCAAAGACCCTTGGATGAGGGATGGAGGGCCAGTGGCAGCTGACTTTGCAGACAGTCCTTGACCAAGATCAAATGAGTGAGTGGCAGGTAGCTCATCTGAGCACAGGGACAATATCCTGGCTCAGTAGATGGTCACTGCTGAACCAGGAGTAATACTAAGATTTTCTTTTCTTTTTTTCTTTTCTTTTTTCCTTCCTTCCTTCCACCCTTCTCTCTCTCTCTCTCTCTCTCTCTCTCTCTCTCTCTCTCTCTCTCTCTCTCTCTTTCTTTTTGGTCTGGCTATTTTTCTTCTTTCTACCTCTTTTCATGTTCTCATTAAGATAGTTGTAAGGTCCATCTGATTTCTAGCTCTGATCTTTCTTGCTTCAAGCCCTCTTTTCCCAGATGTCATTGCTGAGTGAGTAAATAAAAAATAAGGAAATGGGTGTTTTATCAGAGCCTATCCCCTATCATTCAGGATTTTGCTCTAAAATTGCCCTGCATTTTGTAGCGATAGTAAGCAAGGGTCCCGGCTTCAGCCCAATCCTCCACATCAGATAAATCATAGATATGGCCGGCATCATAAAGTAATATTCCTGAGCGCTAAGCCCCTCAAATTATTTTAATAAGAATGCTGTTCTGCCACGCGGTGAAAATAAATGTTATGTTTTTATGGTGAAAAGAACACCAATTTACTAGAAAATGTGTACATAATACATAAAAATAAAATCCCACCCACATAAATGTTGCTATTTATATTGCCAGCTATAAAAGGCATTCAACATTTAATTAACAATAATTTTGAGAATATGTGGACGTTCCTACTTGACAGTAAATTCTCACACACTGTCTTTTGGTTGGAATTTACTTGAGGGAGTAAGAGAATAATAGTAATTAAGTGTATATGACTTTCTGCATGAGAGTCTGAGTGTGTGTGTGTGTGTGTGTGTGTGTGTGTGTGTGTGTGTGTGTGTGTGTGTGTGTGTTGTGGGCACAAGTATGCATGCGGGTGGAGGGGTGCAGTGGAGACCAGAGGAAAACCTTCCCTGCTGTTCCCCAGACACTGCACCCCATTGCGCCTGATTGCTTGTTTTCTGTTATACCAGGTTTAGAATTAATTGTCTTAGAATTCACAAGTAGGCTAGGCTGGCTGACCATTGAGCCCCAGAGATCAACCTGTCTCTGCCTCCTTAGTACTGAGACTACAAGTGTGTGCCACCACATGGAAGTCCTTTGCTATGGATGCTGGGGATGGAACCCAGGTCCTCATGTTTACAAAGCAAGCACTTTCTTGACTGAGCCATTGTCCCAGCCCTGTCAGCGTGACATTCTGTAGCAACTGTCACTATGGCTGACAGATGAGCCCCATGTGCAAGCCTCCGTGTCTACTTCAGGAACGGGAGTTTGGGAACTTAAGCCAGGTTCTTGCTTCAACCCTCCTGAGAATTCCAGGCAAGCATAATAAATAACGTGTGCTCCCCTCTTCTCCCTAAACAAGCTTTGATATCAGGATACATCTTAATTTCCTAATTATGAAAGGCTTTGAAATGAAGGGTTGGTCAGCAGGAGCCTCTCAATGCATCAGTTAATAATACACACATGGTCTGAGGGGAAGCTCCAGGAGCCGAGGTGAGAAAACCAAAACCCAGGGCCTTCCCATGCTCGGCACTCAGCCTGCAGGGACAGTGACCTTTGCTCCTTCACAGGTGATGGGGTGAACTCAGAGATGGTAACTAGCATGTTAGAAGGCAGACACTGAGTGAAGCAATGCAGAACTGTAGTAAGAGGCGCAGGCTGTGTTCCCAGCACCCGGCTCCCAGCCGCCCAGCGCAGGGCCCCTTGTTCCGTCCCGCCAGGCTGGCTTAACTCCCAAAATAATTACACAGAAACTGTATTCATTTAAAACACTGCCTGGCCCATTATATCTAGCCTCTTCTTGGCTAACTCTCACATCTTGCTTTCACCCATATCTAGTAATCTGTGTATCTGTGGCTTTACAGGGAAGATTCTAACCCATCCATCTCAGGTGTGGTTATTTCATGCGTAAGCTAGCCAGGCAGGATGGAACAAGGGGCCCTTGAGCTGGGCGTCTGGGAGCCGGGCACCAGGAACGCGGCCCGCCCGGTCCTCATACTACAAATTGGCGCCCAACGTGGGGCCCGAACCCACGACCATGAGATTAAGAGTCTCATGCTCTACCAACTGAGCTAGCAGGGCAGGACAGAACAAAGGGCCCCATGCCGGGCTGTGGGACGGGGCCACTGCTCCTCTTACTACACAGAACTCAGACACAGATTTGACCCTGAATCCCAGAGCTCCCTTCTGTGCCGGGTGGTGCCTGAGCATGAGGCTCTCTGTGCCCAGTGTGAGGCAATGGTCTCTGGCTGTGACTGCAAGAAGAGCGAAGAAATCACAGCTCCTATCACTGCAAAGAAAGGAGATGGGATTTTAAAAAAAGTTCTTTCATTAGCATATGTTAATTATATATATTTAATGTACTTAGAGCATACTCCCGACTTGCCCCCTCTTGTCCCGCCCTCCCTCCCATTGATTCTCTTCCTGATGAGTCCCTTTTCTTCCTCCCCTTCCCTCCTGCCCTTCCTCTTTGTGACTCAGTGGCTATTCTCATAAGCCTGGGTTCCTTACCAGTGGCTACTCTCTTACCAGTGGGGACAGTCTCTCTCTTTCTTGCATTAGCTTTTACTACTGTGATAAAACCCCATAAACTGAAAGCAGCTTGGGGAAGAAAGGATTCACATGGCCTCTAAATCCCGGTCACAGCCCATCATTGGGGAAAGCCGGGGAGTCAAGCAGGCCAGGGACCTGGAAGTGAGAACTGAAACAGGCTGTGGATGAAAGCTGCTTACAGGCTTGCTCTGCATAGCTGTCTAGTCTGCCTTCTTATAGCCCCCAAGATCACCTGTCCAGGGGTGGCACCACCCAGAATGTGCATAGCACAACACTGTACGCCTTCCTCCAGTTCTTACAGTCAACCCCCAACACCGTGTTCTCCGAGCAGCCTGGAGGGTGTGATAAACACATCCTGTCTAAGGCTGAGCCATTTATCCTCAGCATTTTTGACCACATATGAGTCTCTGTGTAAGCACCGCCCACTGCAGAAATAGGCTCAAAGGATGATTCTTATTGGATTAAGGAAGACTGGAGAGAGGCATGATTGACAGCTCTAGGGTTTTCCCTGGGCGTTCCCAGCAGGTGTTTATGGGCACAAATTTGTATATGTGTGTGTGTGTGTGTGTGTGTGTGTTTGTGTGCATGCTGCTTCTTATAGTTGTTCACTGCAAAACGGCAAGAACAGTGTGAGCATATGGTTGTAGATATGGCATATGTACGTGTATGTGTGTGCACATATATTTGTCTGTGTGTCCACACACACATAGACACTAACATTTTTATTTGTGTGTGTATGGGTGTGGGCGTGAACGTGCCACAGCGCACACATGGAGGTCAAATGACAATGTATGGGAGTCAGTTCTCTCTTAACACCAGGTGGGTCCTGGGGATTGAATTCTTGGTGGCAAGTACTTTTATCTACTGAGCCATCTGGCCAGCCTGACATATAGTGTTTCTTAATCTCAGTGCTTGCACTACTCTGATACCTCACTGAAAGTGCTGTTTCTTTAGACTGTGAGGCAGATGGGGGGCGGGGGTGGTAGTAGTGGGGGCGTGCGATGGAAGAATGACCAGGAACTGGTGCAGATACAGGCTTTCAGACAGCTCCTCAGGTTCCCTTCCGCTCACCACTCATTCACTTTCTGTCTTCCAGGAGTTCATTCAGTTGGCAAAGAGACTGGTCAGTGATCCCGTGCTGGAGAAGGAAATCGTGACCAATGGAAGGGAGTACGTGAGGACATACCACTCCTGGCAAGTGGAGAGAGACACTTACCAGCGCCTCATCAGGAAGCTGGAGGCGAGCTTGGAGGATTAAACCACTGAAGTCTGTGCTTCCCCACATCTGTCCCAATAACTGTTGGGTGCTCAGCTCTGGGTAGATGCTGAAAGATGGGACCTAGTCCTGGACCGCTGAAATCCCTGAGTCCCCAGGAACATCTCCACCCCCATCTCTCAAGTGTGGCAGACACAGTTCCAAAAGTGTTTACAGCTCCATCCTGGATGGGCTTGTGACTCACTCCTGAAAGCGCTTCGGGTTCAGTCCCAGATGCGATTACAGCTCAGTGCAGGTGATGGAGGTGCATCTCAGGGGCCTCTGGGCAAGTCTTCCAAGAACTGCTTTTACAACTTCTGGAGGCTAATTTTAAGCATCCACAGGCCTGCCTTCAGAGTGACCTTTGCCTATCATTGCCAGTTCACAAAGAAGAAACAGAAAAGCCAGGACTGTCAACTGAGCGGAACTGACAGCATTTTTGATAAGATCTTGATCTGCAGCCCATCTCGGGGTCCTGATGGACATGGGGGGGGGGTCAGGTTGTGACTGGCATGCTAATAAGCCCTAGAGAGGCTGTGAATGGGTTTTATCAGAACACTTCACTCCTCAGGGGTACAGCTGAGGGACACTTGCCAAAAAAGGCCCTCAGGTCCCTCCCACCTGTATCACATCACAGGGAGCCTGGAAGATGATTGGATGGCCCCCAGGATGGAGGCTGGGACCTTAAATTCAGCCTGGGCTGGCTTCCCTCTTGCCACTAGGGAACTGAGGGCAAGTGCTGACTAAGTCACAAGTCTCCAAACAAAGGTGGAATCCCAGACTGTGACAGGAGGTCTCTGGGGTGTGGGGAGGTCAGCCTGGGGCCTTTCAATGGATCTCCCCACATCAGCACACCGAGTTTCCAGTGCCCTCTTGCGGAATTCCAGCCGGGCTGAGCTACTGTAAGCAGGCTATGGAATGACCGCCTGTGCTGACGTGAGCAGCTAGGAGGAGGAGGGAAGAAAAACGCGGCCAAGAGTCACACAGGAAAAGAAAGTGCCAGACTCTGGAGGGGACGGGGATGACTGGGAACCTGTACTGTCCTTGTTCCAACTTGGAAGGCACATCCTGGGCCTTTTGCTTTTCTACAGGAAAAGAAAAGAAAGAAAGAAATGCTAGCAGTCACATTTCATTTTAAGAGAAGTGGACTAGAAGGAAGCAAACTTTGTAAGCTTCAGGGATGAGACCAAAATCCCATTCCTTAGGGAATAAGCCGGCTTCCCCATTTCCGTACCTCAGACCCTGCACAGTCACTTTCATGAAGGCTCCGGCAGAGGCGGTGGCAATTCCGTAGTCCCTGAGTGCCTAGCGTCTGGAGGCCAGCTGAGCAGTGTGCCCATTCCCTTGGCCCCTGACTTGAGCTGGGGTCCTACCTCTCTGGGCACAAGGAGAGGGAGGGAGTAAAGAAGCCTGAATCCTGCGGACAGTTCCTCTGAGCCCAGAGTTCCCACCCACCTCAGGAGAAGTGCACAGAGGTCTCGTCAGGCGTCATTGTTTACAAAGTGGGATGCTCTGGAACGCAGGCCTCTCCTTTGCCCAGTGTCGATATCACTGCCTGACCTCCATCATGCCAGCATCACTAAGTTCCATCTTCTGCCATGTGCACTTTGGGGAAGGGAAGGTTCTTAATTAATAAAGTGTGTCATCATCAGGCATACATACAAAAACAGCCGCCGTTTATTTGTCCCAGGAGTGCCTCTTGTGGTCCCCAAGAAAACAAATAGGACACTCAAGTGTCTGATTGGAGGGGTTTGATATGAGCTTATACTAAAGTGTGATAGTTTTCCCCTTGCAGGAACAGACACTGCAGTGACCGATAGAGAGAGGTTTATGCAGGCTCTCAGGTTGGCCCTATTGCTTTGGGCCTGTGGCAAAGAAGCATCTTGACAGGTATGATTGGCAGAGCAAATCTGCCCTCTCCACACCTGGGAAATGAAAGAGAAAGAAGAGGCAGTGGTCCTAGAACCCCGCTCAAGGCTGATAATGACCTCAAGAACACATAGGAGGCCCTCAGAGGGGCACATGGCAGCTGTGCTTTCAAGTGAGCGCGTGGGGTGGGCTGCTGCAGGCCTCTGGATGGGAGACACTCTGACCACGCAGGCCCAGGCGGGAGCTTTGCAAATGTTGGCGTGCTTAGCAGGCACCTTGTACGGCCTGGCTCTTGCCAGTCTTGTTACTGCTTCCCTTCACTCATGACTGTTTCTTTATGTCAGCCCCTCACAGACCATATCCATTCTCTTTCTAGCCATGACAGAATCCCTAACAGAAGCGGTAACTGCCAGGGCATTTGGTCCACACTGGAGGCTGTGGTGACTCTGTAGCAGGGGAGGCTTTGGCCTAGCTTGTTTGAATTTTGGTTGATCAGAGAGCTGGGGTAGGAAGCTATGGCAGACCAATGTCTTCAAAGGTAATGCCCCAGTGATCCTCTCCACAAGGTTCCACAGCCTCTCTAGAAGGCACCATCAGCTGGGTTGCACAACGTAAGCACCCATATGGATGGTTCTCATTTAACCACAGTGTTTCCCACCCTCCATTTTGTCAAGCTCAGCATTTCCTGCCTCTTTTCCAACATTTGCAATTCTGCTTTGCAGTCCAAGAAACACATTATTTACTTATTTAGGCTTACTTTTATTTATGTGTATATGTATGAGCCTACATAGGTTCATCTATGTTCAGAAGCCCACAGAGGCCAGTAGGGGGCATCACAGTCCTTGGAATTGGAGTTTCCGACGACTGTGAGCTGCCTAATGTGGGTGCTGGGAACTGAACCCTGGTCCTCTGCAAGAGCAGTAAGTATCCTTAACCGCTGAACCACTTCTCCAGCCCTCGTGGTGGTATTTAAAAAGTTTTAAACATTTTAAAACACTAATCAGAGGGACACGCTTAACAGGGACATGGAGGAGGACTCTGGGGACATTGTGTTTGACAACAAGAAAATAAAAAATAGGGCCTGGGGAGATGGCTCAGTATGTAAGAGCACCTGCTAAATGAGCCCAAGGATGAGTTTAGATCCCAGCATCTATGAAAAATGGCCACACCTGGCCACTGTTTGACTTTTTCTGGAAAACAGGTTACTTAGCCCAGATAGGGAATCCGAGGCACACTAATGTACGAAAACCAGCAAGGCCCAGCTTGGTGAACCAGTGAGTTTGTTGGGGTTACTTACAGAAGTGTGGGTGAGGATTGCCTAAGAGCATAAATTCCTTGCTGCAAAGGCCAGCCTGGGTGCCTCTCTGCAAGAGGTGCAGGCAGCTTAAGAGGTCAGAGAGTCTCATCTTCCTCAGCTGTCCTATCTACCTATATAATTTTGGCTTTGTGTGTCTGTTCAGTTTCAGGGCCTTCTTGAGACTTGTGAGTTGTTCACTTCCTGAGTCTTAAGAGCCTCTCTCCAAGATAAAATGTTTCAATACAGAGGAAATTGCTATTTATCAGTCATATATGCCTATAAACACAGTGTTCTGGTACAGGAGAGTCACTGGGGCTTACTGGCTACCACACTGGCTCTATGCTTTCAGTGAGAGACTGTTTCAAAGAAATAAGGCAGGGGCTGGAAAGATGACTCAGTGGTAAATAGTATTGACTGCTCTTCTATCGGTGCTGGGTTCAGTTCCCAGCACACACACACACACACACACACACCAGAAAATCCCCAAATGAGTAGTGGTTTAAACAATATAGAAATTAATTCTTTCCCTCTCAAATAACAAGACTCACTCAGAGGAGCCAGTGTTTTATGGGGTGAGAGACCCACACCTTTTCCATCTTGCTTTTGCTCTCCCTTGTGAAGGGAGAGGTGGCCATTACTAACTCATGGTACAAGGGGCTGCCTACATTCTTCCATCATGCCTGAAGTCCAGGCAAGAACAAAGATACCTATCTTTCTCTTCAAGATAATTCTTACTTTGGGTCATATCCCATAGCCACATATAGCTGCAAGGGAAGCGGGGATCTACAAACTCCTGGGTCCAGTGGAAGAGTTGTAATCTGTAACTGGGGAAGAAAAGGTTATGTCTGCATAGGGTGGCCCTGCTGTAGTTGCAGCCATTGGGTTATACTGAACTGAGATTCTGGATGTGGCTATAGGCAGCCTGCTTTGTATAATTGCTGAATAACTTTTAATGTCAAGAACAGTGTTTTCCTGGACTTTAATTTAGCCTTTAAGGTCACCCCTCACCTTTACTCTGCCAGATGATCATTTATATTGCAAGTTCTCTGCCAGTGCATCCTATTGATCAGCACCTCAAACTTTGCCGCTCCTAAATTAAAAACTCCCAGTATAAGAGAGAACGTGACCTTTCGTAGCATGGAATGTCCCTTTGCTTCAGGTGAAGCACAGCCACAGGAAACAGTAAAATAAGTGTATTGATTACACATAGACACAGGCTCCCTCTGAATGTCCTCATGGCAGTCTGGAGTGAGTAAACACTTTGTTGTATGTGTTGGAGGGTTCTGGGACATTGAGATCTTTTCCAAAGAGATCTACCAGTCAGTGTTTACTAAAGTCACCCTTATACATTAAAAAATGAAATTCATGGGGCTGGAGAGATAGTTCAGCAGTTTAGAGCACTGGCTGCTCTTGTAGAGGACTCAGATTTGTTTCCCAGCACCTACATGGTGGCTCACAACTGTCTATAACTGTAGTTCCAGGAGATCTGACATCTTCTGACCTCTTAGGGCACAGATGTACATGCAGGGAAAATACCCATACACACAATATAAAATAAATCTAAAAAAGTTTTTTAAATAACATTCATGGGGCTGGTGATATGGCTTGGTGGTGAAGATCATGTACTGCTCTTACAGAGGAGCTGAGTTCAGTTCCCAACACCCATGTCCAGCAGCTTACAACCACTTCAGCTTTAGGGTATCCAAGATGACCTTTTCTGGCCCCTGCGGCCCCCCTCCACTAGCCTGTTGACAATATCAGGGCATGGATTTTGACAAGTGAGTGTTAAATATAGACTAGAGTTCTGCTCTGGACAGACCTCCTAGGCTATCCTAATGAGTTACTGGGTCAGTCCAAACAAAGGCTTACTTTTGTGTGCAGGGTAATACATCAGCATTAACGTGAGTACATTCTCCATCTGTGTACGCTCATGCTCGAGTGTGGTTTACTGTGAAAAAGTCAAACTCACAGGTTTCCAGCAGTTGAGAGCTGACGCAGGCAGTGCGCAGTCTGATAACAGTCAATTTCTATTTTTTTTAAGATTTACTTTTTATTATTTTTATTTATGTGTATGTGCATTGCCCATTGTGGCCAGAAGAGGGCATTAGATTCACTGGAGCTGGAGTTTCAGTGTGGGTGCTAAGAACTGAACCCGGGTCTTTCACAAAAGCAGCATGTGTTCTTAATCACAGAACTGAGCTGTTTCTCCAGCACCTGGAGTCAGGATCTTGTCTTTGGACTTGATAAGGTGCTTTTGAGTGTCAGCAGAAAGAGTAGCTATTCTGAACACCAAAGTCTGAATCACAAAGCAGGGCTTTGAGGAAGAAAGGTTTTAGCCTTCAAATGCAAGGTCTAGATGTGTCTGTCTGGAAGGCCTCAGGCATATCTGTGTTTGAATTGTCAGCCTGGAGAAAAGAGAGACTGTGTGTGTGTGTGTGTGTGTGTGTGTGTGTGTGTGTGTGTGTGTGTGTGTGTGTGTGTGTGTATTGGTGGAGGCTGCTCATTCGTTCCTGGCTTCCCAGACTTGAAATAACTACACAGAAACTGTATTAATTAAATCACTGCTTGGCCTATTAGCTCTAGCTTCTTATTGGATAGCTCTTATATCCTAAACTAACCCATCTCCATTAATCTGTGCATTACCACGAGGTTGTGGCCTACCGGCAGATAAAGTTTTAGCAGACTTCAGCAGAGGCGTCTGTCTCCTGTGGCATCTACATGGCTTCTCCCTGACTTCACCTACTCTCTCTCTATATCTCTTCAAGTCTGGATATATTTTGTTAAGCCTTTGGCTGAAAGCAGCTTCTTTATTAACCAATGACAATAAAACATTCATAGCATACAGAAAGGAATCCCACATCATATCTCTCTCTTTCTCTCTCTCTCTTCTCTCTCTCTCTCTCTCTCTGTCTCTCTCTCTCTCTCTCTGTGTGTGTGTGTGTTTGTGTTACAAGACAGGGTTTTCTCTTTTTCACACATGAAAAGGTAGCTGAAGAAATTCACTCGCACATACTACCTACAAATTGTTCTTGCTTGAGGTAGTTTAAAAATAACAATTTTGTAAACGGAAAAAAACTCTGAATTTTCATTAGAGAAGATTTTACAGCAAAAGCAGATTCTTGCCCCTGGGACCCCATATACATGTAAGAGGCAGGATGCCATGTTCCTGCCCTGCTTTTCTCCATCATCTTCACACAGGGTCATCGTCACATGCAGGCTGTGCATGATGTAGCCTCTGGACTACTGCCATACTGGGCTATGTGTCCCACCCACTACCCCCAGTCCAAAGGGTGAACAGTTTGTCACACATAAAATTCCAAATGCTGGGGCTAGAGGAAATGGCTCAGTGGTTAATAATGTGTACTGTTCTTGCAGAGAGCCCCCGTTTGGTTGCCAGTAGTCACATCAGGTGGTTCACAACCTCCTTTAACTCCAGCTCCAGAGTACCTGGTACCCTCCTCTGGCCTCCAGGGACATTTGTACTCATGTACACACACAGAAACACATAAATAAAACATAAATCCTTAAAACATTCCGAGTGCTATCAACATCATTATGCAAATGAAATTACTCGAGTTTTCATCTCACACATGTATGAGGAAGCCAGTGACAAACTCAACAAATTCAAATACAGGTTCAAGACACGAAAGTTCCTGTCTTAGTCATTCTTCTGTTGCTGTGAGGACACCAACAGATATATAGAGAGGTTATTGGGGCTACAGTTTCCTAGTGTTGGTCCATGACCTTCATAGTATGGAGCATGGTGCTGAAGCAGTAGCTGAGAGCTCACATCTGATCTACAAATAGTCGGCAGAGGAAGGAGGGAGAGAGAGGAGAGGAGGGAGACACACACACACACACACACAGAGAGAGAGAGAGAGAGAGAGAGAGAGAGAGAGAGAGAGAGAGAGAGAGAGAGAGATTGAAAACTTACTTAGGGCAAAGAGTTGGGGCTATATACCTTTCATCCCAGTACTTAAGGGGCAGAGACAGCAAATGGCTGAAACTTAAGGAAACTCAACATCCTTAACCATCAGAGAAATGCAAATCCTAACAACTCTGAGATTCTATCTTATACCTATCAGAATGGTCAAGATCAAAACCACTGATGAATGGATGGATCCAGAAAAAAAAAACCATATTGAGTGAGGTTCCCAGACCCAGAAAGACAAATATAGTATGTACTCACTCATAAGTGGCCTTTAGACATAAAGCAAAGAAAAACCAGCCAACAGTCCACAACTCCAGAGAACCTAGACAACAAAGAGGACCCTAAGAGAGACACACATGGATCTATATAGGAAAGAGAAAAAGACAAGATCTCCTGAGTAAATTGAGAGTTTGGGGTTCACGGGAGAGGGGAAAAGGGTTAAGGAGAGGAAGAGAGACAAAAATATATAGCTCAATAAAAACAATACAAAAAAAAGAGGCAGAGACAGGCCAGCATGGTCTATACACAATGAGTTTCAGGACAGCCAGGGCTGCATAGTAAGCATGCCGAGACCCTATCGATCGATCGATAGATAGATAGATAGACAGACTGTAGATAGATAGACAGACTGTAGATAGATAGATAGACAGACAGAATGTAGATAGATAGATAGACTGTAGATAGATAGACAGATTGTAGATAGATAGATAGATAGATAGATAGATAGACAGACAGACAGACTGTAGATAGATAGATAGATAGATAGATAGATAGATAGACAGACTGTAGATAGATAGATAGATAGATAGATAGATAGATAGATAGATAGATAGATAAGGTTTCCCATTCTTAGATCTGGCAGTTCCTTTCGGTCTTATGCCTTGGTTCCACACTACACCACCATCTTATCTCTAAAATAATTTATCTTTCTTGCTTATGCCAGTTTGGGCTGGACTGTGGTGAGAGAGACTAGCAAGTATGCCTAACCTCTGGGCTGCACAGAACCAAGGATGGCTACCAGTGCAGCCGAACCCGACATCACAAATTACTTAAAATCTCTTGAGATTTTTTCCCTGTTACTAGATTGTATAGTTCTTGAGTTTGAATTTTGTAGATGGCAATGTGATGTGGAAATGTCAAAGGTTGGACACACTTGGTAGTAACTCAGTTGGGACAAGTTGTGACGTTCACTAGTACGGCACAAGCAGGTCTTAGGTGACAAGTCTCCGCTTGAGTTCCATTGAGCCTGGAGCTTGATGAGCCACCCCACGTCTCTAGGCTGTGTTCTGGCCAGCAATTCAATAACCTCATACACCTTTCTCAGCCTTGGTTAGACCTTTGTGCTTTAGGCCTCACATGGTCCGAGAGTTGCAAGAACGAGTTCTTGGTCATGGTGAAGAGTGCTAATGTGCTTGGATATCAAGTATCTGCTCTCCTCTTTGTCAACAGAAGTGTGGCTTTGCTCAGGGACGCAATGTGCCTGAATGACAATGCTGTGGATGTCTAGTCTGAGTGTGTGGGGTATGACCTAGAGGTTTCAAAACAAATCACCAAGAATGACACTAGGAGAGACAGAAGCCATTCCTTCTGGCCGTGCAGAATTCAGGTATGATGGCTGGCACTCCAGCAGCCATCTTGCAGTCATTAGGGCAGAGAGAGGTGACAGCTGGCATGTTCTCATAGACAGGTGATTTAGTGGTATATTTCCATGGCTGCTATAACCTTTCTGTTTCTAGGGAAAAGAAATCTGCTCTCATGTATTTTATTTTGTTTTTAGCTCTTTGTCACAGAGACATTTGAGCATACCTAATAGCAAATGGAATAATACAACACTGTCTGTGTAACTGTCACTCATCGTCTTCAAATGCCTGTCAGTCAAAGTCACATGGGAACAAGTGTCCCATCAACATTAAGGAGGGTGTTGTAAAAAGATTTCTTACATAGATAGGGCTGCATGTGGGAAAGTCACAGCCAGTTGCATGTGCCTGGGGCTAGTGTGGGGGAAACATATACCTTCCACAGACCTGAAGACATGGCAGGGATGTGGATTACCTGGAGGGGAACTATGTGCAGGGGGCCCTTCATAGGAACTGCATTTTTTTTTGTATGTGTGTGTGTGTGCAGGTCCTCTGGTTCCATGGAGAGACTCCCTCTTCTTCCTCATCCTGTTCTCCTACTGGACTACAGTGAGACCCGCTCAGAAGGTACAGGGAAGCCAGGCAGTTTCATCTTTACTAGGAGCTCTTATGGGCAGATCGTGGGGTAGAAAAGAGGGCCATATAAGTCCTGGGTAGAAGGAGGTCTTCCATGATAGGTGATTACATTTCTAGTGACTTCAAATAACAGACACTATATGTTCACAGTTCTGGCAACCAAGGCCTGGGATGAAGCTTCAGGCAGAGCTGTGTTGCATCCCAGGCTCTTGGGGAGTAAAGTCCAGCGTCAGTCAGGTCCTAGTGGCACCGGGCAATCCCTGGTTTGTGACCTCATTGCTCTCTACATTGCTCTGTTATCTATCCCTGTCATCTTTCTCTGTGTGTCCCTGACTTGCCCATCCCTCTATCTGACAAGGACTTGTGTTGGGGTGAACCCTGCCCCAGCAGGGTGCCACCTAGATTGCTTTTAGACATTTTGTTTCTAAATATCACTGTGCAATGAAGTTTGGGACATGCAGTTCAATTCAGCTCACATAATTTCTTAGTTGAGTTAATATTATCTTTTCATGTGTCAGTCAGACCTGGATCCTTTCAGACCAGATGAACACAAGATTCAGAATTTTCTGCCATTTTGTGTGCATGGAACACTGAATAAAATCCCAGGGGGTTGAGGGGATAAGGACATGTGGGTAGTAGGCGACACGCCATCCTTAATCCTAACAGATCAAGCTAAAACATTCACTTTCTGCCCTATGGAACCAGGAAGAGCATCCCAGATGGATTTGTCCCCATGACTTCCACGACAGATGGCCACTCCAAACAATACTAAGGGTGTGAACGTGTTAACATCACCAGTCCCACGGCCTCATGGGCTGTAATTTTCAAATTTTGGTAAAACCACGCTTCAGAGCACAAGGCAGTGACTCTCTGAAGTAACACTGCACCATCAACGTGTTCCTGCTGCCAGTAGTGTTGCAGGAATATAATGCACATATAATGTATAGATAGAAAATAGACAAACATTTAAATATTTATCTAAGTATGTGTATAAATTCATGTTTAATGAATATACCAGAACTTATAATACTGAATTTGTCACAGCTTCCAAACTCATAACTATCTAACTGAAATAAACTTGTAAAATGATGGGTTTAAATGCATAGCATAAATAGCAAAATAAATAATGAAGATAATAAAAATTTAAGCACATATATGTACAACCCAATACGCCCATCCTCAGAAGCCTTAAAGCTATGAATTGTCTTCTGCCTAAGCATTTTGCTTGCAGGGATTTACCATAGGATGCAATCAGAGAGGATTAAAGAGGTTTATGTGGAATACGGCACCATCATGACATCTACTACAATGGTAGGAGATTTCAAATGGTGCACGTGGTCAGAAATAGCAGGTTCCTTAATTAAGCATTTGTGTGGCTATAAAAATGGATTGTGTGCAGCCGTTTTAGTGTATTATAAATGGCATTACCCTAAAAGGAGAGACAATACCAGGGTGTGTATGTGTGTGTGTGTGCGGTGGGACTGTCTTTCTGTAAATGACAATTCCTGCCCACAAGTTGGAACTCCCAGGGACACCCTGTTAATTACGTGATGAGGTATGGGATGGGATCTTAATTTTTTTATATACAGGTTTTTTGAAATGAAGATTTATCAGGGCCAGCTCTGGGTTTGATTAGTAGATTTTGACTCAAAAAATAAGATGGAAGAACCAAGAAGTGAGATTTCTGGCATCAGCTTTAGGCCTCCACACACGTGTATATACATTCCAACATGCATACATGGGAATGCATGCACAGGTTCCAACACACATACACTTGGCAGGCATAGCATACGCACAACAAAAAAACCCAAATTATATTTAAAAAAAATAAGGAACTAGCTGAGTGTGGTGGTGCATGCCTGCTGTCCTAGCATATAGGAAGGTCAAGCAGGAGGAATGGAAGTTCCTGGCTAGACTGGGCAAAGAAGCAAGACTCTGTCTCAAAAACAGATAACAACTGGGTGTAATGGTGCACACCTTTAATCCTAGCACTGGGGAGACAGAGGCAGGAGAATTTCTGTGAGTTCAAGGCCAGCCTGGTCTACAAATCAAGTTCCAGTACAGCCAGGACTACACAGAGAAACACTGTCTTGAAAACCCCAAACAAAACAAAACAAAACCAACCCAAAAAACAGGAACAACAAACAGACAACAACAAATAAAAGAAGATAAAACCAGAAGAATAGTCATTAGCTCCCTGCTGCCTTTTTCCTCGGTGACTTGGAGCCAAATCCACGTGTCATTTATGGAATGAAGAAGTTGCAGACATGGAATATGATGCCTATTTCCTAGGATTCTCACCAGAGACGATCTCGTCCATGAGGCCTTGAGATTTCCGTGGGAAGTTGGAATTGAGTTTCCTTTGAGAATTTTATGGGTGGGGCTAGGATGTAGGTCAGTTGCTAGGGTGCTTGCCTGGCATGCACATGGGTTTGATTCAAGCAGAAGCCTGGGCTCTCCCTCATTTCATAATAAGAGCCCTGGAGACTCGGAGACTTGAAGGCAGTTTATTTTTCATCTTTACAAAGTCCAGCATGAGCTCTGGGGTAGATTGAGGCTGCTTCCTCTCTATCGTCTTTGTAGCTTTGCATCACCTGAGTCTTTCTCTTCCCCTCTCTTGCTTATATATCTTTTTCTCCCCTCAACAAAAGCCCTGGTCTCTCCACCTCTCTCTACATCCTGTTTATTTTAAGGCATTACAGGTGTCCCAGTGCTGAGAGGGGGACATGGGCACAAGTCCCCAACCCTAACCAAGAAGCTATAGACCCAACTGACACTCCTTTGCAAAGGAAAATGTAGTTTTCTCCAATGGAGTCTCTCTGGGTATATAAACTATACTTTAGGATAGGCCATGTGGCCAGCAGTAGATAGTTGACACATAATGAACTCAATGGTATTTTGTAGACTTTTTGTCTCACATTGCTTTGTTTGGGCCCTTTTTGGTCTTACTGGTCTTTAACTTGTAGTTTGTGTGTGTGTCTACAGGGGCAGGGGTGTAGACTAACAGAGGTTGGATTAGGTATCTGGCTTCCTAGGATCTCAGTGGTTTGTTTATTCGTAGCTAGACTAAGATGACTCACAGTACATTTATTTTTAAATGAACCTTTAGATTTTATTTTTTACAGATTCCCCAACACCACATAAAATCAGATATCGTGGCACACGACTGTAATCCTAGCACTGAGGAGGTAGAGGCAGGAGAATCATGAGTTTCAGTGAGTTCCAGGCCAGCCTGAGTTATGTGAGACTCTATCTCAAACAGTAACAACAATGACAAGAATAGCAACAAATTCCAGAAGCTTCTGGCTAAAGCTGGACTTTGGGCTTCTAGGACGTCCTTAACAAGATGGTGACAATGCAGTTGAGTCTAAAAGCTGGGCATACCTCAGACACAGTCGCCCAAGATATCAACCCACTTATTTCATGCCAGATGAGCACACGACTTTAACCTTGGAGGGTGCTAACAGGTAAATATAGAGCAAATTCCCATTCAAACATGGTGCGGGCCATTCTTAGTCCAGTTGACATCAGTGTCTCCATGACTGATCAGCATGTGAAGTGGTGTGTGGAATTCTGACATACCAAGCACGTTGAGTAGGTTGAGACATTTGAGGTCTCAGCTTCCATCTGAGGTCGAACCAGAGTCTTGGTGGGCAGCCTAGAAGTTACTATCCACATGTAGGTTATTTTCAGTCTCTGGGAGCTAATGCTGCCTTTTTCTTACCTTGCAGTAGCCATCGGGATGTAAAACTCTATAAGAGGAGGCTTCATTGCTCCTGCTGGAAAGTGGACTGTGGGGAACTCAGCTGGAAAGAGAAAAATAGCTCTCTTTCTGTATGAGTGGTTTATAATCCAAGTGAATGCCAAGCGGTGTAATTAATAGCTCATTATAATTGGAAGTGAGAGCGCAATCCATCTTGCACATTCTTGTCTCTCCACCCATAGCTGCGTCTCCACTGGTGAGTGGCCAAGCTCAAAGACAAGGCTGTATTTGGGAGAAAAACTCTTTGGCTAATCTTTGTCATTCTTCACATTTCCATGAAAAAGAAGAAATAGTTTATAATGGGGTTGTCACAGCTGAAGGGGGCTTCCACGTGGAAATCAACTGTTTAATGTCTCAGCAGGAGTTGGGGTGTTTTCTTTAAGTTGTTCTTGTACAATTTCATCATGGTGGAAGTAGCTCTGGTTCTTAGATTCTTTAGGGTTGGACAGAAAGTCGCTAGGAAGTCAACAGCTCTGCGTGCGTGCTTGGGGCGTGTGTCTGGGAAGATGCTCTCACAACCCACTCTCTATGAATTTGCACCTAACTGATTCCAGGGTTTGTCTTTCTTGTGGTTTGCTTCTTCTCAGAGAATGGTTGGTGGTATCTTAGTTAATTTTCTATTTTTGTAAAGAGACACCATGACCATGGAAACTCTTCTAAAGGGAAGCATTTAATTGGGGCTGCCTTACAATTTCAGCGGTTAAGTGCATTATCATCCATTGCCATCATGGTGGGGAGTGTGGCAGCTCACAGGCAGGTGGGCAGGCAGGCCTAGTACTAGAGCCTGGCTGGTATACTTGCTATTGCTATTTCATTCATTGCATATATGAACTCATTGCTGCCATGGTTACCCGTGCAGAATCAAGCCAGTCAAAATTCTGGCTGGCATAGATGGAGGTGGGGTAGGGGTGTTTTCCAAGGTACACCCTTTATTGGTGAGACTTATTGGCAGTTGGTAGTTACTAGGGGAGAGAGAATCACTCTTTATTAAGGGTATGGCCACTAGCAGACATTTCACGCTTCAGTGGGGGAGGGCATACACATATGTACATATATGAAATACCAATTGGACTTAGTGGGTTATAAAAAAAACAGTATGTTTTAATTTGAGGAGTGCTTTTGGGAGAGGAACACGGGGAGAGTAAGAGAGGGAATTTAGAGGTGAATATGTATATGTGTATGTATATGTGTATATGTTATACTTGTATGAAACTCACAAGTGGATAAAATTCTTAAATAATTTTTAAAGGCAGCAGTTGTCTTTGTTGGACTGGGTTCTAGTGAGTAGAGTCTGACTATTCAGCAGCCAACAAGTACATCAGACAATTTCCACGGTGGCTTACTGTGGCAGAGAAGATGCATAGGGCTGAGGGATGCCTGGAGAAGGACATGAAGAGACTGACACTCAGATACTGTGTGATGGGCGGCATTTGCGAGAAAGGACATCTGCACTGAGACAGAACTCTCTAGAATGATACAGTTCACAAATGTCAGGGGCCCATGGTGCCCAAATGAGGAAAGTGTGAATGCAGAGGCTCTGTGGTGGTAAGGGGTTAGGGTGTGGAAGGACTGGCAGTCAGGTTCAGAGGAAGGACATGAGTTCAGATGTCATGGGGTCTCAACTCAGGCGTGCACTGAGCTCAGGTGCTCACTCCCAGTGTAAGGGACTGCTGCTGGGTCTTATCAAGCAGGAGAGTAGAAGAATCATGTTTCTCCACTGTGGAGGGAGTGGTGGAGGACCAGTGGGGCACAGTGGTGGGTTGTGTAGAATTGTGGAGGAGAATTCAAAGAAGACAGGAAGATTCTGAGTGCATTTGGGGTTAAAGCAGGTAGGACATGTTAAGTCAGATACGGAACGCAATGTAGAAAATGAGCCTTGGGGTTTTGTAAGATAAGCAGCTGAGTGCGAGCAGGGAAGCACTGTTGTTACAGATTGAGATGTGATAAGTATCACTAGTGTCTTTTCTTCCTTCATTCTCAAGCACAGAAAGCATAAAATAATTAATATTGATTATCAGCTTATTAGGAGGTAAAATCACTAAGGAGCAAATATCTGGACATGTATATGAGAAGTTTCTAGGTTGGGTTGAGGAAGGAATACTCACCCTGAATGTGGGTAGCACCATCCCATTAGGTGGGGTCTTGGATTGAATGGAAAGAAGAAAGAAAGGGAGCTGAGCACCAACACACACTTATTTTTAAATTTCTGACGACAGATGTAATGTGACTTGCTGCCATGTTTTCCCACCTTTGAACTGTAAGATGAAATAAGCCCATTTCACCTTAAGTTGCTTCTTGTTAAGTATTTTGTCACAGTACTGAAAAAAGTAACTGACACAGATGGCAATTTCTCAGGTCTGCTTTGATGGATTCCCTTGCAGCTAGGTATGTACAGGTGATCAAGTTTTGGCCAGATCAGGTTAAGACCTCTTTGGGTGAGCTTCCAGGAAGGTCTGACTCAAGGTCGAGAGAGGCTGAGTTCCTTTCTCTGCCTTCTCCTTGTTGCTTGGAATGACCATGTGATCAGTGGTGTTTCAGAGGTCATCCTGTGATGTGAGTGAGAAGTGGCTGGGGACTATTATTAAGTCTTGATGTTAGAGCAAAGTTCATTTGTTCATGTGACTGTCATTTTGAGCTTTCTGTTCTATGCAGTTGACCTTCTTCTGGAGGTGAGAAATGACTGTAGGAAAGAGGCCAATCATCTCTGTGTCTAAGGAAGAGTCAGATGGCCTTCTAAATGTCACTTTAGCATTGTCAAATGGGTCTCTCCACAGACATATAGAGCTCATTAATGAATTATTAATCCCTGTGCTGCATATAAGAAATACGTCTTTCCTATGCCCTGCAAGAAAATCAATTTCCTTATTAGCTTTCTGAAATTGGAGAAGAGAAACTGGACACAATGCTCTAAGCAAACATGTTTTAACATCCTGGCTGTTATAAATCAGCCAAGTACCTCCTCTGACTATGCCCAGGACTAGGCAATCTCTTCCAGGCAGAACTGAGCACAATGCAGGTCAGAACACAAGAGCAAAGGACCCAGTGGAAAATAAGAGGACTCCTAGAGAGCCCTTGCAGGTTTAAAAAAAATACTTTTACTTCTCTAGAGACACAGGTGAGCATCAATTAAGTGTGAGGGTATGTGTGTTCACATGTAACTAGATTTTCAGGGGCTTTAGGGAGAAGAAAAACAGCACAGTATCCAGATTGTCACGTGACAATCTTTTGCTTGTGCGATATCCTCTCTAGACCAAAGGGTGTTTGCTGCTCAAACTTAATCCACTCAAACCCTAGCAGACATTCAGTGGGAGATCTGAACCATCTCTAAACTCATACCACGCACAGAGAGGTCCCTGCTGTTTCTGATTTCTAGGGACGAATAAAGCAAGATGCACTAACTACTCCAACATAAGAGATCTGCCGAAGCGTGTGTACACAAGCTGGCCCATGTGCACACACAATCCCCAAAGTCTCTAAGGCTTTGTAGCAAGACTGCACATGGGCTTATGCAAGCCACTACTGCTTTCTTAAATTCACTTGACAATGGAAATAAAATACGTGATGTTAATCTTTAGCTTGTAAATCTTAAAAATAGTGTGAGGGGTTCTGAAGATTCAGAGGACATGTTTCCTACATATGTATTACTTGGTCTTGTGTAGTGTGGGGAATCAGAAGCGCAGCTCCACCTTTGAACTCACTTGATCCTTCTGCAAACACTGGGAGGCCTGAGCTATGAGCATGCTCAGATAGGTTGCTGAGGTGTATGCTAGAAGGGCATCTTTTTTCTCTTACCCCTTCCTGTGTCTGTGATTCCTGGATGTCATGTGTGGAGCAGCTTTGTTCTACAACATGTTACCTGCATGATGCTCTCTCTCTGTTACCATGTCCCAGGATCAATGAAGTCAGTGACACACACTGATTTTGCTGAAGCCATAGGCCATTCTTTGTTGGTTCTAGGCACTGGCCTCCAATCAGTAGCCACCCTAGTACCATGGTCCCACATGTTCCTGGAGGATGTGTGGCAAGCCCTCACAGACGGTCTACAGTGTTCATGAAGGCTGAACAATTTTTTGAGGTCCCTTCTCTCCCTCCATCCCATGTAGGCTATGCAGTCCATGCATCCAACTTCATGGTGGCATTGGAATCAAAATCCCAGCTTCCTTAGGTCATTGGGGCACAGGTGAGCAGTGATGTTGGTGACTAAGTTCACTGACCTGTTATTTTGAGAGTCCCTTTGTTTTCTTCCATACTTGGGGCTTCAGGGCTGCAGTCAGCAATGTCTGAAGATGGAGTCCAGGCAGAAAGGTGGAATAGCTGCAATGGCAAGCCAAAGAGGAAAAGAATGTAGCCTTGTACCCTCCTCAACCTGGGTATTGCTCTTGGTACCTGATCCATCTGGAGCTGGTGTGGGAAGTCCTTCTGTATATGTGTTGCTTTTATTGGTTAATGGATAAAGAATCTGCTTTTGGCCAATAGCTTGGCAGAGTGAAGCTAGGCAGGTAAAACTAAACTGAATGTTGGGAGAAAAAAGGTGGAGTCAAGGAGAAGCCATGGAGCCTCCAGAGGGGCAAGACGTGAGCTGCCAGCTGGAACCATGCCAGTAGGCCATGAGCCTCATGGTAAAATATAAAAAAATGGAAATGGGATAATCCTAGATGTAAGAGTTAGATAGCAATATTCTCAAGCTATTGGCCAAGCAGTGATTTAATTAATACAGTTTCTGTGTGGTTATTTCGAGTCTGGGCAGCGGGGAACAAACAAGTGGCCTCCTACTACATGGAGTGAAAAAAGCTACATGGCCTCTAGACTTGCCATGGAGAATGGGATGTAGTGAGAACAATATCCTAGTTTTGTATTAATATACTCAGACCAAATGCAACCAAGGGAAAGAAAGGGTACATTTCAGCTTATAAGTAGTCAGGGCAGGAACTCAAGCGGGAACTGAAGCAAAAAATCAGAGAGGATTCTGCTTGCTGACTCACTCACATGCTCACACAAAGTTAGCTTTCTTGCACAGTCCATGGCCCTTTTTCTAGGGAATGTGGCCACCCATGGTGGGCTGAGTCTTCCTACATCAATTATCAACCAAGACAACCCCCCACAGACATGCCCATGGACCAATATGATCTGGGAAATCCCTTAATTGAGACACCCTTCTCAGGTGTCTCTTGGCTGTGTCAAGTTGACAATCAAGGCTAAGTAGGACAAGCAGTGTCCCCAAGTGCCAGAATGCACCTGTGCTTCATTGTAGAGGAGCCCAGGATGGCTTGATAGAGGATAAGAATTTTTATAGGAACGCAGGTTTCTGCAGCTGAGGACAACCTAGGCCAGGCAGCTGACGGATCTCTGAGCAGGACTAGGCACCATCACCTAAGCCTGATTCAGACAATGGAAATGCAAACCCATGAGCTATAATTATCATAAGCTGCTACAATAAATTATAATTAGTCAACTCCATTATATAATCACAAATAACTTACAATAATAAATGATAATTTTAAGTCTTTGTTACCTGTTTCTAAGACAAAATACCCAACGAAAGCAACTTAAAAAAGGAAGGAAGGAAGGAAGGAAGGAAGGGTGTATTTTAACTCATTGTTTGAGGGCATAGTCCCATCATTGTGAGGAAGGTATTGAAGGGAGCAGGCAAAAGCACCTTGGCTTGAGTACTGCCATTTTGACTTCAGACTCCATTTTCCTTGTAGGTGAAACAAAGTTCAGGTCCTCAAGCCCTAGAGGAGCTGAGAACCTTCCAATGGCTGATCAACCCCCTCTCTAAATGATGAAAATAGTCTTTATGCATCTTTAGTTCTCTAGAACATTATGGCTGTTCCTAACAACAGAAGGAGCAAATAAATCTGATTGGTTGGACTGAAAGGCTTGCATTGTATGTCCATTGACAATGATGGAACCTATAAGGAAAGTCCCTAATCTTTGACTTCCGATTGGTGAAACTTGTAACCGTAACTTAGCAATGAATGTTCATGGCTTTTGTACTTAGAAACCCTGCTTCTGCCCCCTGCTCGGTGCTGTCAGGAGAAATAAGGCTCCCGAGTCCTTGTCCTGCAGCCCTGATCATCAGCGACCTGCTTATGTGGTGACTTATTAAGACTTTGGAACCCGTAAGTGTCGTCTCTCTCCTTCCTCAGGCACATAACGGACACAGGTGTAACAGGCATGAGGCAGCAGGTCACATGGCATCCACAGTCAGGATCATGAAGAGATGGACGCTGGTGCTCAGCTCACTTTCTCCTTTTTATTCAGTTGGTGACTCCAGCTCACCAGCTGGTGCCACCCACATTCAGGATGGGGCCTCCCTTCTCAGTTAAGTCTGTTTGGGAATGTCCTTCCAGGCACATCTCATGTGTCTTCTAGATGACTCTAAATCTTGGGAAGATGACAGTCAAGATTAGCTGTCACAGTAAGTGAAGCAGTTCAGTCGAGGTCTCTAGGACAGTGGTTCCCAACCCGTGGGTTGTGACCCCTCCATAGGGGTCACCTAACCCATCAGAAAACACTGATATTTACATTACGATTTACAACATATCAAAATTACAGTTGTGAAGTAGCAACAAAAATAATTTTATACTTTTGGGGGATGGTCACTGGAACTTGAGGAACTGCGTTAAAAGAACTGCAGCATCAGGAAGGTTGAGAACCACTGCTCTAGGATGTTGGATGGTTTGTTGTGCAATAACACGTGAGGGAAAGAGGGTTTCTTCCTGCACTTCAGCCAGATTCTGAAAAAGAAAATCCCACACCACACTGCTGTGGACATTTTTAAATGTAGTCACTCTGTCGACTTCTAATGTGGAGGTTGAGCTAGGATCTCTACACTTATAAGAAACAAGCTGAGTCGATATTTTAAAATTGAGACATTTCATATAAGAAATCCCAGTTTCAACCTCTTTCAAGAAATGAAAGATCTGTCAGTGTATTCCCTGAGGGCAGCCGTGTGCAGCATTGAGAGCTGGCTGTGGAGTTCGTGCGGTACCAACTCTGATCCTCGTCTCTGGAGTCAGGTGCAGGGCCACAGGACTATTGCAGGTATATTACAGATGGTTTTTAATTCTCCCCTGAATATGCGAGCCCAGGTCTGCATTAGGTTCCTCTGAGACCAGAAGAACCATGACACTAAGAGTTGCCTGACCCATGCCTGGCACTTGGAACCCTCTCCACTGTTATTACCATGACTGCTGTCTTTGGAACACACTGGGCCCTGTAGGCATTCTACTTGTTTATTCCTGTGCTGAGAGTCCTTCCTCTTCCCATGCCACCCCTCCCCCATTGTGAATGTGAGTCCATAAAGCAGAGAGCAGCTGGTTAGAACTCAGACTGGAGGAGTCATGAAACTGGCATAGTCCTATATTTCTAGCAAGGAGGTGGAGGCAAGAGGGTCCGGAGTTCAAGGTCATCCTTGCCTACAGAGTAAGTGTGAGGCCAGTGTAGACTATAGGAGACCCTATTTAAAATAATAACAAATAAAACTGGGTGCTGTGGTTCATACCAGTAATCCCAGCATTTGGGGAGGCCAAGGCAAGAGGACCACTCAGAGTCTGGGGCCAGCCTGAAATTTAGTGAGTTTCAGATTCAGGATATCCTAGGCAACAACGAGACCCTGTCTCAGCAAAACAATTTAAGGTATAAAGGCTGGAGAGATGTCTCAGCCATTAAGAACACTATTTGCTCTTGCAGAGGACCTAGATTCAATTCCTGCTACCTACATGGCAGTTCACAGCTGTCTGTAACAGCAGGTCTGGTAACACAATGTCCTTTGGTCTCTGTGGGCACCTACACGCATTTGGTACACCTAAATTCATGGGGCTGGAGGAATGGTTCTGTAGTTATGCTCTTCCGGGGACCTGTGTTTAGCTCACAGCATGTATGTCTGATGACTCACAATGGCTGTAACTCCAGGTCCACCCTCTTCTATCTTCTGTGGGTATTGCACACATATGTATTCCCAATCCCACCCTAACACACATACCACACACAGTAAAAGGTAGTATCAAACAATAGGTTTTACTCACTCTCTCCAGGTTTAGTTCTATGGACATACCATATACATTCTAACTTGCACTGTGATCAGGATTCCAGAAACTTCCATGCACTGTCCTTTGTCCCTGCTCCTTTCCTCTGGCATTTTTTTTAAAATTATAAATTGGTTGGCCTATTAGCTCAGGTTTCTTAATAACTTTTATAACTTATATTAGCCTATAATTCTTGTCTGTGTTAGCCACTTGGCTTGGTAGCTCGGTATCTTATTCGGCAAGGCAGTCACATCTTGCTTGCTCTGTGTCTGGCTGGCTTCCTCTGTCTCTGGATGATGACTGTAGACTGAAACTTTCCTCTTCCCATAATTCCCGTTGCCACACCTCTATTTCCTGCCTAGTCACTGTCACCCCACCTATACTTCCTGTCTGGCCAATCAGCATTTTATTAAAAATAATACAAGTGACAGGATAAAAGACCATTGTCCCATAGCACTCCCCCCTTTTTTAAAAACAAACAACAACAAGAACTCTGAATCTAATATCTTTTGTTTAGCTTTTCTCCTGTCCATTATTCATAACAACTTGTAGCCAACATTCTAAACAAAGGAGAATATCCATAGTATATATTTTTTTTGGGAATGTGGGCATAGTTTTCCAGGCTACTTCCTGCTGATTGGGGGTGCTGATAATCTTATGGGGACCTAAAGAAAATTTAGAATTATGATCAAGTCGTGACTGGAGAATCCTGTGAGGCTTGATCATCTCAGGCAGCAGTCTTGAATCTGTTCTGGATGTAGAACTCAGACATCTGGGCCATTCCTCCTATCGAGGATTTCTCAGGGGGGTCTTCCTTGGTCAAGCCTGATTTTTCTTAACGCAGAATTAATCCACAGTCCCTCACTTCCTGTGGAAACAAAAGCAAAACCTCTTCAAAGTAACGTATCTTTTGACTTAAATTTTAAAGTCAAAGTATTATATATATATATATATATATTAGATTAATCCAGCAGCATTTATAATCAAATGTCTTTTAGCAGCTTTTGCTCCTTCCTCAGTTATCAAACAATTTAAAGACAACATAATCACATACAGTATCTAGACTCTCTGTGTATTTTTCATCTTTACATGGCTTTATTTTAACCTCTATTTCTTTTATTTTTATTTTTAATTTTTGGCTTTTTGAAACAGGGTTTGTCTGTGTATCTTTGGCTGTCCTGGAATTCACTCTGTAGACCAGGTTGTCCTTGAACTCATGGAGATCTGCCTGCTTCTGCCTCCCAAGTGCTGAGATTAAGGGAATATGCCGCCACACCTTGAACTCACAGAGATCTGTCTGCCTCTGCCTCGCAAGTGTTGGGATTAAAAGTGTGTGCCACCACACCCAACTACTCTCTTTTTTCTCTTTTTTAAAATTACTTTATCCTTTTTATTCCCCCAAGCCTACACATATTTTTAAACACACAGTAAACCATTTAGAGCTTTTCTTCGTTGTTGAATCTATTTTTACTGTACATCTCTCTTTTTCTGACCACATGAGTCTTTAATTTATTAAGCAGTATGACTAGGATTAAAGCCGTGGCTTTGATGGCTGGATTCTGCCCATTTCTTAGCTTTTTTTCTGAGAGTCTAGCCTCATGGCAGAGGTACTGGCTGGAGCCATGTTTATTGCCACAACTCTATGGCATTTCAAGATCCCTACCACCACCAAAAAGTATGCAGTCAGCTTTTCATCAATGCCATTTAAGTATTTCATGGCAGGACCTCTTAAAAGAGCTGCAAGGTTTTGCAGCTAAAGCTGAATCAGGAAGCCTCTCTTAAATGAGAGCTCTTGCCTCTAGCAAGCAGAGCCCTCTCTAGAAAGTGCTGTTATCAAAAAACCATGCTTAACTCTATTTTTTTTCTACCTAGAATAACGTCCCAAGCTCTCTCAGGCTTTTAAGTGGATTTGGTGAGCCCCACGTTGGCACACCATTCTGCTGACCGAGGTTTCTGTCCCACCTGGTCCTGCAGTTGTTCAGTCCCAAAGAAAACACACAGAGGTCTACATTAATTATAAACTGGTTGGCCTATTAGCTCAGGCTTCTTAATAACTCCTATAACTTATATTAGCCCATAATTCTTGTCTGTGTTAGCCACGTGGCTTGGTATCTTATTCGGCGAGGCAGTCACATCTTGCTTGCTCTGTGTCTGGCTTCCCCTGTCTCTGGGTGATTACTGACTCCTCTGGCATTCTTCACCCATTCTCTCTTAGTATAGATTGTGAGGTTTTTATTTTCAAAGGCTGTTACAGAAATGGAATCATGTGGTCTGCAAGCTTCGAGATTGGCTATGATTATTACTAATAGCGCAAAATTGGATCTAACTTAAAAGCACAGCAGTAGAAAAATTCTTAATAAATAGTTATTGGCACTCCGTGACCTGCCATGCAGACGCAGAAAGACAACATATGTTAGAGCTGTCTGTGCTGGCAAAGGCAGAATCTAGATATAGGATGATGCAAGCAGATATTCTGAGTCCACTGTCGTTCATGTTCCTTCCCCCATCTATAGGTTCTGTGCAGATACAAAGGAAGAGGATTGAGGATGCATACAAGACAGATTTCAATGGATACCCACAAGGCTCAAGGGCGGGCCTGTGTTCATTCCCACTCTGCACCCTTCCTCCCTACTGCCTACCCCATCCCCAGGTTAAGACAGCATTGAACCTCCAGTCCGCTACAGAATGTTGCAATGAAGTCCCCAATAAAGTACTGAATGCTCTCAGTGTCAGTGTCCACTCTACATAGAATATCCCCAACTGTGTCACTCATGTGTTCATGAAAATGACAGCATGAGACTCTCAAGTCCACACCAAGGTGTTCTCTTGGGTCATTTGTTCTGGGAGAAGTCAGCCATCATATTGAGAGGAGCCCAGGCCACCTCAGGGACTGCTTCACTTGACGGTGGATGGAGGGTGGCCTTTGCCTGCAGTTTGGATGGATCAAAGGCCTTCCAGAAGTCATTAGTGCCTTCTAGCCTCCAAGCCATCGGACAGCACAGGCACACCTTGACGGAGGCCTTGTGAGAGGCAAAGCCGGGCTTGATTCCTGACCATGGGAGCTGACTGTAGTTTCAGGGGACTGAGCTTTGGGAACTTAGTTGTATAGATGTGTAGCAAGAGGTAGGTTACCTCTTGCTGTGCAACAAATGTCCTGGGTCCAACAGCTGGAAACCAGTACTAGGGGTTTACTCAGCCATTGTGGTGCAGGGTCACTTATGAGACCGCCACCCAGGTGATGATCCTATGTAGAGACAATGGCTTCCAGGGTCACACAAATGGCTGTTGATCAATCTTGCTTTCTCGCTAGAAGGGCCTCCCCAGTGGTGCTTTGTGAGGTGATCCTAGCTCCCTCTAGAGAACAAGCATGAATTCTATGCCCCTTTCTTCACAACCCTTATAGATAGTGTAGTTTCAATAATAATGCAGGAATCTGGAAACTCAAGTTTGGGGACTCTCTTTCTGAGAGTATACCAGAGTATATATATATACCAGAGTATATCTGGTTCAGGATGCTTTATGAAAATTTGGTTGCATTCTCTTCTTCTTACCTGGTGTCGGGAGAGAGATAAGGGGCAGGCCAGACATGGGGAGAAAGCATTAGAGGAGGAAAAGAGAAACAGAAAAAGAAAGAGCAGAGAGAGATAGGGAAGGAGACAGGTAAAGGAAGAGAACAGAGAGACATACACAGGAGAAACAGGGATAGAAAGAGAGAGGAGGGGGAAAGCAAAAGGGAAGAGAGAGGAGGAGATGGAGAAGGGAGGGAGGGGAAGAGAGTGAAGACTGGATGTGTTTTTCATCTTTGTCTTTTAGATTTACTTATTTTATACTTATTAGTGTTTCGTGCATGTGTGTGCGTGCACCTTGTTTGTGCCTGGTGCCCATGGAGGCTGGGATAGGGAATGAGGTCCCCTGGAACTGGAGTTATGGATAGTTTTGAACCATCAAATATGTGCTGGTTATCAAACCTGGGTTCTTTGAAAGAGCAAGTACTCTTAACCGCTGAGTCATCTCTTCGGGTCCAGGTTTTTCATCTAATAATGATAGGAGTTTATTATATAGTTATAGTTAGGGCTTCTTCCACTTATGAATTTTGGAGGATACCCAATCACATATGTAATGCTACCTAATAGTTCACCCTGTTGTTACCCTAATGTGGAAATAACGCCCCATCACTTCTGCTTCATTTGATTGCAGCTCCCATCCAAGGAGTGATGGCTCCCAGTGTAGACAGTGGGAAGCAGGGGCCAGAGAGAGCATCCTAGAGACTGACTCCACAGCATGGACACATCAATATGAAACAGTTTTCTGTGGCCAATCCCAGCCCACTTCCTCAGGAGCATCAGCACATCCTGCCACTTACAGACAAGCCATTCTTTAAATTAATACCTTGAGTGAGCAACACGCCTGCACACAGCCTACTTCTTTCAATTCTAAGCCAGCCATGGCTTTTTGATTCATCTCTTGCAGGTTGTAGAGTATCTTCGTTCAGACAGGATCAGATACAAAACATATTCTTATTCCCTCTACTCTTATTTACACACAGCCGCCTGCTGTCTATACTGTCTTGTAATCCACTTCCCACTCTGAATCACTTCTTTTCTTCCCATCAGTTCACAATCTTTTCATCCCCCCTTTTTCTAGATATGCAGCATGCTATTATATATTCCAGTGGATGGTTTGATGCACTTTATCCAAACGGCCTCTTGTGGATGAGCACGTGGTCTTTCTCCATCACTTGTTATTACAAGAAGACGCAGCAAAATTAAATATTCTTGTCCACGCGCCACTCATGTGCAGGTCTGCAGGTGAAGGAGACTCGCAGGTGCAGGTGGAGGGCCACAGGTAGGTACACCTGTGAGCTGATGGCTGTTGCCAAGTCTGTCCGTATGGAGCTTGTATCGGTTTGTGTTACCAACAGCGACGTGTGAGGCCTTGTTCCACACAGCTTCTCCAACACAGCGTGTTCCCATGTATTGGGACGTGTGCCAATCTGCTGGGGTGAAAATACGCTGCTGTGGCCTACTTTTAATTTACACTTGGGATGTTATGGAGTCTGCTTCGACCTCTTTTCATGTGTTTGGGAATCTTTCTTTCTTTCTTTCTCTCTCTCTCTCTTTCTTTCTCTACCCCCCTCTCCCTCTCTCTCTTTCTTTCTCTCTCTTTCTTTCTTTCTTTCTTTCTTTCTTTCTTTCTTTCTTTCTTTCTTTCTTTCTTTCTTCCTTTCTTTCTTTGTACTGTCCTTGTGAAAATGACATTTCCAATTCTCTGTTTTTCTGTAGCAGAAATGTCAGGGGCCTTATCTTACCAGGAACACTCCATACTTATCCAAAATGCTCCAGTGCTCATCATACCCAGAATGCACTGGTCTTTATCTTAGAAAGAATGTCCTGATCCCCTCCTTACCCAGAATACTCTAGTTTTCACCTTACCCAGAATACCTTGGTTCTCACCTTTAACTGCAATCCTCAAGACTACCCTGAAAAGCAGTGTCCCACTAGAAAGATTCCCAGAATTCAGCAAGAGTTTACATTAGTGGTTGTAGTTTCCTACTGTGGGAGGGTCAAATCAAAGGCAGTAGATGGGAGAGATGCTTAGGCAGGTCCAAGAAAGTCAAGTGGACACCAAAGCCAGCACAAGAAGACTGTTGCCCAGCGTCTTACCCAGAAAAAAAAATCCAAAAGTATCCCAAATTCCCAGCCTTGTTACATGGAGATTTCATTGGCTATCATTAGTCCTGCAGACACTAGATGTCACACTGACAAGATGTTTACCATTGGCAGTGATCACCACCGACCATGCTCCCACTTGCTGATGCCCACCACTGACCACACTCATGGCTGCCACATTCACCAACGACCAAGCTTATAGATGACCAGTCTCATGTCTGACCAAGCACATGGCTGACCATGTTTATGTCTGACCACTCACTATTGACCACATAGCCAGCCATGCTCACGGCTGATACTCACGGTTGATCTTATAGCTCACTATGGTCATCGTTGACCACATTCATATCCAACCACACTCATGACTTGTAGCAGGAGGGGCTGCTTGTTGGGGTTTCTGTCCTGCCCAGTTCCCACAGCCAGCAAGTCCCAAAGAAAATCACACAGAAGTCTTCACAAGTTATAAACTGAATGGCCCATTAGCTCAGGCTTCGTATTAGCTCTTATAATGTATATTAACCCATTATCCTTATCTATGTTAGCCGCATGGCTCAGTACCTTTTTCAGTGGGGCAGGTCACATCCTGCTTCTTTGGTGGTCTGGGCAGGACTGCTGAGGGAACTTCCTGCTTCCCAGAATTCTCCTTGCCCCGCCTCTACTTCCTGTCTGGTTATCTCACCTATACATCCTGCCTGGCTAATGGCCAATCAGCGTTTATTTAAAACATAATTGACAGAATATAGAATTGTCCTACACCAATGACTGACCATATGTATCATTTGCTCCTCCTTAGATTGAGCTGATAACTGCGTGTCCCCTCTCTGCTACAAATCCCACTTACTATCTGGTGCTGGTGAAGGGTCCCAGGTAAACAAGCCACCCAAATTAGAAAAGCCATCCCAGAGACTTGGAGATGACTTCCTAGGAGTCTGTCAAAAGCACTCATGACCAAGGCATAGTGGCTCATGCCTGTCACCCCTGCACTTAGGAAACTGAATCAGGAAGAAGAATGCAAGTTCAGGTGCTGCCTGGGCCATGTAGGAAACTTATTTAGACTTTGTCTCAAAATGAACATGAGAAGTTGGAAGTGTAGCCCCCTGGTAGACTACTTGCCTGGCATTCTTAAGCTCTGAGATCCATTTCCTGCTACATGCACACACACACACACACACACACACACACACACACACACACACACACACACGCACGCACCAGGAGAGAAACACTTCCTTTGAGAATGGATGCTGTGTCACTAGAAACCACACATTGAGATTCTGCTCTTATTTCCAGAGTTAATCAAAAGATCCCCCCATTTACAAAGCCTGAGAATACATGCGAGTTAACCACCCCATTTCCTGTGCTTTCAAACCATGGCCATGGCCCTCTGTTATTAATGCTAGCCTTTGCTCTTTAAAATTTATTTGAAGTGTGTGTGTGTGTATTCACGTGAGTGCAGTTACTAAGGAAGCCAGAAGAGGGTGTCAGATCCACCTGGAGCTGTAAGTCACCTGACATGGGTAGGTGCTAGGTCAACTCTGGTCCTCTGCAAGAGCAGCAAGTGCTCACAGCCACTAGGCCAGCTCTCCAGGTCTGACACTGGCTGGCCTTTAATGCTGATATACTCTGCAGGACCCATGGTGAGGATTGTGTTGCCCATGCTTTTCTGAAATGCCCATCACGTTCTCCCTCGCTGATCCTGTCTCCAATCTCTCCAGCTTAGCCCCCTTGTTCTTCAGCTCCAGCCCTTTCTGGTTTGTATTGGTTTCACAAGATAGGGTCTTATGCCGCCCTGGCTGCCCTTGAACTCTCTAAGGAACTGGTTTTCTGATCTTTCTACCTCTACCTTCCAAGTGCTAGGATTCTAGGTGCCACCACCCTGACTTATGTAGTCCTGGGACTAGACCAGGGCTCTGGGAGTACTTGGCAAACGCTCTCCCACCTGCGCCACATGCCTAGCCTTCCAGTTATCCTCTGACGCTACCTTCTATTAAGTCCTTGATGTCAGTCTACACCCTTGTGGGGAGGGCGGCAGATTTTCAGTTCTTTCTTTCCTTTCTCTGCTTCAACGCCATGGCCCCTAGCAGCCCTCCACACCCTCAGCTGTCTCTCCATTTGAGGGGCACTGACCACAGGCCACCCCAGTTATTCATCTGCCTCACACCTGCATCCAGGTGCTGACAGATGCACACAACTTGCCCACAAGTCTTAGCTATGTTTCTGTGCGTTCTCTTTGATGGGTCCTCAGTGCAGCCCAGAAGTCCCTTTGTGGCTCCCAAAGCCACCTGCTTCCTGCTCACTGAGAAAATTAGAAGCAGTGAGAAAAGGACTCTTGAAGCTCTGAGCACCACATCTACAAATTTGTAGAGGGTCCATCCCCTAGATGGAAGGAGGTTCTCTGCTCTGATTGACAGCCACCCTTCCCCTCCATCAACTACTGGAGGACATTCATCCCACAGGCTGCCTCTTGTCCTCTTGCTATTTTTTCTCCTCGGTTGGCTGAGCCTTGCAAACTTTGGGGGGAAGAGCTGGCTTTTGAGGTACCCAGGCTACCTCTGTTCTTTGCTCTCCTCTGCTTTGTCCTTCAGAAAAGTGTTCCCAATGTGTTCCTTTTCTATCCCTTAATGGTACCTCTCTTTTGATGGCAGCCATTGGAACGGACTGCCAATGATGTCCATGCTGCTGACTGTCATGTTCAACTCCCAACCTTCCTTGTAGTCCACCTTAACAAGCAAGGAGACAAACTGGTTATTTCTTCTTTCCCCTCTATTCCTTTTATGTGTATGTGTGTGCACATTGTGTGTGTGTGTGTTGGTGTGTATGCATGCGAGAATGTTCAGGTCAAAGGTTGATGTTGGGCACATTTTTGGGGGGGTACATTCTTCAACTGCTCTCCACCTTATTTTTTTTAGACAGGGTCCCTTACTAAACCCAGAGTTCATGGGTTCAGCTAGATTGGTTGGCCAATGAGTACCTGTGATTCTTCTGTCTCTGCCTCTTCAACCCCAGGATTAAAGGGAGCACCAGCAACTGGTGCAGAATGTGCTCAGGAAAAGGCCTCCCTTCCCTGTAAAAGTAAATAAAGCACAGGTAGGTGGAAGACATTTTCTCACATGGTGGCTTGAGGACCAATTTGTCTCCATTTTCTCTCCTCTCCCCTTCTCAGCTGTTGGGGGTAGGGAGAGATTGTGGCTGACAGATTTCTTGGCACAGGCACTTCTGCAGCCCTCCGGCCGGGTCTCAGCCTCCAAAACACTGGGAGCTTAAGTTGAACTGCATTCCCAAGAGAAGCCCATGGGTTTGAATGGCCACTCAGGTCATGAAACTCACTAGTTTCTGCTCCTTGCTGTTCTCTCCTGCCGGACAGGGCCAGTACCAGGCTCAGCTGTGAGGCTGAGCATGGGCTATGATGGATGAAGATGCACCAAGAGGGCTGTGGCCAGGCAGCCACCCGGCTCCCACACACACTTGCAGCCGCTAGCCTGAGTCTTTACCAGATCACGTCTAAGCACCTCCCTTGCTTTAAACTGTTGCTCAGTATTTTTAGCAAGGCCGAAAGTTCCCTTAAGCATCGTAATTATCTCCACTGGAGCTGTCAGGAGCATTTACAGTTTAAGAGGAAGGCGGCCTGCTGCCGTTGTGATAATAGGGCGCAGCTGCAGAGCGGAGCTTCCAAGGCTGCTTTACATATGGACTGGGGCCGCGATTGTCCTTCGGGGAGCCGTCTAGGCATAATTTCTCTTCAGTAGAATGGAGTAAGTTATTCTGACCCATACGGTTTGCACCTCGGGAGGGAAGAAAATAAATCCACTCAGTAGAAAGAGTCTTCCCTTAGTTAGTGAGTTCTGATGAGACTCGGAGGCTGGTCTGGTCTGAAGATGGCAGTAGTGGCCACAGAAGGCATTCACAAGCCCTGAAGTGTTGGAGTGCTTTCAGAACCTGGAGGCTGCAGGACAGAGAGGAGCCAGAGTCTCTCTCCTCAGGATGCAGGATGTCATCTAGGAAGAAGCTGGTGGTGCTGAGGGAGGTGGGCTAATGTGATGGTCAAAACAGCGAGATCTCCTCAGTCTGAGGTCAGAGTCCCCTGGCACCCAGTATTGTGACCCCAGGCAAGTTTCTGACTGTCTCTGTGTTTTAGGGACCATAGATATGAAATGGAGGCCAGAGCGCCTCAGCAGAGGGCACTGATCTCAGCAACTGACAACTTGGAGGCTTACCTCAGCTCGTGTGTTCAGTGTATCAAGATGTGGTGTCCCTCTATCCTTCTGAGGACTGTGTGAATCAGCAACTCTAGTCTGGATGGTGCTGCTCTTGAGTTGAAGGAAAAGAAGGGCCAGGGTGTGCCAAGCAATGGATTTTTTTTTTTAAGAAAAGGCTTACTTAATTGTTTTGTTTCACGTGTCTGTATATGTATCTGACTCTGTGCAGTTCCCACAGAAGTCAGAAAACACCTAGAATTGCTGTTCAAAGGTGTGAGTTGCCTTGTGGGTACTGGGACTCGGACCTGAGTCCTTTGCTAGAGCATCATGTGTTCTTAACCGCTGAGCTCTCTGATTAGCTCACACAAAGGCTTTTAGAACCTCTGAGGAGCATCAAATGTCATCTCTGCTCATATTGTGTGTGGGAGGTGGGTCTCACATGGTGTCCATGTTCATGGCAGGAAGGAGGATTCCTCTCAGGGCCTGTTCCTACAGGATAGAGGAGGACGGGTGCTTCAGCTGTCTCTGCCATCTTCCACAGGCCAGTGGCTTTCATCAACAAACTTTGGTGTTAAATCAAACCGTAAGACTTAGACTATTTCAATTTGTGTATGTGTGTGCTTGCAGGTGCCTGCTTGTGGGTTTATATACATGCACATGTATACATACACTGTGGAGGACAGAGGTCAATCTTAGGTTCTGAGGAATCTTGAGGCACTGTTCACTTGATTTTTGAGATAGGGCCTCATATTGGCTCAGAGCTCTCCAAGGATGGTTAGGCTGGCTGGTCAGGGAGTCCTGAGGATGGCCTATTACCAAAACTAACTTTTTCTTACATTGTGGGGCTTCAAATTCAAGTCCTCATACTTGTGTGGTAAACATTTTACCAACAGAACCATCTCTCCACCTCAAAAATTTCAAGCTGCACACACACACACGCACACACACGCACACACACACACACACACACACACACACACACACACACACAGAGAGAGAGAGAGAGAGAGAGAGAGAGAGAGAGAGAGAGAGAAAGAGAGGGACTAAGATGGCATCCATCTATATCTATCTGTCTATCTGTACAGCAGCCCACAGGACCTGTGACTATCACCCTTGGTGGATGCTAGATGGTATCAAACCTAGTACATGCTCACTCTTTTTTCTATATGTATGTGTATATGATAAAATGTATAAATTAGTCACAATAAGAGATTGGTAGTGCTATAGTTAGTGAAGTGCTTGCCATGTAAGCATGAGGACTTGATTTAACCCCTAGAACGTTTTTTGTTTTTGTTTTGTTTTTTCCAAAGCCAGGTATAGGGGCTGAAGCAATGGCTCGCAGTTAAGAGCACCGGCTGCTTTGGCAGAGGACCTGGGTTTTATTCCCAGCACCCATGTAGCGGTTCACAACTGTCCATAACTCCAGTTCTAGAGGATCTGATGCTCTCTTCTGGCCTCCATGGGCACCAGGCACCCACATGCATAGACACACATGCAGGCAATACCCATTAAAATAACAACAGCCATACACATTGAAAATTAAATACATCTACAAAAAGATCAAAAAGGCAGGTGTAATGGCACATGTTTGGAATCCCAGTGCTGGGTAGATAGAGGAGACCCTTTAGACTTCCAAATCAATGACACCAGGACCAGCGAGAGACCCTGTCTGGAGAACAAAAGTAAACCCATGAGGTGTACAGGGGTGAGGAGAGGCATGTGCACATGAAAACAGGGAAACTGGCACTGGGTCTAAGAGTGGAGTGACCCAGCATTTGGAGAAATGTGTTTGCCTATGGTTTGACTTCTGGTATTAGCCATGTGTGAATGTGTGTGTATGTGTGTGCATGTGCACCTGTGCATGTGTGCCTGTGTGCATGTGTGTGCACAGTGTGCCCTCACTGTCAGGTGTGTGGAGAGGCAGGATCATAAACAAAGTTGCAAGGCACAGGGGAGTGGTGGCCTTGAGCAGCCTGAACCGTGTCTCGTGCTCGCCTCCTGTCCAGGTAGGAACCTAGCACGGCCTCCTTTTGGCATCTCCAAAGGAAGCTCCCAGCCCTCAAGACTTCTTCTCACCCATCTGGTTGTTATGTGGTCTACTGTAACAAGCCCTTTACAAAAGCCTGCTTGGAAGAGTGAATATATGTGAGGCGTCGCTTTCCTGTCTGCTTCCCACAGGACAAGGAGAGGTTCCCAGACTCAGGGACTCAGTACTATGCCCCTGTCAATGCATACCCCCCCCCCCCGCCCCAGGACAGGGCAAACCCTTGCACCTGTATCCTGGTGCATATTCTACAGCTGCACAAAATTTCCCAGTGCAGAATGTCTCACAGCTACAGCGGCCGGCTGCCTTCTCATTCTAATTGAGCTTCTGGTGGCTCCTGCAGAAGCAGAAGCACCAATGGGGGACTGTAAAGTTCAGATCGAGTGTGGAAAGGAAGATCCCCACCCCCTTCAGCAATCAGAATCTGGCTTGGCTCATGTGTGGGTGTCTAGAGCCACGGTGGGGGCTGGGAGTTCTTAGATGGGATTTTCATTGATTAGTTTAAGGGCTGACAGGTCCTGGCTGCAGATGCTGGAGAGCCACAACTTCCAAGAGCTCCACGGAGTTCTCCTACCCAGCTCTCATGTAACCACCCACCTCTTCCTCCATTCTCATTGTGGAACACGGCATGCCAGGCTACCAGTGAAGACACCACTTCAGTATCTGAGAGCTGGAAGTGTTGACCGAGGATTCTGTCCCATCGGGTTTCCTAGCCATTCAGTCCGAAAGAAACACACAGAAGTCTACATTAATTATAAACTGGTTGGCCTATTAGCTCAGGCTTCTTATTAACCTTTATATCTTACATTAACCCATAATTCTTGTCTGTGTTAGCCATGTGGCTTGGTACCTTTATCTTGCTTCCCCTGCATCTGGGTGACGACTGCAGACTGAGCCTTTCTGAGCCTTTCCTCTTCCCAGAATTCTTCTGTTCTGGTCACCCCACCTATTCTTCCTGCCTGGCTACAGGCCAATCAGCATCTTATCAAACCAATACAAGTGACAAATCTTTACAGGGTACAAGACCATTGTCCCACAGCACAGAAAGAGGCAGGGTCTTCCAGGAAGAGCAAGAGTCATCTTTATCATAGCTTGGGCAGATGGCTGGCTAGCTTGCTGGAGGGTAGATGCACTGCCAGCATCACCACAAATGTGTTAGCCATGCCCCCTGGCCCATGGCCGAATTCAGTCAAAGGGAAACCTGTGAGTGTCCAGAGCCCTGCTCTAGTTGGTAAAATTTAGGGGAAGGGAGTTCAGGGTCATTGTGCTTCCTCCCCATAGCTGTCTTAAGAATCAAAGTCCCACTGCAATCACCCTGTGCCCACCCTTGCAAACTCAAGTGTTCACTGTGGCTTTGGAGTACAGTGCATATTCAGCATGAAAGGGGTGCTGGGTCCACCTCTAGTGCATATGTACGTGTGTGCACGTGCATTCATGTGAACACACACACACACACACACACACACACACACACACACACACACTTGAAGTGCTCACACCACCAGCTGTGGAGGAACCACAATAGGAATCTGCAAAGATGGCTCAGTGGTTACGAATACATATTGCTTTTGCAGAAGATCTGGGTTTGGCTCTCAGCATCCCTGTTAACTAGCTCACAGCTGCCTATAATCCCAGTTCCAGGGGATCTGATGGCCTCTTCTGGCCTTTGCAGACACTCATACATATCACTAAAAGTAAAAATAAATTTTAAAAAGGAACCCCTGGGGCTGGAGAGGTGGCTCAGTGGTTAAGAGGAACTTTCCAGGACAGGAACTTGCTCCTTTCCTGGAAGACTTGGGTTTGATTCTCAGCCCTCACATGGTGGCTCACAACCATTAGTACTTCCAGTTCCAGTGGATCCCATGCCTGTTTCTGATTGCTGAGAGGCACCAGGTACAAAAATAGTGTACATACATACCAGGCAAAACACACACACAAAAATAAAAATGAATAAATCTAATACAAAATTTAAAAAAGGGAAGCACTTTGGTATGAACAATGGTGAGGCCATGACAAGCTGCAAACTGAGACACGAACCTGTTAGGAGGATGAGTCAGTTGCTGCCTTGTGCAGATGGGACTGGTGATAATGGATTTTCTGACTTGAATGTTTAAGAGAACACATAATGTAGTCATTGACCCTAAAATCATCACAGATTCTCGCCCTTATTCAGGAAATCCCAGACATCAGAATGGCACACAACCTCATCCTGTGTTCTCATAGCACCTTCACGTCCATCATTACCACAGCCCCAGCCCCTCACGGGGGGATTCTAACTCTACCCACTGAGTCACACCCACAAATCTCCCCTGAGGGCCTAGCAGGAAACACAGGCCTTCTAGGACCTACAGCAGGTATCCAAAGGACAGGGGGATCTGACAGGGGCAAAGGGGGTGGTGCTGGGAGATGAGGACCCTAGACAGACCATGTGACCAGGGTCTTATAGCTGTGGCAGGGGCTAGAACTTCAGTGCAATGCAATGATCAGCTCCGGGTTTGGCCAGGGTTTTCTCTATGGCCTTTACAGATCTCTGAGTGCATTGTGGAGCTAGGATCACACAGGAGTGAATTCAGAGAGCTCAGCCAGGAGACCAGGGCTTCCTTCCCAATGTTGGAAAGTACTGGTGCCCACAGAAGGAAACATAACAGAATGTTCTAGTAGAAGATCAACACTAGCTCAATCCATGAAACCGTTTGACCTGACCAAAGGGCTGATTGACACCTCTGGGCCATGACTCCTGGAGGTGGCCTGGGCTGAGCATGCTAAATATCAAGCCCTACTCTATAAGGGTCTGAAACCCAAACAACAGTCACATGTGCCCAGCAACCAAACGCCACAGACCTACGTGTATCAGTTCCCCATTAACTGATCAAAAAAAAATCTGTCTTCTCAAACAAAGGTCATGTCTGAGTCGATTTTTCTGATTGTTCATGGGGTAGTGAACTGTGACTGAACGAACTGCACTCCCTGGATTCTGAGTATGAAGGACTAGAAGCCACCGACCAGAGCAAGGGGGCCAAGGTTCACCTTTGCTTCAATTTTTGAAAATAACATGTCTCAAAGGAATCTTCGAGGCAGACAATTCTCCCCCTGGTGGATGCTTCCTGACAGCCTAGAGAAATGCTCATCTCATAGATAACCCACCCTTGCCTGGCTCTATTTCCAAAAACATTTGGAGAAGCATTTCTACACATGGCTGATTCCTTCTGCACCGTGGCTTGGTGTTAATATCCTGGGTTGACATATCATTTCTAGAAGATTAGGGGGACTCATATTTTGAGGTTATCCAAAGTCCCTTGGTTGCCAGGGATTTCGACTTACCAAATGGGAATGGATGCTATTAGAGGCTATTGGGTATCTTATAAAATAGAAAAGTTAGCTGAAAACTGGAAGAAAAGTGGGCAGGAAAGATCATGACCTCAGAGCAGGGCAGATGACAAAACTGATGGCTGGGCCCTCAGGTCACTGATGTAGGATCCCCACCTCTCCCCTGAGTGAAAGAGGTGAAGACATCACCCCACTAGTTTATACCCCAAGGAAAGGAGCATCCTCCCTTCCCTGAGTAGATTTGGGATGTTGCTGTCAAGGAAAGGTGGAAGAGTAACAGATGGCAAACAGTGGACAGTGGCTGTGTCCTCTGATGGCTCCTCTCTTGATTGGCAGATATTACACTCAAAGTGCTAAGTACTGTGAACATGGAACCATCAGAATGTAACTTTAAGGTCTCGATGTGAGGTGGGATGGGGACACTGAGCTGCATTGTTAGGGGCAAGAAGTTTACTAGAAGATCTGTTAATGCGATGGACAAAGAGACAGACAACAACATGGAGAGGACTCTGAGGAGAGCTTAGCCCACAGTGCCACAGACAGCGGGGTGGGGTTGGGGTAGGGTACTGAAGAAGAATCAGATCCCTGAGAGGGGAGCACCAATCCCTTCTAAAAGGTATCTGAGGGAGGAGGATGGTTTCATAGCAGGAGGCAAACCTAAGGCCAGGTACTCTAGGAGAGGGGAGGGCATGGGGAGAGGGAGTGGTGCTTGGTTCTAGCAGCCACTGGCAATCCTTTCCTGTGTTAGAACCTGCAAACCCAGTCCTCCGAGTGAGAGATCCAGACACCTGAGAGTCTGGTGGCTAGAAATTCGTAGACAGCACTCTCAACAGGGAGCCTGACAGTGTCTGAGAGAGGGGGAAGGGCTCCAATTGGTGTGGCCTGAGCATCCTCTGGTCTGTGTCGCAACAGAGCTGTGAGTCCCTGGTGGACTCTGTAGGATCCTAACCAAGAGCTGAGCAAGAAAAAAACCAAAACAACAACAACAACCAAAAACAAAGGCCTTCACACTAGTGTTTTATTTCTTACCCCACCCCCAAGAATGTTCATCTCTGTCTTTGGAATCTTTGTGAACACCGGGAAAGACCACTGACTAGGAACTAGGACACTATCATTTCCGCCAGTCTTCTCAGACTGCTTCCCGTTGTGTTATCTTGGTTGGTTTTTCTCATTGCAAACCCGGGGACTTGAACCTCTGAACTCAATTGAACTTTATAGGTGGTGGTTGAGTTCTTATGGTCCTTTCCGCCCAGTCTCTCAGTGGTAACGAGTGATAAGTTCACCAAGAAAAGTGTGGGACCATCTCTGAATATGATAGCCACTCATCCTGTGGCTGTTTCCATTTGTGTGGGGGTGGGGTGGGATGCATGTTTTGTGTATTCGTGTGTGTATATGGGTGTCATTCTCAAGGACAAACTCACCAAGTAGGCTAGACTGGCTGGCCAGCAAACCTGTCTCTATCTCCCCAGCGCTGGGATTATAACCCTGTACTACTATATCTGGATTTTCTTTTTTTAAACATGTATTCTGGGGATTGAAGTCTGGTCCTATTGTTTGCAAGGCAGACTCAGCTATTTCTCCAATGTCTTAGGGTTTTATTGTTGGGAAGAGACAGCATGACCATGGCAACTCTTACAGAGGGAGACATTTAATTGGGGCTGTCTTACAGTTCAGAGGTTTAGTCCATTATCATCATGGCAGAAAGCATGGTGGCACACAGGCAGACATGGTGCTGGAGAAGGAACTGGAGAGTTCTACATCTGGATCCTCAGGCAGCAGAGAGAGAGAGAGAGAGAGAGAGAGAGAGAGAGAGAGAGAGAGAGAGAGAGAGAGAGAGATTGGCCTGACCTAAGCATTGAAACCTCAAAGCTCACCCCCAGTGAAACATTTCCTCCAAGGCCACACCTCCCAAAAGTGGCACTCCCTGGTGAAATAAGAGCTTATGCAGGGCCATTCCTATTCCAACCATCACATGCAGTCCTGGTTGTTTCCTAAGGTGGAAAAACAAAACCCCTGGAACTTGAAGACTTCATTTAAACATAGTCAAAAGCCCATGGTTAGGAGACTCTGGGTGGAACTAGCTAGTATTATTTTGCTCAATGGTCATGCTATCAATGGCATTCTAAACATTTACATTTATAGTCACAGGCGGGGCTGCTCTCCACCCTGGTCAGAGAAGCTGTTTTGTGCACTGCACAGTGGTTGAGGCAAAGACTCAACTGGTCCAAGTGGGAGAAGAGAGTGAATGTTAGTCCTAAATGGGAGCTCCACATGGTTGTACACATGGAATCGAACCCCGGTTCTCTGCAAGAGCAGCCAGTGTTCTTAACCACTGAGCCATCTCTCCAGTCCGACAATCATTTTTTTTTTAATTTTTTAAAACAATAACTTAGTGGCTACAGCCATTTGGCAATTTATGCACTGAAATGTCCACTAATGAAATGGAGAGAGAGAGAGAGAGAGAGAGAGAGAGAGAGAGACAGAGAGAGAGAGAGAGAGAGAGACAGAGAGACAGAGAGAGAGAGCGCGCGCGCTCAATTTATAAATCATGAATAATTTCAATTTCCTTCAACAGAAAATATGCTGTGGTATATTATCTGTGTGAAACAGATGCTGCCTGACTTAAAAAAAAAAAGACAGTGTGTTTTACACAAATCTAACGAAGCAATTTCAACAGTTGTAGCTGAGGTGAATTCTGCGAGCAGTCATCCCGCACCCTGTTACAACAGCTCCTCTGTGACGTGCAGAGCAGACATTCAGACGGTGGCTGGGCTTGAGGATGCCGTGGTCGTTTATTTCAACCCAGGAAACAACAGGCGGCCGCGATGGCTGTGTTTAGTTTCAGTGATTCTTTGAGTCTGGAAACTGAGAAGGAACAGGAAAAGACAGAAAGAGAGAAAGCTACCATCTGTCAGGTTCAAGGTTTGCTTAAAATTCCACAGCAGCGGCAGGCAAGGTCTAGGATGGCAGGTCAGCCAGTGGCTCTTGTGAAAGGCAAATGCTGTCTGCTTTCTCGCCTTTGTGTCATTAGCTTTGGCTCTTCAGATGTGTGTGCCTCATTGGGAATACCCTCAGAAGTCAGGGAATTAGTAAGGGGCCTGAGGGATGTGTCTCAAAGGATGGCAGACACAACACAGTGGTATAAAGGGTTAAAGGGGAATAGTGGAGCAGGAAGGGTTAAATGGGACAGGAGTGGGGTAGAAGTGGGAATACCTGGAGGGATAAATAACATGAAAGGCCCTCTGAAAGAGTCCGGTGGGAAATGTCTGTAGGAGAACATTGCTGGAAGACACGTGTCACTTTGTGATGGTCAAGGCCAGGGATCCTGTCAGGAAAGCCATCGCTATATGCAGCTGTCTGCTGTGGAAGTTGAAGACCAGGACTCTTCCTCTCACAGATGGGTGTCAGCGCATAGCTCAGGCTGTCCAGCTTGAGGCTTTCTCTGGGAATTCTTATTCTTGAATATGATGTATAGGGAGCGGATGGGGAGATGGCACAGTCAACCAAGGGCTTGCCTTGTGAGTGCGAGGACCTGAATTTGATCCCCAGAACCCACGAGCACAAATCTGGGCATGCTAACACACACAGGGTTTGTAGGAAGAGAGGAGCAGGGTCACATCTGAGGGAAGGGCGGAGATGGCTCCAGCTGTGCCATCCAGTATCTTGCTCTCTGTGGTCCACCTGGTTTCTGTTCACTTCCTTTACACTTAGTCCCAAGTGTTTCCCAGAGACCCCATCCTCTGATGAGGGGGAAATCCCTGCTGATTACAGCGAGGAACACTGACCCCTTCCAACAAGCTCCACATCATCAAATGCTGTTTAACTTGTCTTGGCAAAAAGAGGAAACGTGCTTTGCAAACACACAGGGGCTGAGGATAAGAAGGCACTGTTCAGCCGGTCCCCAGGGCTCCTCCTAAGTGCTAAGCACTGAAGAATTTCTATCTGTGAATTCAATCTTCATCATCATATTTTATTCTCAGATTAGGAAGTGAAGACAGAAGTTTGGTAAATAATTCCTTGTTATGTAGACAACTAGAAAGTGGGAGGGCCTGGAATCGAACCCAAGGAGTCAGATTTTAGCTTTTAATCCCTTAAGCCCCTAGGCTTGTCTAGGTCTTGTCCAAAGCAAACCAACTTAAAATAATCACAAAGCACCTGCAGATGGGGCCATCCCTTTCTGTGTGGCTGCAGCATCCTGATTGGTTGAATAAAGGTGCTTGTTGTTGCTGCTGGAGCTCTTGAGGCATCTTCTCCCACACTGAGTACCCGAGAGCAATTCCATTTTCCTATTGCCCGCTGTGTCTACACCCTGTGTTATCTTATTACTTAGACAGCAATGTAGGCGAGGCATACTGTTTATCTGGTGCATAATGGGGACGGTGTTGCCAGGATGCCTACCTGCTCTGAAGTCGTGAAGAATTTGGATTCTTTCTGCTCAGAGACATTGCTTAATAGCTGAAGTGTGACTGTGTGCGGGCTTTGTTTTGTGATTTTCCTGTCATCTGTGGACCACGTGGGCGAAAAGATGGGGTTGTTTACTGAAGATGACATGTGAGAGTTAGGAGCTGAACTTACTAAAATTTACTGTCAAGGGGTGGAGAGATTACTGTCAAGGGGTGGAGAGATGGCTCAGCAGTTAAGAGCACTGGCTGATCTTGCAGAGGGCCTGAGCTTAGTTTCCTGAATCCCAAGTCAGACAGTTCACAACAGTTTTTAATTCCAGATGCTGGGGCTCAGCACCCTCTTTTGACCTCTGTGGGCATCCGCATCTGTGTATACATTTCTACCTTCCTCCTCATAAATACAGTGTGGTGGCTTGACTAGAAATGGACTCCTATAGGCTTATATATTTAAATGTGTGGTCACGAGGGAGTGGCACTCCTTGAGAGGTGTGGCCTTGTTGGAGGAAGTGTCCCTGAGGCTTCTGAAAACTCCAAAACCCGACCAGGTCCAGTGGCTCTCTCTTTCTGGTGCCTATGGATCCAGAGGTACATCTCTCAACTACCATGACTGCCTGTGTGCTGCCATGCTCTTCACCATGACAATAACGGACTAAACCTCTGAAACTGTAAGCCAGCCCCAATTAAATGCTTTCCTTTATAAGGTTTGCCATGGTCATGGTGTCTCTCCACAGCAATAGAACATCGACTGAGATATACATAATAAAAATAATCTTTAAGCAGTCATTATTGAAACCAGGAAAAGTGAATGTGATGGTTATTATTGATTGTCACCCTGATGGGAGTTAAAATCACCTAGGAGACATATCTCTGGGCATGCCTGTAAGGGAGCTCTAGATTGAGTTAATTGATGTGAGAAGACCTACGGTGAATATGGGTAGCACCGTCCCATAGGGTCGGGTCTTGAACTCATTACAAAGGAGAAAGAGAACTGAGTGCCGGTGTCCATTTTTCTTTGCTTGACTGCAGATGCAATATGACCAGCTTCCTCATGCTCCCGCCACCATGCCTTCCCCACCACAATGGACAGTGCCTTTGAACTGTGAGCAGAAATAAACCCTTGTTCTTTCATTGCTTTGGTCAGGTATTTTGTTGTTGCAACAGCTAGTAGCTACTACAGAGGGTAAGGGGCAGAAACTTAGCCACCCAATCGCGATTTCAGAATAAGAGAGCTAGGAGCAGGGGTCCTAGTTTTCTTGGTGTTTCTTAGTGTTGCTCTGATAAATACTATGACCCAAAGCAACTTGGGGAGGAAAGAGCTTCTTTCATCTTACAGGTCAGAGTCTATCATTAAAGGAAGACAGGGCAGGAACTCAAATAAGAACTTGAAGCAGAGGCCATGGAGGAAGCTGCCGGCTGGCTCACTCACAGGCTCACCTTCAACTAGCTTTCTTATATAGCTTAGGACCACCTGCCCAAGGATGGCACCCCAACCCCAATGTTTTGAGTCCTCCTACATCAATTAGCAATTAAGAAAATGCTGCCCACATATCCCCACAAGCCAATCTGATGGAGGCAATTCAGTTGAAATCCCTTCTTCCCAAGGGTGTCAACTTGACAACCCAAATTAGCCACCACAATTTTGCCCCTTGTCAAACTAGAAACATGTAGCATGAGGGCCTGCTTGTCAGGGTTTATGTCCTGTCCAGTCCCACGGCCGGCAAGTCCCAAAGAAATTCACACAGAGGTCTCCAGAAGATTATAAACTGATTGGCCCATTAGCTCAGGTTTCGCATTAGCTCTTATAACAGATAATAACCCATTATCCTTATCTATGTTAGCCACATGGCTCAGTACCTTTCTCAGCGGGGCAGGTCACATCCTGCTTCTTTGGTGATCTGTGCAGGAATGTGGAGAGAGCTTCCTGCTTCCCAGAATTCTCCTATTCTCCTCTGGTTGTCCCACCCATACATCCTGGCTAATAGCCAATCAGCGTTTATTTAAATCATGATTGACAGAATATGGACAATTCTCCCGCACCAGAAACACATCACTGTTAAACTATAACCTTACCTACAGATATTGCCAGTGGAACCCAGTCATCAGGCATGGCAGCAGGTGCTTTTACCCACTGAGCCACTTTGTTGGGTTTGCAACCAGAGTTCTGATCTTTATCATTATAGGGCATCGTTGCCTATTTTTGACTCATATAAACCTAGCACACTTTTTGGCTACCTGGCTTCTATCTCCTCCTCTCCTCCCCTTCCTTTGTTTTTTTTTTTTTTTTTAAAACATTGTGCTCATTAACACCTAACTAATTTATTTTTTAAAACATGATTTATTTTTATTTTAGGTGTATGAGTGTTTGCCTGCATATATGTCTGTGCACCATGTATACTCAGAGGCCTGAAGAAGGCATCTATCAGATCTCCAGACACTGCATTTATAGACAGTTGTGCACCACCTGTGGGTGCTGGGAATTGGACCCACGTTGTCTTCAAGAACAGCCAGTGCTCTTAACAACTGAGCCATCTCTCCAGCCCCTCCTTTCGCTTTTTACTTCCTGCAATCTCAACATCTTTTATCTGTGAGCCTGAGACTAAGATATTTCACTAAACCATGAAATTTAACTCCCATCTTCATTTACTTTGCACTAGGGAGCATTTCCCCCTTTAAAAAATGTCCCCCTAGTCCCTATCCCTCCCAGTCCCGAGCCTGGCAATCCGTACTATAATAGACTTGGAGGCATGTGCTCCTTGCAGAAGAATCTGGAGGAATCCAGTCAGTTTGTGTTTCAGGAAGCATGAGAATGAGGGCAATTCTCTACACCTAACTTCCTTGAACATCTGTCTAATATGCAACTGAACTGCATCAATGCAGAAGGAAGCAGCCAAGCATGGTGGCTCACACATTTCATTAAGCGCCTGATTCACTTGAGTTTCTACGCCATTGATGGTGTGGAGAGAGCAGAGCCAGCCAGAATTCAACCCTGGCTGCCACATAAAACCGCCAGTGTAACCTGAAGACAGGAACTTTGACAACCCCAGTAAAAACCGTGAGGATACAGTTACAGTAAACCTGTTCTGGGATGGAATCAATTGCTTATATCATTTAACTCGAATGCTGTAACCATGCGACTGTGTAAGGGTGCATGGCCAGTTGAAATGAGCGTCTTACATGTACTGTGGCCCAGGTGAGTCCCCCAGGGGCACTATCATGACCCCAGCATTCACATGGGACTCCATGTCTCCCAGGCACTTGTCATTAACTTTTGAGTTTTTCTCCAATGACCCATTCAGGCAAATACTACGTTTTTCATGTTTCCTACATGAAGAAACGACAGGTGTGAGAAGGTTAGTGTTTTATATGTCGAAGCTGCAGAGTGAGAATTCAAGCTGAGGCAGTGCTGTTCCACGGCTGTATCTTCACCTACAATACCATAACCCTCCCATAGAGTGCCGATCAACCACAAGGCAGGCCAAGTAGACACATCCAGGCCATTTGGACCCCACCTTTGGTCCTTTGGTTATTTCCAGAGTATAATTATTAGTGGTCAGTGTGTTATCCCAGCTCATAGATTTTGACTGGGAAAGTCTGATCTCATATATCTACTTAGATTTATCTGTCAGAGTGTGTCCCAAACCATGTGTCTGAGTGGCCTGTTCCTTTCTATACACTCTCCCATTGGATGGAGCTGATCCTGGAGTGAGAATTGGGGAAGGCACTTCTGCTAGATTGATGTCATGCCTCTGGATTTCTGCAAGAGGTGGCCAGCTCAGCGGATACCCATATAGATTTTTTCCCCCAAAGCTAAGTACAGCACTTAGCTAGATGCTAGATGCCTCTGGTGGTGTAGCTGTCTCTGTTTTCTACCCTAGAGTCTATCACACAACCCCAGCGATGATGGCCAAGCCTGTATCTTCTGCTCCTTGAGTGTTTCTGGGGCTCCTTGAGATTGATGACTTCACACATACAGAGACAACCTCAAGGACACCATAAAGCCACAGAGCTTGTAGGAGTCTGTGGGCGATGACAAGACGCCACATTGACTCTGAGAGATGCAAGCCCTTCCCATAATGGCTTTATTTTAGCTAGCTAAAATAAAAACACAAAAGCACAAAGCCCAGCGGCTAATCCGACTAGTCTTTACCTCTTGGACATGCACCTTGGCTGAACTGGACTGGACAGCTGTCCAGATCTGTCAGGACTCATGGATGTATCCATGAGGAGTTGCTGTATTCATGATCAGGTTGTGTCGATGACTCTGACCAGGCCTTTTCATGGGGCCTTCAACCAAGGTACCCATTCCATGTGACTAACTTATCAGCAGGCTGGCCTGGGCTTGTGATTTGGAGGCAAGCTGTTCTAAGGATGGTCATGGCCATGCAAACATTCTTGGGTCTTGGAACTGTCACAGGTGACTTCCACCATGCTCTGAGGACTAGATCAAGGGACAAGGCCATTTCAGCAGATTCAAAGCCTGAGGGAATACTTTCCACCCCATGAGAGGAAAAAATGCAAAGTTATAAACCAAACATGTCATACATACACATCACCACATCAAATGCTTATAAATCAATTCATCACATTGTCTGCCTGCACATAGACAAGCTTTATTTGTCAGTGAAATATTCTGAGCTAAACAAAGAAAACAGTGTACACAGGAGGAGGAGGAGGAGGATTGAATATATTTTCTGTGACCCGTCAGTCTCCCCTGTGGATTCTGGAGTCCGCCCTGACCCAGACACTTGAACACCTAGAAGGTCCACGAAGGGCCTGCAGAGCCCAGCTAGACTTCAAGAGCCTTGTGCACATGTGCTGAGGCGCTAAACCCAACCCGGTTGTTTCTGGCACCTTGATTGTGCTACAGTTTCTGTGCAGACAGCCTTATGTTGTGATCACACTTAGGTTGTGATCCTCACAAACGTGCAGCTACACCGATGGAGTGAACCACCTACTATGCTCTGGAGAAGAAATCACCTTTGTTTCTCTGTGGGTCACTTGACTTAGCACCTCAGCATCTGTCTAAAGGCTCCACAACGGAGCTGAGATTTGCAAAGATTGACCAGGAAACAGTCAACCATCAGTGGTGGTAGTGTCCTGGACACTGGGGTCCTCTGTCCTGGGACCTTTGACTCACTGCTCCTGGACAGCTGTCGTCAGTCTTCCTCACAGAATTCCTCTGTGACTGGTTCCTACAGTACCCTTCTCCACACAAAACAAAGTGTGCATCAACTAACCATGGAGGGATGGTCCAGTAAGGCAGGACCATCGATGCTAAGAGAAGAACCTTTCCACTTTTCACCCCCAGGAACCCACTCAGTATACACAGAAAAGCCATGAACTAAGAGGAGAGTTATGGATCAGATCTGCATGGGGGAGGGTTTACTGAGAGCCATAAATGCTTCCTAAAGTCTGGCTGGAGAAAGGGGTGAGGCTGGCATGGCTAAGAGAAGACAAAAGGACCAAATCAAAAAGGGAGAAAACTGGGATATAGCATCTCAGATGCTGGAGGCCACTGCTCAACACTGCATCCCATCAGAATCAACCAGGTAAGGCTTCAAAAGCACAAATGCCTGCCTTGTCCCACATCTGTCTACTCAGGATTTCTCAGAGGTGAGCCTTTCTCCTTCTTCCCTTCTCGTTCCTTTCCTCTCCATCTCTCTTTCTTTCCCTCACTTCTCTATCTCCCTTCCTCCCTCTCTCCTTTCTGCCCCCTCCCCTTTTGAGACAGAGTCTCACTATGTAGTCCAGGCTGTCCTTTGACTCAGAGAGATCCACCAGTCTCTGTCTCTCAAGTGCTGGGATTAAAGGCATATTCTACAACACCCAAGTTGCTTTTTTTTTTTTTTAAAGATATCCTCTTACTATGTAGCCTGGCTGATCTTGAGCTTTCAGCAGTCGTCCTGTCTCAACCTCCTGGCTGCTTGGTTTACAAGTGTGAGATTGCTGATTATCTCTTTGTTTGTTTGGGAGATGGACCTTTCACTCTCGACTTTGGGAATGTCCTCTCGAGTGCATCATTAGAGCCTGTGGTATCCAGGATGTATGCATTTTCATCATTACCATTGTCTTATTTTGCATATAAAGGAACTGAGAATTATTGAGTAAATCACCAAAGCCATGGACTAGGAAGCAGCCAAGCATAGATTAAAACCATAGGCTGAACATCAAACCTCCACCATGTAACCCACAATGGCCTGAAACTCCTGATCCCCCAGCCTCAGTTTCCTGAGTGCTGGCATAACAGGCTTGAGCTGTCATGCTCACAAGCCTCTGTTTATTTCTTCTGTATAATGGGTTCAAAAGCATCTGCTAGCTCAAATGCCAATCCCTGTCACCCAGACTTGAAACAGCCCTGAAGAGCACTCTTCTGCCACTAAAATCAGTACCCTTGACATTTTCTACACCCTCTGTCTGCTTTAGGTGTTCATCTCTGGGGACCACCATTAACACTATATATCTACATACATCACGATAAAAACAGAATATATATATGGATGTGCATATATGTTGCATAGTGTTATATGTCATGTATACTGCACGTGTACACACACAGTCACACACAGTTGTCACCATACTTTCTACTTCAGCAACTGGAACCCACAGCTCTTTCTGCTCTGCTTTGCTCCTAGCAACCCTTCTGTAGTCGTTTTGCTAAGGATGAAGGCAGAGACTGCCCTGGTCCCCAGAATCAATTCTTCCCATATCCTTCCACTAAAGGAACCTCTGAGCATCAGCCAGGCACATGGACACTCAGGTGGAGACGCTGCCCCACCTCCCTGACAGCAGAGGGTAGATCAAGGTCAAGTTTGTGCTAACGGTGTATGAATGGAAGGAAGCTGCACAGTATCAGCATCCTCCCTTCTGGATGGAAACTCCCCGGGAGGGCTTTCATCGCTTCCCTTTCACACAGTGGGCTAAAATGAGAAGTCAGTGCAGCAGAGGGGATTTCTACGGCAGCTAGTGTCAGAGGTCTGGGGCACTGCTACAAGCCATACAAAGCAAAGTGTGACCCTTCCCAACAAAGAATTACCTAGCCCCAAAATGTTAGTAGTGCCAAAGTTGAGCAGGGTTGCAGATGAGGACAGCACTCCAGAAGAAAACTAAGGTCAAAGGAGCCATCCTAGGAGACCTCAAGAGCCAGAAACGAAAGCCACCAACTAACCCTGGGCCATCAGCCTCTGAACTATTATTTCAGAATGAAATAAACACTTTTATTTTTTTTTCCTTCTTCGATGCTTAGTTTGTGTGCCATTTGATACGGGAACATATCAGAAACGCAGCCCCAGAGACCTCCAGGTGAGCACATGCTGTGTATGACAGGAGAATAGGAATGCTTTTTCGTCATTGGGAAGCATGTTCTAGAAGACTGGCTTAATCTTGAGAAGGTGTTTTACTTGCAAGCATGAAATCAATTGACAACTACTTGAAAATATAATTTATTAGGAGCCCAGTGGATGGGAAATTTGGAGATGGACAGGGTAGCCTTGGAGACTGGAAGCAGAAAGCCTAGCAGGATGGTCCACTTTATTTGCTTTTTTGACCCTGGGCTATGTGCTTCATAGTTAATACCATAAGCAGGAGCTTCTATCTAGATATGCAGGTCTAGGCTGTGTGCCCACATGCTGGCCAGGTACCCAGGTGCACTAGGAAGGTCATGAGCAAAGATTCTCCAGGTGCCCCCTTCCTTTCTGTGACAACAGTTCTCCTCCTTGCTTCTACTGTCCCACCGGGACATACAACGGGATGAGGCGACTCTCTGAGGAATTCCAGGCCTTATTTCTGGCTGGCTACACATTGTGGTCTTAGCCAGTGATCAAGGTTAAGACCATGCCACTTGCTATGCAAGGGACTCTGAGAAAAACTCTTGGACTTGAAGACCTGAAGATCAGAACTGGACTCTGTGCATGCATTGGGAGGCCAGGGGTCCAAGATGGGGTGTCTTCTTCGATGGCTTTCCACCTTTTAATTTATTTTCATTGAAACAGGACCTTACGTTGAGCCTAGAGCTTATCGATGCACCAGCTAGCCCCACATGGCCTTCAGTCCTCACCTCTCCAGGCCTGGGATTACAAGTCTGCATGCTGTGCCCGGCTTTAGAAAGTCGATTCTGGGCAACACCTGTCCCTATGCTTTCCCACAGCACTTTTTTGTCTGAGCTATCTCCCCAGCCCTCACGAATAGATTCGTTAACGACCCATCCCCGCCCCTGGAAAGTGACTGTAATCCAGATGTACTCAAGCAGGTTTATGATTTGATCAACACTGCCAGTAACATTATCCTTCTTCCAGGATCCATATATTGGCATGTGGCTCTTTGTCTGCCCAATTTCACATCAACAAATTGATTTTGTCTCAGTTATTTGGGATGAAGGGGTTGTTTGCAAACATTTTCATATACTTTGAAATATCTCAAAAGTTGGGAAGCGGTCCAGTGAGGTGATGCAGCAGGTAGAGGCGCCTGCCACCAAGTATGACAACCTGAGTTCGATTCCGAAAACCCACATGATAGAAAGAGAGAGCTGACTCCCCTCTGACCTCTACACTAATACTGAGGTGCACAAGCACTCCTCCCCATGAACACACACACACACACACACACACACACACACACACACACACACACACACGGGGGGGGGTAATTTAAAATAGTTGAGAAGAAACAGAACCTACCATGTCATGATAACCCATTTGGCCCTAGAGAGGTGCTCATGGAATCTCACAATGTGGTTCAGCCCAACCCACACCCTCTGAGCTTTCACCATGAAAAACAGCCCATCAGCCTGATATCCGGATAATGGTGCCAAGAGGGCATGGGCTGACTTACCTCAGCTCATCTCTGAGGGATCTCACATCTTAACTTCCGGGAGGACCTGCAGGCCAACAGCTTAAGGCAGGCTCTGTTGCCCAGCTGAGTTTTCCCTCCCTGTGGAGAGACTCGGGTACTACAGAAGTACCAGAGTCTGTAGCTGCTGCTGACTGATCTTTCCTGTTCGTCCTCTCTCTTTTCTGTGGAAAAAGGAAACTCCAGTCTCCTCATGGGGAAGGTCTTCTAACTTCAGCCTATGTTAGGTGAGGATTTTACCCCGTGCTGGAGAACTGAGCGGCAGAAGGCTTGCTGAGAACACAGTGGAAGCCGGCGTGTTTCCTAACTCCATTTGGAACAGTGGGATTCAATTTCTTGATTTTTATTAGAAACACTTACAGAGCTACTGTTTCTTTAGCAGTTTACTGAGCTCTTTGATGTCAGCACGTCATCTGGGGAAGGTCATTTTTGTGGCTGCTCAGAGAGTCATGGCGTCCACCCTCAGAGTGGTTCCCGTGATCCCTTCCTCACTTTCAGGGTCTTCTGCAGTTCCCTCCCACAGTGATTAAGACTAATTTGTGCAAACAGTAGAATACAGTGGAAATTAGAATGTGTGAACTCCGCAGTTGGATCCTTAGAGCCATGGCCACATGCTCTTTGTCCCTTCTTGGGTCACTCACGCTGGGAGAGGCTGACAGCTATGTCAGGAGGACATGCCATGCCAGCAGACCCTGCTGAGATGCAGGTGGCAAGGGCTCCTTTGAACAAACTCTTACTTTTCCTTTCCAGACTGGCCAGTGAGCTACCTCAGAGACACATTTTAGTTCTAATAAAATTTTCAGATGATCATAGTCCCAGCTAGAATCTATAAGACCACATCCCCATGGGGGACCCTGAGTGGAGACTGCCCAGCGGAATCACTCCTGGGTTCTAATGTAAGGAAGGCTGGCGGGAAATTGCTTGGGAGTCACGTGGGCTTAAAACATTGATCTAAATTCAATCCAGCCATTAAATTCTCCTCTAGACAGCCCTGCCCAGTTGGGTCTCCATCTCTACCTTTATGGAGGAGAGAGAGAGACAAAGAGAGACAGAGAGAGAGAGAGACAGACAGACACACACACACACACACACACACACACAGAGAGAGAGAGAGCACGAGCGAGCGAGAGAGAGCACTTTTCAAAAACAGGATTAAGATTTTATTTTAAGAAAAAGCCTAATTTGGGAAGTTTCTCACTCATGGTGTGTGAGCTGTACCTTGGGACCCCCCCCCCCCAGGTTCCACAACTGTCTTCCCTGTGGGAAGTCAGAGGTGGTTGTCTTGGCTAACGAACTGACTCTTGGAAACAGAGAGAAGCAACCACGGGAAGGAGCTGTTGGGTTTGCCTCTTGTGGTGTCTGAAAAGAGACTTCTGGCAGGGTCTGTGGAGAAAGTGGATAGGAAGCTGCCAGCTTGCCCCCAAAGATCTGAGGAAGCCCTTTCTTGATAGGTTCTTGATGGTCAATGGGAATTATGGATCATGGAGTCACTCAGTGGACTGTCTGTCTTTATCCCGCGATGATGTTCTTGGGTTTCTTCTTAGAAGCTGAGAGCAAAGAATAAATAGTGATGTCCACTCTGGGGCTTCTGCCTGTCAGCAGGGCAAGGATAAGAGATGTTTGCCTCGCCACTTACGTCTCTCCTGAGGTGTAGTGGTTACCATCATTTCTAAGGCTGAGAGACCATCTATGGCAGAAGTGATGGGATTCAAATTGGTTCCTGGCTGGCGGTCATGAGCTACAGTTTCGCTATTGACTGTTTTGAGCTAGAGCAGTGGTCAAAGATGGGACAAGGCTGAGCCAGGCTCAGACGGACATGGAGTCTGATATAAAGACCCCAAAGGGTCCTCCAGGTAAAGGCCTGGGGGTGGCTGATTTTTCTCACCTTAAAAGTTCTTCTTGAATCTGTACCAGGAAGAGGCTCTGCCTAGTGTGGCTGCTAGTCATTTCAGTGAGATGGCCTGCTTTGCATGGGGGACAAGGTTCACCTGATCTCTTAATTCTTGACACACTGAAGCAGAGGCACAGATTCAAATCTGACTTAGTTGAAGTCAAGGAGGTGGGAAGAAGGAGGACAGAAGAGAAGGAGGAAAAGGAGAAGGACAAGAAGGAAGGGGAAGGAGGAGGAGGAAGGAGAAGGGAGGAGAGAGAAAGAGGGAGGAGTAGGGAAAAAGAGGGAGGAGGGAAGAGGAAGAGGATACTTAGACACATAGATGAGTAAAGAGTGTATTAATGAGCAGCAAGAACTGCCAACCAAAATATAAAGGTGGGATCCAGGGAGAACCTTTTGGCAGAGTGCTGTTAGCCTGCCAAAAACATGGTACATGCTGGCATTTTCTATTCACTGATATGTTCTAAGGTTGCTCAGGCCAAGGGAGACACTTATATTACAAAGGACAAACTTACAGCTCAGGAGGATTCAGTGGCTTGTGCTGCTTCCCCCAGCATGACTGCAGAAACAGGCCTGGGCATCAGAAAGCATTTTCAGAGGAGCAGGGAGCCCACTGGGGCTTCACTAACCATAGCTCTCCTCTGAGCAGCTGAAACCCCATCCAGGCTCCAGCCTAGACGGCTGCACAGCTCTGCTGTTCTGAGACGGATAGCACTGGGGTGGGCTTCAGCGCTGTGGTTTCTGTTTCCAGACCTTAAGCTGTGTGGAACATCTAAAGTGGCCGGGTAGGTGCAGAGAGGAATCTAGCAGAGAGCTATGTCTCTCTCCATCACGACTAAACACATTCTCCAAGGGGCAGGTAGGGATGAAGGCCATCGGGGAGCTGGAAAAGCCAGGCAGCCAGAGGTCTTTGGGGGGAAAGCCAAGCTCTTGGGGAGTGCTGGCACACACAGCCAAGTCCCAGCTGGCTAATGAGCCCTCTCGAGCCAGCAGAGAAGGGCAGTCAAGTCCCATCATTCCTCGTAATAAGAGTCACAATTAAGCCTCTGGGGATCTCTTCACTCTCAAGACGGTCTGCGTGTTGTTCTCCTGCAGGCCAGGCCTGCACTGGCAGCTGGGTCAGGCCGATCCTTAAAGGGAAAAATAATAGATTGTGGCATGAATCTGGCCCCTGGCTGCACACCTAACTTCCCACTCTGACATGAGGATGGGCTCGGGGGAATCCACTGCCTAATGAGCCAGCTGCGTGTGATCAATAACTATGGTAATTGGGCCACGGTGGGTGCTGCCAAGATAATAACCCAAAGTGCCAGTGGTGAGCAAGAGCCATTGAGGTCTGTGTTGTCAAGAAGAGGTCTATGGGAGGGTCCATGGAGACCAGGCCCCTCCATACAGTGACTCAGGGATCCGTGTGTCAACACCCACATAGACGCTCCACAAACTCGACTGTCCTCATAGGAAGTGACACCTGTCACCACTGTCCACAGCTGTTGCCCAGAGCTAGTTAGGAAGCTGCGTTTGTGCAGAAACCAGGAAAGTAAGAAGGGACCAAGTGTTGGGGAGTAGGAGTTTGGAGAGGGGGATAGAAGGACATAGGTGCTATAAAGGAGGACATAGCAAATGCCCCCACCTTTATCCGGGGAAGGAGAGGGAGGATGAATAACATAAAGGATATAAGGACGATTGAAAAAGCCATAGGAAAACATTATTTTATGTTTGCTTAAAATATATATTTAATATATATAATATATGCAAGTATGAGTGTATATCATAAATCATTTAAATTAAATTATGCCACTTGGGGTATACCACTTGCTCCTGCAAAGGCCCAGAGTTCAGTTCCCAGCACCCATGCTGAGTGGCTCACAACTACCTGGAACTCCATTTCCCAGGGGATCTTAAGCCTCTGCAGGTACCTGCATTCCCGTGTGCATTCCCAGGAAGCAATTTAACCTCTGAGCTATCTCTTCACCTCCTATGTATTGTTTGAAATCACTTGTATTAGAAGTATTTTGTTTTACTTCACTCTGAGACAGGGTCTCCCTTTGTAGCCCTGACTGTCACCATGTAGACCTGGATGCTTTTGAACCCACAGAGATCCTCCTATCTCTGCCTCTCGAGTGCTGAGATTAATGATTATGTGCCACCATGCCTTGTGGAAAGATTTAAAAAAAAAAAGCCCAGTAATATGGGATTTCTTCCTTCCCAAGAGGCGTCTTTCTCTATGGTGTGGATAGAATTGTGTCCTCCTCAAGGGCCATCAAAACCCTAAGCCCCAAAGCTCGTGGAGACAGGGCTTTTACAGATGTAAAGACATAATGCAGATATGATGAGGTCATACTGGAGTGGGGCAAGTCTGCATCCTTATGAGAAGATGAAAAATTCAGACTCAGTAGAAAGCCAGGCATGGCCAGGAGCCATCAGGGATCCCAGGAGGGACCTGGAAATGCCCTTATTTCAGACTTGGAAACCAACAGGGGGCAAATTCCTGCTGTTCTAGGTCATTAAGTCAGTGTTGGTTTGATACAACAGCCCTACAGGTATGCACTCCTCCATGCTCCCAGAAATGCACCCCCCCCACACACACTGAAGTGTAAGCCTTTCACTTCCCTGTCCACAGCATTCTGCTAGAGTCTCACATTTTTGCCATAGACGTGTGTCCCCTTGGCCCAACAAGGTCTTCTCAAGGGACTCCACTGAGTCAAGTCAATCTGGTATCCAGATCTCTTACTCTTTCTCATCACCCGGAATGCTCCTTTGATGTCAAGTGGCTGCTGGACCAGAGAACATACCTCTCCTGGGACAGCATCCCTGGTCCACACACTCCTCTTACTGAATGTTTTGCTGTTTCAAAGGCAGAAGCAAGGTGGAAAGGCGCTAATGAGGGCTCTTTGGGAGGTGTCAAATGGGCGGGGAAGCTCACAGTTCAGAGCTTCCCCAGAGGGAAACACACACCTATTTACTGGTTCGCACTCCCAGGGGGGCCCAGCACAGCCTTATTTGTAAAGTGGGTGTGAAAGGAAGAAATAAGGGTGAAGAAAAGCTTTGGGGGCTGAGATATTCCTGGAAACCCCAATGGACTGCCTGGGCCTGAGCCCCAAACCCAAGCCAGTCCTATTAACAGGGAAAGGGGTATGTTTTAGGATGGGGCTCTGGGGATCAAATTCAGAGCCTTGTACATGCTAGGCAAGGGTTCTACCACCGAGCCACACTCCAGCCCCAAGGCACTGTTTCTGAGCACAAGGGACACCAAAGACCGCCAGCAAGCCGCAGAAACCAATGGATAGCCCCGACTTGAAATTCTCAGTCCGAGTGACATCCAACAGCACTTTGACCTCAGTGCTTCGTCCTCCAGAGATGAGAGGCAGAGTAGTGTTCAGGGCTCCTCTTTTACAAAATCTTCATGGCTGGACAGCTAAAAGAGACGTGGGAGGCAAAGAGCTGGCACATCCTTCTCAATGTGATGCTGAGGAAATGGTAATGGCGGCTGCAGGAATGCTACTCCCAACATGTAGGAAGCTCTTTGCTCCCAGGCACACATAGGTAGTATAAAGAGCATACAGGTCAGGTATGTGAGAGAAGGCATTGGCTTTCTTTACATTTGAAAGACACCTGTCTGGGGTGTTTTGCTTATCTAGACTTTGGGTTGTTGCTCAAATTCTAGGCACGTGGATCATGTCAGACTGTGTATTTAAGGTGTATTCTTTGTGGGTGTGTGTTTGTATGGGTGCACCTGTTTGTATAGGTACATTATGTGTGTGGACAGGAGGTCAGAGTTCAGTGGTAGATGTCATTACCCATGTGCTGTTTACCTTGTTACTTTTTAATTACTTATTTTGTTTTCTGTCTGAGTGTTTTACCTGCATATATGTGCAGCACTTCCATGCCTTGAGGGTACAGAGGCCAGAAGAGGGTATTGGGTACCCCGGAGCTAAAGTTATGGGAGGTTGTGAGTCACCTTGTGGGTGCTGGGAACAAAACTTGAATCATTTGCAAGAACAGCAAGCACTCTTAGCCACTGAGCCATTGCTCCAGCCCCAAATTCATAATTTTAAAAAGTTTTTATTATTATTATTATTATTATTATTATTATTATTATTAGTAGTAGTAGTAGTAGTAGTAGTAGCAGTGTGTGTGTTCACACATGCACATGTATGTCATGGAATGTGTATGGCGGTCAGAGGACAACTTCATGAAGTCTGTTCTCTCCTTCCACCTTCATGAAGGTTCCAAGATTGAACTCGGGTCATCCGGCTAGTATAGCAAGCTCCCCCAGCTGCTGAACCATCTTTCCAGCCTACACCCTGTTTTCTGAAACAGAGTCCCTCACTGTGACTGGAGCTCACTGAGCAGGCCAGGCTGGCGGGCCAGTGAGTACCAAGATCTGTCTATCTCCACTTCCCCCGCACAGGGATCCCATGCCAAGCTTTCCGATGTGGGTGTCGAGGATCGAATTCAGGCCCTCTTTTTCGCACGGCCAGTACTTTACCACTGAGCCATCATCTCCATAGACTGTGCATTGTGTTCTTTAGGCACTGTGTATTTGCCTGGGAGATTCACAAGAGAATGGTCTTCCTTGCAGTAACGTATCCTTTACTAATTAATTGTCTTAAAAACAGTTTCTTTGTCATTTTCCCCACCTGGGGTGGAGATGGCTTCAAGAATTGTTCCTCTTGTAGGAAAATGTGGGCAGGTGGAATTGATGCTCTGTTTCAAGTACTCCCTAGGGGCCAGGGGTTTCCATACTTGCTGTTCCTCTATCCATACTGACAATGCCCTTTCTCACATGTATGCATTTGTAAGGAACAGTAGAACCTGGATATTTTTAGACAAAAAGAACAGGGTTTTTAAGTATTGTTTAACCCTTTCTTCTGCTACTTCTTGTATTTCTTTTTGTGAAACTTATGGCTATCCCCCAAATTATTTTATCTTTGTTAATCCCTGTCCCCAGACATAAGTAAGGCCTGTGAGAGTGGCATGTGTCTCTCCAGTGCTCTCCTACTGGCAGAGCAGTTGCTCCGTATATGGTTGAACAACCAGCACTCATAAGTGTGTGTGTATCTCAGGGATCTGCCATCTTTTCTCTATGAAAAATCAAGTTGGGGACACAGTGAATAAAGTCTGAATCTCAAGACCAGCATGTATGTGTGCTCCTGAATTGGGGACATTGGACATTATTCTACGTTGCTCTCCATGTTAATTTTTGAGACAAGTTCTCTTGGTAAACCCGGGGCTCATAGGTTCAGCTAGGCTGGCCGGTCAGTGAATTCCAGGGATTCCCCATCTCTGTCTCCCCAACACTGGGTTTGCAGATACATACCACTGTGTTTAGCTTTTCACACAGGTTCTGGAGATCTGAAGCACCTCTCTCAAGGGCAATTTTTTAATACAGCTGTGTGTAAATACCTAGGAGACCCAAGGAGAGGACAGAGTGCCCTTGTTGCTCCAGCACACAGGGAGGCTGGGCCAAGTGCCTGTCTCTGAGGCTCCCATCTACCATCTGTCAGCGGGCTTTTAGAAGAGAATTACACGTGTGATTTATTTTCAAATCCTTTCAGGTCCTGAAGGAGAGACACTCAGCACACGGTATACTCTGTCATCGTGTGTCAACATCCCCTCGATGCCGGGAGCAGCATTACAGGATGTCAGGGTGTAATTGGATTGCACTGGATCCTTAATCTACATTTTCATTTACCAAAAGCCATAGCATTGGGAGCGCCATTTACAACTGATCCTGGGGCCCTGGGAGCACAGGGTGGGAGTGGAGGGGGGGTTCAGCGTGTAGAAAGACAAAGGCCAGCCATAAAGCCGCGGAGTGCATGTTTTATATTTACAGTCAGTGAGTTTATAAATATATATTACATTCTTACAATCTACAATACATTCTACACATGGAGGGATTGGAGAACAGGCATCTGCTGCAGTAGTCAAGGAAATGTCACACGGGTAAGAATAGGAAGAAACCAGAAAGGGGGCAACTGAAAGCAAAGGATTTCGGTGGTCGAGGGGTAAGAGTTTCATCACCTAACCAAACAAGGGGAGTCTATGGGGGACAGGAGCTGGGTGGCTTGCTGGCTGTCAGAACAAAAGGATTAGCACCACAATCAGAGGGGAGTGGGCCAGAGGGGTAGGGGAGGTGGGACTCTGGAGAGAGTCTCTTAGTGGGGATAAGAATAAGAATAAGAAGAAGGGGAGGGTGATAAAGAAAGAGACAAGAGGATAAAGACAGAAAGTAATGGGAAAGAAAATTGAGAAATAGGTTCAGGGCAGACAGAAATGCCCAGAGAGAGAGAGGAGAGGAGAAAAATGTTGAAGAGAGGTCTGAAGAGCAGGAGAAGGGAACTGACCATGGTAGAAAGAGACAGAGAGACCAGCCTCCTTGACCCTTTAAGGTCACGGCTACTTTTCAGCCCTCCTCACTTCACAGTGAGACCGGGATTGGGTTAGGGAATCCCCTGACCATGCCACCCCCCCCCCCATCTTCAGAGGCTTCGGCATCTGAGGGATCTTAGAGACACTGACCAATCATTTTGATTTTAAACAATGGTAATCCTTTTAGGGCTGATTTGGGTCCAAGTGTTTGCAAAACGTATGCACCTACACACATGCACCCACAGACACGTGCATACCCTCAACATACACGCACGCACCTCCTATACACACGTACACAGACACACACACACACCGTACACATACCCTTCATCTCTCTCATGTTCTCCAAGCGTGCACAAGTCCACCTCTCTCACAGCTCGGAATAGCCTATCCTTTCTGAACAGAGGGATTTATTGTAATACCCTGGTGGCAAATTCTTGGACAGGAGACATGAGTGACAACAGATCCACTCCCCAAACAACCCTCTATGGTTCCTAGGAAAGCAGGGAGCGGGTGGGGAATTCACCCCAGTCCTGCTTACGCTCTGGAGCCCAGCCTCTTCAGAGGGATGTATGTTCCTGGGACCTTCTCCATGGGATGTCACCTGAAGTTGACACAAGGCCCAAGGCAAGAGGGGCAGGGGGAAATTTCTAGAAAATTTACCCTCCTCTCTTCACTCACGAATAACCAACAGCTGCAGTAAGGGTGTCAATGGAGTGGAGAGATCAAGTTCAAATGCGAAGAAGTTGCTAAAGGAGCCATGTGGTTTGTGCCCAGTGTCCGACAGGCAGGAGGCTTCTCTGAGTTGCTCTAATGTTTTGTGTGTGTGTGTGTGTGTGTGTGTGTGTGTGTGTGTGTGTGTGTAGTTACATTTGTGGGTCACTCATTTACCCATTTCCTTTTTGCCCGGCTAATCTCTGCCTTGGCCTGTCAATAATCCCTGGCTGACTTTGGCCATCTTTGGGAAATACCAGTTCACTACCCGACTTCCTGCAGCTAGCTTCAGCATTAGGCTCTGCCCACGGGCACCCTCCCAGCCAGCCCTGCTGCTCCACTCAGATAGCATGCTTCTGCCCGCTGATCCATGCATGCTCAACCCAAGTCTTGCTTTCTTTATTTTCATGGTCTGAAATATTGACTCTCAAAGCAGCATGGATCTCACCAGAAAACCAAATTGCTTAGATTAAAGGGAGAGAGTTCTTCCCTGAGGACTCTCAAATGCGCATCTTTGTTCCAGGTTTGAAAATGCTTTCCCATGCACAATGAACCTCATAAGTCGATCCAAAACATTGTGTGCAATGGCGTATGCATGGGTACCAACTCTGGGCCTCCTCAGCTAAGAGGGGATCATTTCCCCAGGCTCCATGGACAGTGTCACCCTTATGGTGTCCTCTTGTCTCATTTCTCCCTTGGCTGCATGTCTACTCCCCATACCCGGGGTGGGTTGAAGTCTGAAAGGTAAGAACAACATTGGTGCCTGTGTTACACGTGCTCATGTAGCCTCTCCATGCAACTGTGAGGTTCTGGGCACTCCCCGGGGTCCAGGGCCTGGCAGACCCACTTAATGTCATCCTCATTACTCAACACCATGGTGTTCCCAGCAGAACACCCATCATCTGAGGAGATGGCGGAGAACGTGGAGAATGTCACTCTTTTCCTTTTGGAGGTAGGGGATGTGGGGGGTTCACCTTTCTGTTCATTCCCATCTGTGAGCATGGCCCCCACGGACCTGAACAGCTGTCCATTGATGCTGCTCTGGGAATTCGAGCTGAGAAGCAGTTTGCTCTCCTCAAAGTCCAGACCCCTGTCAATGGCAGTGATCTGCTCCTCTTGGGAGGAGGCGAAGTTCATGGGGTTCCCCAACAGCTCTGTCCGGTTGCTCAGCCCAACCCAGTCATGAGAGTGACTCAGACCTTCTTGCTCCTCAAACGGAACCTGTTTGTGTCTGTACTTCAGGGCAAAGGTCACACAATTAATTAAGAACACCAAGATAGCCAGGCAGAAGACACCCAGCAAAGCATACATCCCGATTTCTAGGTCACTCAAGCCCTTGGCTGCTTGATCAGGGTCATGCTCCTCAGAGCCTGTGTTGCTCCTGGGGAGATCCACCTGGTCTGGGAAGCTGGTGAAGTCTGTGGCCATGGTCTGTGAGAGGATAATGTCATCTAACAGGCTTTCCTGGCCTTCCTTCTTCTGGAAAGTTGGCCTTTTGGTTGTACTGCCCCATCCCTCCATGAGCCCCATGGAGGAGCTGCTGTAATATGGCCCTTCAGGGCTCCCCCATTCCTGTAAAGGCTTTTTGGACCGCCTCTCATTGATATTCTCCACATGAAGTCCGGCCCCAAGGTGTCCACTCTCACTGCTGTTGGGGTTTCCATCATTTTGTCCAAATTTAACCTTGATGTTGGCTGTTCCCACAGCCAGCACGCTCTTCCGCTTAGATTTCTGGCAAGATTCACTGATCAACATCTCCACCTTTACCAGAGCCCCCTGTCCTTCGTTTTCTGCAGCGATGATAGGCCACTTGAATTTGGGGTCCTGGAGAATGGAGACAACCTTCTCATCCAAGGATGTGGCCATCAGGGAGAAATCCTTTTCATCATAAATGTCCAATGGTGTGACAGAACCATCACTGAACTGCACCCAGCAGCTGATGGCTGCTTCCTGTGGAGCAAGAGAATTGGGTCAACATGAGGCAAGAGGCTCAGCAAACAGGCACATACAGTGAAAGTTTCTTGTGGCGTCAAGGAGAAGCCAGTTAGACAATGTAGGGGAAGCTATGAGAAGTCCCACCCTAAAACATGGAGGGATGTGAATTCCTATAAAGAACCAAGGGAAGGGGTGGCAAACAGGACCAGATGAAGCCTTCCAAAATAAGATCGTTGTTTGAGGTTGGGGACATAGCTCAGTTGGTGGAGTACTTGCCTAGGAAGTGCAAAGCCCTGGGGTCCATCCCCAGCACCATATTAACCCAGGGACAGTGGAACGCAACTCTAATCCCAGCACTTGGGAAATGGAGGCAATATAACAGGAGTTCAAGGCCATCTCTGACTGTGTAATGAGGTCTGGGGTAGCCTCATCTCAAAAAGAAAAAAAAAAACAATAAGATTGACTTATTTTCTGACCCGTTAGAAGACAACAGGTTCAGAGGCTCCCCAGGGTCTTCTTTTGCACAATATTAAATGCCTTGCTAAACAGTACGGCTAGTGAGCGGGCGCCTTCATTGGGGTCACAGGTGTAAATTAAACTCAGTACCATGCCATCTGACACCATCTTGGCAGCCAGTCACATTATCACACATAACACAGATTGAGGACACTGATCTAGACAGGAAGAGAAGCCCCTCAGGGTCACCGAAGGGCATGGTTTCACTAGCTCTGCCTTCTTTGGGATACACCTGGCTGGGGCTCACCTGGAGACCAAGCCTTGGCTAAGGTAGGCGTGAAAACAGCTAGAGATAGTAGGAGGCTTTGCCTCAGTTTCCCCCACCACACTTCATTTAGACCAATGGGAAGAAACTTGGGGACACAAAGGCAGCCTACAGCCAAGGTCCCTGTGTGTCTCTATCTCTTGCCTTCTGCACTTTGTGTTTAGATGTCTTCATTCATTCGTAGCATGAGCCGGTGACGTCAGTGATGTCTTCATTTTAAGTGAAGCCTTCGATCTGATCTTGGATCTGTCAGTGGATGAGCACTTACTGGGAAGTAAGGTAAGCCCACCTGCCTTTGGGGGGGCTACCATGCTAGCTCACAAACAAGCAAAGATATGAGGTGGTAATTATGCACAGTAAGATTTTAAAAAATGACAAGATCGCAGGGAAGAGAGAGTGGGAACCAGATGACCTGGGTCTCCCAGTCAGGGTCTGAGAGTTCCCCAGGGCTCTAGCCCATTCCCTACTGTTGATTGTGTTTTCTTTCCCCCTCCCCGTCCTAACATCCCTCATTAGTGATTAAAGTAAATGTTTCGTGGGTGGTGTTTAGTTGCAAAGAAACAAAGCAAGACCCTCAAAGGTGGTTGGTGGCTTCCAAACCTTTCTTTTGTTAAATGTTGGCTTAAGCCAGGCAACACAGGGGAAATTGGCCAGGATGTGGTGCAAAAGCCACAGGACCCAGCACTGATCTGCCAGTTTGTTTGTTGCGCCAGGAAATCTCAGCAGGGGATGCATAAGGACGACTGACTTTTTGAAGTTGTCAGGTCAGGGCCAAGCTGCTTAAGGGGACTGAGGGCCATGTAACCCTATCCCATCACTACCCTTAAGGGAGCAGGTGACACTCTGCATGTCAGGGATGCATTATTCTATTCTGGTTGGGCCTTATTACTTTTTAATTCTTAACTGGCTGTGGTCTGATTTTATCATGTGCTGAGCTAGGAAGAAAGCTCATCACTCGCCTTTCCTATCTGTACTTTGCAGGCTTCTGTCTGTCTTTCTAGACAAAAGGCTTGATTTTTGTCAAGAATTCATGTCTGTTACTAGGAGCATCAACTCTCCAGTGTTTTCTAATCCCAAACCCCCCATGTAAGACTGTGCTATCAGGGCTCAATGATTGGCTAGCACCTGAGAGGGGAACTTGAGGTGCAGGTCCAGCTGGGAGATAGAAGGTTGGAGGTGGTGAGTTGGGCTCTATCTTCTTCCTGCTGTGAGCATGCTCAGTCTCTGCTGCTGCCTGGTGCTGTGAGGGAGGCTGAGTCTGGTAACTCTTCCTGCTGTTGTGGAAGAAGGGTTTCTGGTGGGTAGGGAAGCTTCCAGAATAGTCTCTGTGGGTTGGATGAATACGATCCCATGCAGAGAGAACCGATTGCTATCCTTTGCTGTAAAGTTCACCTCATTCTCTGTCCAGCTCCGAAGAGGAAAATAGGCATATTCTATCTGTAGACCTACTGTACACAAATCAGCGAGTCTCTCTCTCTTTCACCATACAACTGCACACATTAGAGTATATTCACACACACAATGCCCACACAACCCAAGTACATACACATACATATGCAGAGTACATAGAACACATGCAGACACATACACATAGGCACATGTATGTACACAACAGACAATATAATACACAAAGTACACATATATGCACATGCAGACACATACATGAGAACATATAAGACACACAGATTGGAACATCACCAGACATATGTCCTATGTGGGTTGAACTTTTGTCAACCTGACATAAGCTAGAGTCATCTGAGAAGAAGGGTCTTAAATTGAGAAAATCACTTCATCAGATACATTTGCAGGCCAGTGGAAGGGGCATTTTCTTGGTTAATGATTGATGTGAGCCTAGCTCACTGTGGGTAGCGCCACCTCTGGGAAGGTGGTCCTCAATGGAATTAGAAAGGAGACTGAGCAAGCCATAAAAAGCAAGCCAGTAAGCAGAATTCCTCCATGGCCTCTGTTTTAGTTCCTGCTTTGAATTCCTGAACTGATTTTCCTCGGTGATGGAATGTGAGCTACCAGTCAAATGAACCCTTCCCTCTGCAAGTTGCTTTTAGACATAGTGATTATCAAAGCAAAAGACACAACACAAATGCACAATGCAACCTGTTAGCACACTGGCTTCAAATAACAAGAAAAGGATGATATGAACTCACATTAGTTCCCTTCTTCTGCCTGAACAATAAGGAGACGCAGTATCTTATCTATATCAGCCTCCAAGCCTGCTGGAACCTGGCTACAGGTTGTGGTAATTCTCAGTCTGCCCATGCCTCCACCTCACAACCACTGCTTGATGAAGAATCTGGGAGGACTATTTAGACTGCAGGAGAGTGTGACCCATCCAGGTCCTCACCCCAGCACACTTGCGTGTGGAGGACAGGGGAGCATCTTCTCAATGCTTCTGACATGAGTGGCTGATAGTCACTTGCTGCAATGTTAACCCATCTATTTCAAGGAGCTAGGAGGCAAGAGGCTTTGCTGACCTCGGTTGACACATGTTGACCTTAGCTGGTGTATGGTGACCTCACCTAGTGTGTGCTGACCTCACCTGGGGTAAGACTCAGCCGATGTGTGTCTTAGGCTCCACCTCCTTACCTGTTTGGGCCTCTGCAGAAGCTCCTGAGCCACTGCAGTGGCGAAAATGGCTCTGTTGCTTCCAGGGCTGAGCTGCAGGGACAGTGAAAGCCCCGTTACCAGCTGGACCCCGAGGTCTGTGATGGTCACCCTCTCATCCAGCACAGTGATGGTCTTCTCAGCAAGGATGGCATCTGACAGAGGGGACAGGATCTGAAGGGCAGAACCGACATGACAAGGGGAGGCTCTCTGTGGTTACGGCACTTCATCCATCACACGCCATGCATGAGGGCATGCAGGGACAATGAGAGAAAAGGAGCCCACATGGCCCTATAGGCATGCAGAGGGATACCCATAGGCCAACACAGGCTGTCACTGTAAGCCATTCTTCTCCTTAGGGAGAGGAATTAATGCCATTGTTCTTCTGAGCCTGTTGATTCTTATACACACTGTGGGACATTTCTGCCAGTGCACTTTTATCTAAAATCATTCAACTTCCAAAAGCTTTCACATCCCCAAGAGAACCATGACCTGACACCCTAACTGTATATTTATTTCTGTCTCACATGTGAAAGCTAGCATGGAACTATAAAGTAGGGCTTCTTGAGGCTGAAGAGATGGCTCAGTGGTTAAGAGCACTAACTTCTCTTGCAGAGGATCTGGGTTCACTTCCCAGCTCCCACAGGTGGGTGATCACAACCACCTGTAACTCCGGTTCAGGGGGATCTCACACCCCCTTCTGACTCTTTTGGCCCTTGTGGTCACCGGGCATGTGTGTGGTGCACAGACATAATTACAGAGAAAATACTCATATACATAAAAAGCAAATAATCAATCAATCAATGAATAATATCTAAAAAAGTGTAAGGCTTCCTAATTCAAATACCATCTAATCTATCTCCTGTCCTGGGATCTTCAGTTTCATAGTTTGAGATCTCTTTTTTTCTTCAACAGGATCTCACTGTCTAACCCCAGCTGGTCTAGAACTTTCTATCTAGAGCAGGCTAGTCTTGAACTCACAGAGATCTGCCTCTACTTCCCTAAAGCTGGGGTTAAAGACTTGTACCAGCACATTGGGATTTGACTCCACACGCTTTGAGAAAGCCTGAACAATGAGATCCAGGGGCATCTTGAAATCTTGTCTTGCCTCACATGACACCCACCCACACCGAGTCCAGCCTGTTCTTAACTTCCTCTGCACACCTCTGGGGACCAGGGAACACGATTCTCCCCAGCCCAGCTCAGCTTTGGAAGAATGAAGAGCTGGCTTCCTACACTTTTTGTGCATCCTCAGCCCCCTGGATAAATGAGGTCTGCTCCCCTGTCCAACTTGCTCTTTTGACTTTTGAGTTCCAGGGCAGCTTCAGCAAACCAGTTTTTTCACAAGTTCCAACCAACCACCACCTCTGGATGTCTGTGGCCATTCAAATGGTGTTGGGCATGACAGGAAAGACTCCAGAAGGAACTGAATGAACAAGCTCATCACTCAGGAACTCAGTGGATCGGTCTCAGGGCTGGATGCCCTGCTGTGCCAATTCCTAAGCTTCCTGCCTAGGAAGGCAGTCCTTTTCCTCCTTGCTAACATACAATTCCTTTCTGGACTGGAATAATCTTTCATAGTGAAGTTTAAAGCCAAACCCTTATCTAGGTCCAGGCTCCCAGCTGTTGGTATTGTCTTTCAACTTTCTTCCTAGTTGTTTGATAGAAGCAACATTAAAATTTTCATTTATTATTATTATTATTATATTTTTACATTATTATTATTATTATTGTGTATATATATATAGTTCAGGGGACAACTCTTAGGAGTAGTGATGACTTTATTATTAATAGTATTTTAAATTTATTTTTCATTTTTAACAATTTTTGAGACTATATTACATCATTTCTCCCTTTCTTTTCCTCCCTCCAAACCCTTCCATGTTGCCTCCCTTGCTTTACTGAGATGGAAGATTCAGGTGACCATGGTCAGTATGGAGGAGACAGCCAGGCCCATGAGCCAGGCAGGGTGAACTTCTCTCTAGGATTTTGCTTCTCAAGCTGGTAAGACCTGCCATGGCTTTGGGGACATGGCCAAGAAGAGGTGGAACCCTGTGTCTCCCATGTATTGTGGGAGGGGTCTCAAGGACCTTGCTGTATATACCACACTCAAACTGTGTATGTTGTGATTTCACTGAAGCAAGCCCTGGGAGACTCTGTTTTGAGCAATGGCAGACAGCTGAGTGTTCACCTGGCAGAACAGTGGAACAGAAAGCCCTGTCCAACCCTGCAGGTGCCTCACCTGGATGGTGGTCATGCCCAGCTCCTGGCCAGTCAGGATCTGCCCTCCTTGTAGCTTGGCGATCCTGGGCTCCTCCACCTGCATGAAGTCAGTTATCAGCTCCGTGATGTCCACCTGCCAGTCAGAGCCCAGCAGGTAGGCCAGGTGTCCCCCGGGATCAGGTGCCTCGGCCACAAACTGGGTCAAGACTCGCACCATGGCATGTTGGTACTGGAGGGTGCAGCCTCGACCCTTTTTCTCATCATCATCTTCCTCTTCACTGTCCCGAGCTGGCCTGCCAAAGGAGAGTTACTTGTTGGGGCAACTGTTGGGGACTCCATGAATCTACTTTCAAAGAGTCCCGCTTGCTTAAGGTTCAGGTGACACACAGGAGCTCCACGGTGTTTAACCAGCACTGTGACAAGAGTTCTAACTAAACAGATTGGAGAGGTATGATGGGAGGTGAAGAGCTTCCCCAAGATCCCGCTTCATGGCATTTACTCTGTACTCCCTCTCATCAGACGCTGACCGTGCTTTGTAACGCTATTCAAAGGTGACTGGAGAGTCCCTTCCATCGTTAACATTTTTATTAACCTGTATTAATGATGTTTAATAGTGGGTTTCATGATGACATTTTCATATATGTACATGATGTATTTTGACCATATTCATCCCCACCATTGCCCTCTCTCATCCCCTCCCACTCTTACTGATGCCCTTTCTTTTACTAACCAGCCCTTCTATTTTGTGTCTTTTGTTGTTTCATGGGTGAACCAAGCAGTTTCACTAGGTTGCTTACAGGGACAAGTGTGATAGGTTATTTACAGGAATATGGGCACATTGCCCATGTCTGAACTATGGAAGACAATGTCTCTCCCTCCCCAGCAAACATTGCCTGACAATAGAGATCAAGGGCCAAAAGGCTCCTTGAAGACTTACACTCAGCTAGTGTTTGCTGGGTGGAAGAGTTCACAAGATCTTTTGTTCGTTTCTTAATATGACTATGTGGTCCAGGTGACAATTCTCCTGCCTCAGCTTCCCAAGTTCTAGAATTACAGATGTACACCCTCATGCCTGGCTACATGATTGGGTTTGAAGATAGTGATATCAACGTAATTTGTATTCTTCTATGGCTTCTGTCACTGGCTCTCTCTGACGAATCAAGATGGTGAGTTCTGAGCTGCCTGTCCCATGGGGACATCTAGCTGGCAAGTACCCGGTCTACTAGCAGCTGGTGAGGTGTTGAGTCCTCTGGACAATACCTGGGTGAATCTTCTCTGCAGGAGCCTCTAGATGAGGCACCAACCTACTGGTAGACCTCAGCTTTGAGACCTCAGCTTTGAGGACTTCATTAAACCACATCTGGCTGCTTCTGCACAGAATCTGGGAGGCTGTGCTCATAGTCCTTCAAACCATACTGAGTTTTAGATTAACGTCCTGCATCATACAGTGTTCTGATTTCCTTTCTGTTGCTTTGATAAAATACTCTGATGGAAAGCAACTTGGGAAGGAAAAGGTTTATTTGGCTCACACATCGAATTCGGAACCCATCATTGAGGGAAGTAGGGGCAGGAACTCAAGCAAGAACTTGAAGATAAGAACCATGGAGGATGCTGTTTGCTGGCTTTATGACTTACACTTATCTAACTTTCTCATACAACCCACGGCCACTCGTCTAGTAGATGGTGCTGCCCAGAGTGAACTGGGCTCTCCTGTATCGATTACTAATTAAAGCAATTCTTTATAAACATTCACATAGACCAACCCAATCTAGGCAATTCCTCAATAGAGATTTTCTGCTCAGATGACCCTTGGCTGAATCAAGTTAACAATTTAGTCCAACCAGGACACACAGCAATGTGTAGTTAACATGACAAGGTTGCGACCACTAGCAACGTCCTCTAAGTCAGCACCTGGAAGAGATGAGCATTTACCTTAAGGTAAGTGAGATGCTGTGATCAGTGCAGACAGGGACAGGTGGCTTCAAAGAGACAGATGTTAGCTGTTCCCTCACTGTCTGATACATTGTATAAACAGTCCCATTCCATCATAATGGCCTCCATTCACATATCAGCTGCCGGTTTCTCAGAGAGCTCACAGCCTGCTGTGAGTCCATTAGCTATAGTAGCATTTAGGTGAGTATGCACCAGACCTGGCTAGTTGTCTGCCACCACCACCACCACCACCACCACCAGCAGCAGCAGCACCACCACCACCACCACCACCACTACCACCACCACTACCACCTACTCCACCATCTATCCCAATTCCTGAACACCCAGTTCTCCAAAGAAGAATCTCCAAGAACCATCTTCCCACTGTCCATGGCACCAACTTCCTCCTCAAGCTATATCCTCTTCGAGATGTCACAGGACTAGAGGTGTGGACCTCAAAGGTGAAAACTATCAAGACCCTCCCAGTGACAAGCAATTCCCCACCCTTTGCTGTGTCACAGCCTGCAGAAGTCTTTCCTTGTGTGCTGGTACATGCTTACTTACTCAGACATTTGCAATGTTTCCAGTGCACGGGTATGTATGCACTGAGGTCCCTGCAGTGACGGTCAGAAAAGAGAGGCTGAACTTCTGTGACTCTGCCTCTCTGGTCCTTATCTGTATTTCTGATGATTGACAGGTTTACCTCTACCAAATTCTACCCACATGTGCAATAGGTAACACATGGCAGACAAACTTCAGACGTCTCACCTGAGTCAAGTGCTCAGGGCATCTGCTGCCTGCTTCTTCCTAAAGTCTGCCAGTTTCCTTCTTATCCCGAAACTCATCTGCGTGACTCCCTCTCTAAACTCATTTTTCTTTAGCTAGAGGCTTGTGGTTGGTGTCCAGTTGCCCACATGGCAGGTTCTAGGCGCTTGGTTCCTGTAAGTCACCATGTGAACCCTTGCGTCTACTCTTGCTTTTGCCTAGATAGGTAGTTAGCCACTCGTGTGTCCCTCCTCAGCCTGAGCACAATGGATATGACTTTCTGCTATGTATGCCCAATGCCCAATGCACAACACACACACACACGCACGCACGCATGCACACACACACCCATACACACCTACCTTTTGTTAGAGACAACAGGGACCCTCCAGCCCTTGATCTGGTTCAGCTCCATGTCTGAGACCTCAATCTGCAGCGGCAGCCGCGGCACCCACACTGTTATCTCCAGGGGGCTGCTCAGGTGCTGGTAGGTGAAGCTGACTATCACATTCACCTTGCCCTTCATTTCCTTCCCATTGACAAAGACATAGTCACATCTGTCAGAAACCTGGTTGGGAGGAGGGAGAGAAGCAGGGAGGAGGGAGGTGAGCTTCATCTCATTCCACAGATCGGGGAAGAGGGTTGTGTCATGTTCGGGACTCATCATTGTGAAGTAAAGCAGGCACAGGCCATTGCTTTGAATGAAACCCCTGACATCAGAGCAGATCCTGCCAGGGACTCTAAAGATGGGGCTAAGGGTCTTTGATGTGCTGTTTCAGCGAGTGAAGTTGTACACATTTATTTGTTTGTTTTTCTATTGTTGTGTTTGTGGCATGCATTTGTGTTTGCATGCATGTGTGTGTGTACATGCATGTGTGTGTGGAATACCAAGGTTGACATCAGGAAGCAGCCTTGATCCATCTTCTACCTTATTCATCAAGGCAGGGTCTCTTAATCAAATCCAGAGTTCATCTATATATGGCTAGTCTCGCTAGGTAGTTTGCTCTGCATATCCCTTGTGTCTGCCCTCCAAGGGTGGGCTCACAGACAGGCTGCCATGCACACACGATATTTATATGGGTTCTGGAGATCCGAACTCAGATCCTCAGACTCTCTGGGCAAGTACTTTTAACTCCCAAGCCATTTCTCCAGCCTCAAAGTGAAGGATCTTGATGGATAGAAATCAGCCTAGATTATTTGGGTTGGTCCTGAAGAGCTTCTGGTTGTTCCTTTGAGGGGGGCACTGGTAATTTAGGGGAGGGAAGCAGACACTGTGGCTGTGCGGGCAGGAGGCTGTGTTGCCAGCATGGAGGTCAGAGAGGGCTGGGAGTGGGGAAAGTCAGATTGGAAGCTGAAGAATCCCAGACCGATTCCTGTTTCCAGATTCCAGATCCTTGACCTTCAGAACTGCAAGGGAATAAACACATTCTTCCAAAAGAGAGCTGGTGTGCGGTTCATTGGTCCCTAGTGGACCTAGAGTGGAATAGAAGGATGGACTTGGGGACAAGAATGAGTTCCCTCACCTGTGTCTGCTGGTCCACACAGGAGAGGAAGGCAGGTGTGAGGAACCTCTATCCGCTGACAACAGAATATATGATACAGGTCAGGGATGCCTGCTGAGTTCACCCCAAGTATCATCTCAGCATCAGGACCACACAGGAGGCCGGCATTATTTTCAGCAGCATCTCACATATGACAAACCCAAGGCCGAAGGACACTGATGACTCATAACACCCCAAGGCCACGGCGAAGAGTAAGAGACATGGCTCGCTGTCCCTCAGTCTGCCCTGCCCCCTCACAGGTGCCATTTCAGTCCCAGGGCTCTTACTTTCCACCTTAAAGGATGGAGAGCCTACTTTTAACACTTAAAGGGGTGTGAAAGAAAGCAGACAGAAATGAGTAGGTTGTGCAAAGATCACAAAGGCCTTTCTAGTGAAAGCTCCTAGTGAAAGCTTTCTAGTGAAGCTGTCTGCTTCAGAGGCAGCGTGGATGCTGGATGCACAGGACAGGCTATTGTGAGGCTCAGCCTGGGTGGGGAGGTCGATCGATAAGTGCGAAGAGAAATGGGTGTCCGGCTCCACTGAGGCGGACTTTGTCATCTTCAATGTCTGCCAATAGCGAAAGTACTTAAATCTGATTGCATTGTCCAGTGGGACTAGCGATGGCTAGTTTATTATAATTTGTGGTCTGGCCAGAGCTTGCCTTGCTTCAGGGCCCAGGGAGTATTTAATTTAAGGCCTTTTCTCTTTCAGGATATCTGCTTATACTCAGGTTGAGCATTCTCAGAGGATCAGACACCTTGAAAGAAAGAGTGGTTGGGATAAGGGGACAAGAAGAGAGGGAGGAAAGGAAGATAGAAGGAAGGGGAGGAGAAAAGGTTGGAGGGAGGAGAAATATGAGGGTGGCGGAAGGAGGAAAAGGGGAAGGAAGAAGGAAGGAGAGGAAGGAAGGGCAGAGGGAGGAAGGAAATAAAGGATACTATATGACAAATTGCTGGTAAGAGTCATTTTTTAGAGCAACCTAGTCCTTCATGACCTTAACTCTCAGGGCTTTCCTGACAAGCAAATGACCCATTTAAAGGAGCTTGGAGCTCATCCCAGCAGAGAGAGCCACACAGCCTGCCTTTGCACTGAACAAGATGTGGGCTGAGGTACACTAACCATGGCTTTGAGTACAAAACTACCTTCATCATGGCTCTTCGACTCCATGTTTATTCTTTGTAGTGAAAACATACAGTGATAAGTGTTGGTGCAGATGAGAAGGCTTTGGAAGGTTGTGCACTTGAGGACCTGGGTCTGTGAGGTAGGGTTGTGTGAACAAGGTCAGGAGACATTGGAGCAGGGCTGTGCACAGGCCCAATGCCCTGTGACCATGGGGCAAGAGCTACGCTCAGGACATCTTGTGTCCATAGATCAGGGCTGAACTCACATGTGGTATGTGAGGTATTATTTAAGCTAAGGTTAAAGACAAGCCACCCTGAGTGGGATTGGAGGCTTGATAATCTGCCTCTGTGGCTCTCTGAAGACACCCATGGGGTGCAGTCCACATCCTGGACTCCGGGGTAGTCGAAAGAACTGCTTAATAGCGATTTCTGGTTCTTTGGGATGTCAGGGCTTGCCTTCTGCCTTTGCTGCTGCTGAGTTAGGACGTGACCATCACAGGTTATAAGCTGGGAACACCAGTGACAGGTGTCCCTTTCTTGCTGGGACTACTACTCTCCAGAAGAGTGACCTGCTGCCCTATAGCTGCTAACTGGCTGTTGGTGAGATGGTGGCTGGTGCCAGGCCAAGATCTCAGAGCTGGGGCTACACATTGCTGCTGGCACAAGCATGGGTCAGAGGTCCTGGTGAGAAGAGCCCTTCCTTGGTATGAGCCACCATAGCCATCACCCTGATGCGGCACAAAGGGGCCATGTTCTGAAGGCTGTATTCATCAGTCAGAACCTGCCAAATTGATGGCATCAGTGGGCTAAGCCTGACTGAGTGAGACAGATGAAGACAGGCAAGCTCGCACAATTCTAACTATCAAAAGCTCACAATGAGCCGAGAATATAATTGGGGTCCGTTACCGAGCAGGAGTCTCTGTCTTAAGTGACCCCAGTCACATCACTTTCAACCTCCGGATTACAGGAAGGGCTCTTCTAATTCAAAGGGCAGTCAATGAGAGGAAGTGGAGGCAAACAGGAAATCCGGTCACAGGCGAGCTATGGAGCTGGACAAGCTTCCCATCAAGAGGATGAGGGGGATGGCATGGGGTGGGAAATGCTTGGGCAGGACACACAGACAGTGGTCTAGCCTCAAGGGGAGGCTTTGGTGATTGGTTCCTGGACTCAGTTCTCCTAAGCCTGTGTACTTGGGAGGTCTTGGCTACAACCTGGGGACATCAGTGGCTACAGATAATACTACTTTTTATCCACTTAGAAAATGTTTATGTGTGTGTGTGTGTGTACACATGTATTCACATGTGTGTTTAGAGGCCAGGGGTCAAATTTAACTGCCATTCTCAGAGATGCATTTAACTTCCTTTGAGATGGTATTTTTTCCATTGGTCTGGAGTTCACCCAATGAGGCTCAGCTTGCTGTCCAGAAAGCCCCTGTCTCTTCTTCCGCATCAATCTTAATACCAGTGTGCATCGCTCTACCTGGCTTGGGGGCTGGACAGATGGCTCAGCAGTTAAGAGCACTGGTTGCTCTTCCAGAGGACCAGTGTTCAATTCCCAGTACCCACATGGGCGCTCACACCTGTCTGTAAGTTCAGTTCCAGGGCTTGACACTTCACGTAGACATACATGCAGGCAAAACACCAGTGAACATAAAATAAAAATAAATTTATAAAAATGTGGGATTGGGGGATTGGACTGAGGGCTTTCTGCTTTCCAGGCAAGCACTTTACCAACTGAGCCATCTCCCAGGATAGATTCTTCTAAATGAACTTTTGGCAAATATATTTCATTGTGTATTCAAGGTTTATAAAATGATACTTTGGGGTTAACACAGATACTGGAGACATTAATACAGTGAAGGAAAGTCACGTATCCCCGTCTGGCATGGTGATAAACATTTGTTTCTGTGGCAGGAACAGCTGGAATCTCATTCGCCAGGATTTCAGAGTCAAGCCTTAACAGCTAGCATCTGCAGGAACCTCCTGGGAAGTGTGGCCGAGGTCACCAAGCTCATGGTCACTACTCACGGTAGCTACGGGTGACTCAAACCTCCATCTGGTTTCACCTACTGCCTGCTGTCTCCCGGTTCTTACCCTGCTTAACAGTCTCTCAAGTCCTTCCTCAGAAAGGCAACACATATGACTGTCCCTTGCCAGCTCTGCCCCAACTAAGCCTCCCCTATGCTCTCCCAACTCTGGAAGACCTGCTGTACCTGGGCTGGCCTTCAGCTGATAAAATAGGAGCCTTAGTTCCTAGGTAGACAAAGATCCCTCTGCAGGGGCTGGGAGATTCACACTGGACTTGTTCTTAGGGGATCCCCTGCAGCAGGTCCTCTACCTCTTTCCAGGTGCTTGAACTTCAGACGCTCCCTTCTGGGAGATGAACCAGAGAGATTCGACCATCTAGGAGAATTGTCTGACTCCATCACTTCTCCTTCAAGTATGACTAATGGTACATGTCAAATAATTTGTCAACCAGCACTTTACAATGTTGGCAGCCTCAAGGAATGATCAAGTAACACTCTCGAGTTCCCTCCATAATCCATTTCCAGCCAATCTCCCCTGCTCCGTGAGGGAGACAAAGCTAATATTTCTGACTCTCGTGTGCATAATCCTGGCACTTATGGGAATTTAATGCTAGCTCTAGCTCTTCTGGTTAAATGCTGGCTGGATTTAAATCTTATCTAAATATCACATCTGTGACAAAGTTTTATGTTCTCTGGCTATTTTTCTGGATATAATGAACTCTTATCTTTCCTCCCTCAAACTGAGCAAACAGTGACATTTTACAGGAGGCTGGCATCTGAGTCTCAGGCTGGAGGTACCCTCTTACGGTTGGTCTTTATCTTGGGTGAAAAAAAAAAAAAAACAACAACACAGTTTTTAGTAGTGATGGTAGAGGTAAATACCGCAGCTAACATTTAAAGTTTGCTAATGCAATATGCTGTGTGTAGCACTAAAGCCTTACTCCATCTGTTCTTCATGGTAAATACACTAAGTAATATGATTTGGATGTGAAAGTCTCCCCTCCGCGAGCGCACGTGCACACACACACACACACACACACCTCAGAGGCTCATGTGTTTTAACACTCGACTACCAGATGGTGGCGCTGTTTAAGGAGGTTGTGGAGCTCATAGGACTGTGGCCCTGCTAGCAGAAATGAATCATTGAGAGTAGTGGGCCTTGAAGGTGGAATCTAATTCATGCTGAGGCCTGAGCTATCTACACACACACACATGTACACACACACACACACACACACACACACACACACACTTGGATTGGGGAGATAGCTCAGAGTGCAAAGCACTTGCCTTGAAGGCATAAGGACCTAAGTTCGGATTCTCAGAAGCCAGGTAAATCAGGACACAGCAGCACAACCCTACAGTGAGGTGGAAGGTGGGACAGGAGAATCTCAGAAACCCGAGGGCCAGCTAGATTGGAGAGCATAGCAGAGACCAAGAGACCTCATCGCAGGGTGGACAGTGTGGACCAACACCCAAGTTTATCCTTTGATCTCTTCATGTATGTTGTGGCATTTGTGGTGTCTCTGTACTCACACATAAGAACAGATGACACACACATACACACGCATGCACACACACACAATATGAGAACAAATGAAATTAAATGGTAACTGGGCTATGTTCAATTTGCCAGGAATCTTTATAAGAAACTCTAGACATAGGGATGGAAGATGCGTACACAGTGGAAAGGCCAGATGAGGATAGAGAGCAGGTAGTCACATGCACCCCACAGGAGGCGGCAGAGGAGAAACCAATCCTGCCATCACCTTGATCTTGCACACATATGCATATATGGCAGTGAGGAAATAGATTCCTTCTATTTAAGCCACTCACCCCACTCTGAGATACTTTATTATAAATAGCCTCAAAAAAAAAAAAACCATGCAGTTGACAGTACAGGTGAGCGCAGTCATCTAAGCAGGCCCTGGAGACCATTTCCTATTTCAGGAGCCTGAATGAAGAAGAGGCCATTAAGGGACTCAGGGAAGCTGGCCTCTTGAGTGAGCTCCATGCATCAGTGCAAATGAAAGCTGGCTTTAGGGAGGGCTGCTTGCCCAGAGCCTTCCCAAGGTCCCACGTGTTTTGACTTATTTATTCTTAGGGTATTCAGGTGAGATGGCAGCCATTAAGAGCACCGTTGTACCAAACAGGAGACAGGCGCCCAAAACGGAGCTGTGTCTCTAGTTCACCTGGTGTTCTGGTTCATTTGAAAAGCTAACTGCAGCAACCGGGAAGAGAGTCTCAAATGAGGAATGGTCTAGATCAGGTTGGCCTGTGGGTTTATCAGTGTGCGTGTGCATGTGTGTGGACTGTGAATTTAGATGGTACCCTGAATACGGGAGGCACTGTTCCCTAGGCTGTGCTCTGAGCTGTATAAGGGTGAAGAAAGCTGGCTGAGTATAAGCAGAAGAGAGCAGGCAGTGAGGACACATTGTCTCTCTGTTCTTGGCTATGGATGTGATACGATTAGCTTCTTTAAAAAGAGAAAACAGAAATCAAGCTAGCTGGGAATATTTTAGAGTCGAGGTTTCGATCCAGGCTACTTCCTCCAGTGATTGAGACCATGGGGCTCCTCTGAGAAGCAGAAGCTGAGTAAGAAAACGTGTTGGGTGGAAATTCTAATGAAACCAAACAAGAAGGAGTGGCTCTGGAAATAAAGATTGGCAGAAGGGATGTTGCCAAGCCCTATCCCACTGTCTTAATTATTAGCTTCAGCCATCCTAAAGGCAGCCTAGAGCTACTTAATGGAATCTATCTTTCCTCAATACTCCCTAAGGCCAAGTTAGACCCTTCTTGAGGGAGCACGGCAGCTTCATCTTTGTGTGCCACATCACGCCTCTTAAGGACTATGGAGGAAAAAGCTACCCATGTCATTAGAACTTTTAGCAGCTGATGCTCCTCTAGAACCCAAGTCACATGCCCAGGAGATGCTGCCATTCCTAGCACGTGTCAGCCACTTTCCTGGGGGAAGGAGTGTGCTCAGAGAATGTTCTCTTTGGTCGCAGAACACATGTCTGGAGGCTGCCATTGTCTTTCTGTGGTTACTTACTAAGTGTGGATGGAAGATAATTTTTATAGTAACAACCACCTGTAGCCACTCTGCCTTAGTTCCAGTTGAGAGGACTTGGTGGCAGTCATACCAGGAGGCTGCCCGGTACATTGTGGGATGTGAAATAGCACCCTGGCTCCCTCACTAGATGTCAGCAGCACCCTTACAGCAGTGGGGACAACCACCATGACTTAGATACTGTCAAAGGACCTACAGGGTCTCCCCAGAAGTGCTATGATCCATGTTTTCCATGGGTTCATTTCAGCCACACAAAGGTCCTCAGCCTATTGGATCTTAGGACCAGCTACACAATAAAACAAGAAACTCCGAATGACTCGGCTGGCGTTGGCCATGTGGACAACAGGGTCCTCCCAAGTCTGCCCTTATAGACAAATGACCATTGCTGTAGATAAGACATAGGGCTCAATGAGAAGCAACCTGCTAGTCATCCCCACCACCCCCTGCTCTTCCCAGAGAGCCTCTGAAGCTGGAACGATCCCATCTTCTTTTTCCAGACAGGCAACGCAGACCCAGACGAATTGATGCATACAGCAGATTCTATTTTCCAAAGATGGCCATGGCCCATCTTGTCCCTCACCTTACCTCATCCTTCTTCTCTGATCTTGTGATAGTCCAGTTAAAGAGCTAAACCCAACTCCATCCTAGATTCTCTGCAGGTCTCAGAACTAGCTTAAACAACAGAATTGAATTTCAGCGAGTCTGCAATCTCTCTGTCATGGTCTCTTTATCTTGCTCTCTCTCTATTTGTCTCTGTCGTCTTCCTTCATGTCTCTCTTTCTCTGCATCTCTCTCTGTTTCTCTTTCTCTCTACGGAATGGAATGGCACAAGACTGAATCCAGCCAGATCTCAGAAGAGCAAGGCTCTGGGGATGGAAACGGGGAAGACCCTCTGCTCTCGCCTGGGAGCTTTCTGACCTGCTTCCTCCTATGCTAACAATGCCTTCCTCGCCTCCAAGAAGCACAAAGGACACAGCTGTCAGCGAGTCAGTGTTTATGCATTCTCTCTCTCACACACATGTATTTGAGTGGACCTGGATGTACATGTGCAAGCAGGTGGTTGTGCATGTATGTGAGCATGCCTTTAGAGGCCAAGGGATGAGGTCAGACATATTTTTTTGAATCATATGTTTATCTATTTTTTAAATTTCATTTTATATTCCAACCAAAGTTCTCCCTCCATCCCTCCTCCCACCCCCTGCCTCCCTCTCAGATCACCCCACCCACTCTTCCTAACAAAGTTGACTGGCACATTAAGTTGGGGAAGGACCAAGCCCCTCCCGCCTGCATTAAGGCTGAGCATGGCATCCCACCATAGGAAATGGGCTCCAACAAGCTAGCTCATACACCAGGGATAGATCCTGGTCCTACTGCCAGAGGCCTCTCAGATAGTCCAAGCTTCACCACTGTCTCCCACCTATGGAGGGCCTGGTTCGGTCCCATGGAAGCTCCACAGCTGTCAGTCTGGAGCTCATGAGTTTCCATGAACTTGGTTCAGCTGTCTCTGTAGATTTCTCCATCATGATCTTGACCTCCCTTGCTCATATATTCTCCTTTCCCTCTCTTCGATTGGATTCCTGGAGCTCGCCCTGGTGCTTGGTTGTGGATCTTTGCATCTTGTTCCATCAGTTACTGGGTGAAGGCTTTATGATGATAGTTGGGCTATTCACCAATCTGATTACAGGGGAAGGCCAGTTTGGGGACCCTCTCCACTACTGCTAGCATCATCTTAGCTGGCATCATCCTGCAGATTCTTGGGAATTCCCCTAGCACCAGGTTTCTCCCTAACCCCATAGTGGCTCTCTCTATCAACATCTCTCTTTCATTGCCCTCCCACTCCATCCCTCTCCCCCCACGACCATCCCATTCCCTCATGTTCTGATCTCCCATCCCCTCCCCATTACTGCCCCCCTCACACCCACTTTACCCAGGAGGTCTCACCTAATTCCCCTTCCCAGGGCGATCCATGGGTATTCCTTGTTACCTAGCTTCCCTGGAGCTATGGATTGTAGTCTGGCTATCCTTTGCTTTGCGTCTAGTATCCACTTATGAGTGAGTACACACCATGTTTGTCTCTCTGAGTCTGGGTTACCTCACTCAGGATTTTTTTTTCTAGTTTCATCCATTTGACAAGTCAGGTATCTTTATCAATTGCTCTCCACCTTAAGTTTTTGAGGCAAGGTCTCTCAATGAACCTGGAGTAGATCAATTCAGGTAGGGTGGCTGGCCAGGGAGCTGTGAGGATCCTCCTGTTTCTACTTTCTTACACTGGGATTATAGATTTACGCCACTATGCCTATGCCTCGCTTTTACACGGGTGTTGGGAATTGAACTCAGGTCCTCATATTTGTGAGGTAAGAACTGCACTGATCCATCTCCCAAGCTCTATGTTCTTTGATTGACTCTGATTTCTCATTCTTGAAAAACGTTCAGTATTTGGCATTATATACCAATAGCTGTAGCTTCCTCCTGGTTTGGTGAGACTTGCAGAAGCTGTGAAGGACAGAGACAGCTCCTCATAGGGCGATACTATCCATGCATGGCACTGTTCACCAATGCCCAGTGGTTATGAAGGCTCTCAGTCCTGTGGTAGGAATGTCCCCACCAACGTCTTTGACTCTGAGCAGAAGGAACTCTTTATCCCCAGATTTCCTCATACCACACACAGACTATTCTGCCTGAGCTCCCAGAGGGCACATGATGGTCATGGTATATCCCTTGCCCTGTCCCTGTCCTCACAGCAACCAAAGGAGGACAGAAGAAGAAGAAGAAGCAACAGCTTCCGTGAGTTGCTGGGTCAGGCTCATCGCTCAACCTGTGAGCGTAAGGTGAGCAAGCCTCCTGCCAGGTGACTGGGAAAGGAGGAAGCTTATCCTCTGGGAATGGAGAGGATAAACTCACCGCTCCTTCATTTGGGTGGTAATGGCCAGAGCCTTCCTACTGATAGCTCACCTCTCTCATCCATCACCACGTTGACCTCTCCCTGAATGTGTTCAGCACAAAGCAACTTCACAACAATCCATTCTTTAAAGAGGCCATCAGTGTCCTCTCTTTAGCTGGCTGCAACCTATGTAATAGGACATGGTTCTTTTCTCCCTGTAATGGCAGGACCTATGGGCAGTGGATGCCCAAGACTTGACCATATGGTTTGTCTCTAGACTGGATAGCCTCTGTGAATGACCTCTGTGACGGTTTGGATAAGAATGACCCCCATAGGCTCATATGTCTGAATTCTTGCTTCCCAATTAGTAGAAGTTTGGAGAAAGGATTAGGAGCTATGACCTTGTTGGAGGAGGTGTGTCACTGGGGGCGGGCTTTGAGGTTTCAAAAGATTCACTCCATTCCCAGCGTCTCTCTCCTTGCTTCCTACTTGCAGATCAAGATGTAAAGGTCTCAGACATTCCCATCTCCACACATTTGCTCAGCCATCACGGACTCTGACCCTCCCAATCCATAATCCCCAAACTGAATGCTTCCTTTTATAAGTAGCCTTGGCCATGTTGTTTTATCTCCGCATTCGAAAATAAATACGACAGTCCCCTTCCATTAGGTTCTGCAGTCGTCAACCTGCTCAACCACACACAGCAGCTTGGAAAACAGCTCTAGTTAACATTGGAAAACATTAAGTCATCCCATGTGGATCCCTCTTTGATTAACGCATCGGGGGCTCCTCTTGCTTCTCCAGGGATGGACTCTCTGCTGTTGCAGCAGTCTGGCAGACTGTGCATGGTGCATTTCTCTATGTTCTTTTCTGCATCTGCTGGCAAGCTGCCCATCTATCTCACTTCCCTGCCTGGTCCCTGGTGGTAATGGGGGATGACTCATACCCTGCAGGCTCAGAGGACAGGTGTCCTTGGTTTTGGTGGAGCAGTTGTGGCATCCAGCTGCAAGGTGAGGGGCCAAAAGACTCTGGTTGACCTCTCTCTGGGTAGCCCAGATTATGTAGATTCCTAGAAGTCCTGAGCTATCCTATTTTATCTGCCATGTCTGGGACTTTGTATCTTCACTCACGGTGCTCCCTGAATACCAGACATGTTCACCCTGCAGAATGAGCTGTATGCTGGCCCTGCCTATCCCTGTTCACTTGCGGATTAGTTCACTCAACCTGTTTCTACCAACATTTTATTATGAAAAGCACTAATCAGAGGAAAATTGAAATTGTTCAGTGAGCACTCACACCCACTGCCTAACTTCTATAATTAACGTCTTGCAGTATTTGCTTTATCACAGATCGGTCCACCTCACAGTCCTCCATCCATCTGCTTTTATGATCCATCTCAAAGGAAGCCACAAACACCCACTTCTCATGCCCCCGAAGGCTTCAGACACATGCTATTAACTGGAGTTCAACCATCATTTAAAATAATATAACAAAACAAACCACTTTGTACTCTTATCAGGAGCAGGACACTGTTACCACTGGACATCTGTAAAGTTAACTCCCCTCAAGCAGGTACAAAAGTAAGCACTATCAGGAGAAATAGGAAAGTGGGGCTATATAGCCTGGCTGGGTCCCCCTGGGTAGGTGTTCTGGTGTCTTTCTGGCTGTGTGACTGTGAACGGCTCACTTCTTTGATTCAGTTCCCTATCTGTGAAATGGGGATTAACCCTAGCCTTATCAGTCTGTTTGAAGACCCAGTGAGCTACTGTATCTAAAATCTCTGGACTTTCTGCCATGCGGCATTTACTCCAGAAAGCAACTGTCTACAGTAGGTTTCAGCCGTTGAAGGCAGCTGGTGACTGGAATGTGCTCGCCTTTCCTTTCAAGATCCTCACAACCTGGGTTCCATCCTTAGGACCCATGCTTGAAAAAGACGAATTATTTCTGCAAGTTTCCCTCTGACCTCCAGATGCAAGCTCTGTTATATATACCTCCCCTTAATTTAATAGAAATATAATAAAAATCAACTTTATTTTCTTAAAATTATAAAAATAACAGGGCTGGAGAAAAGGATCAGCACTTAAGAGCATTTGCTATTCTTGCAGAGGACCCAGGTTTGATTCCAAGCACCTACATGGCAGCTAACTACCCTCTGTAACTCTAGTTCCAGGAATCTGATGCCCCTTTCTGGCCTTTGTGGGTAATGCATGCGCGTGGTGCACAAACATACATGCAGGCGATAACCACATAAAATAAAAATAAACAGGTTTTAAGCCAGGTGGTGGTGGGTTCATGCTATTAATCCCAGCACTCGGGAAGCAGAGGCAAGCAGATCTCTGTGAGTTTGAGGCCAGCCTGGTCTACAGAGTGAGTTGCAGGATAGCCAAGGCTACACAAAGAAACCGTGCCTTGAAAAACCAACCAACCAAACAAAACTTAAGTCTTTAAAAAATAACATATATACAAATAAATATTAGACATATATGGTTGTTTTCTTTCTGATTGATATTCCAAATACCTGACAAGGAGCAATGTAAGGGAGGAGTTTAACATGATTAACACTTTGAGAAGGGATACAGTGGTGGCAGGGAACCGTGGGGGCAGAGCAGGAAAGAGCATGGTTCAAGAAGGTGTTCAACACCCTCTTGCAGGCAGTGGAGCTCAGGTTACGGTACAGTGTGGACCTATGGCTGCATCCCTGAGTCACTGGGAGCTGGCCAGTGTACATCGCATTGGGCTCCGTGACTATACAGCTATAAATGGGATATATAAATGGGAGCCACCACAAGGATACATCCTGAAGGGAGAAGGTTGGCACATGACTCCTAGGCTAGGGCTTTCCAGTTCTGTTATAGGACCAGTATGAACAGCCACCACCTTCAGGAGTCCAGCTGGACCTGCTCGTCTGAGATCATCACAGCTGGGCCTGTTGGTTGTTGATGCTCCCTCTTGGAAGGAGAGGGTAGGGAGGGTCGTGGAACCTTCCATGAGTATCCAGCTGCCCTTCCCAACCTGTTGCAGCTAATTTTGCCCCCAGTGCATGTGACCTCAGAGTTTCAGGGGCTAGCCCAGTGGTTCTCAACTTTCCTCATGCTGTGACCCTTTAATACAGGTCCTCATGTTGTGGTGACCCACAACCATAAAATTATTTTCATTGCTACTTCATAACTGTAATTCTGCTATTGTTGTGGATTGTAATGTAAATATCTGTGTTCTCCAAAGGTCTTAGCTGACCCCCATGAAAGGGTCATTAGAGCCCCAAAGGAGGTTGAGAACTGCTGGGATAGAGGATATAGGTGGGGAAGAATGAGCAGAGGGGCTCACCTCAGTCATGGACCAACCATCATCCCTGCTGGGTGTAGAGCTTCTACTGTGGCCACATGTTCCTGCCAATAAACCCTCGCCCATGCTCTGGAAAGAAGCCTGATAAAAACCATTGGTTTCCCAGAATGAACCTCAGTGGATTCACCCCATCAGTTTGTCATTGAGATTTTATAAGGAGGGGAAGTCTTTTTCAGGTAATGAATGTTAGCATTACATTCCCATCACAAAGGCCAAGCTACCAGACAGAACAGTAGTTCTCAACCTGTGGATCACAACCCTATTTTGGGGTCACATATCAGATATCCTGAATATCAGTTATTTCCATTATGATTCCTAACAGTAGCAAAACTATAGCTATGAAGCAGCAATGAAATCATTTGATTGTTGGGGGTTACCACACCGCAAGGAACTGTATTAAAATGTCATAGCATTAAGAAAGTAAAAAAACCACTGTGCTAGAACATTGTTGATAACAGCAAAGCTGGCCATCAGCACATGCCTGTAGAAACCAAAGCTGGCAGCACAGCACATCAGTGACAGGCAGGCTGGCCAGTACAGTGCCTTCTCTGTCAATCCCCAGGCAGTTCCTACCCTCAGCTGCCCAAGAGCTCCCTGGGACATTGTAGTGAAGGCCTTATGTACTCGGGAGCTTTCCTCAGGGCTCCTGTGCAGAATTGTTGTGGTGGAGGGAGAAGAAAGGCCATTTTCATATGTGTATAAAACTTCTGGAAGAATTCACAGGAGAAGCTATAGCACCCACAGAGAACAGAGAAGAAGGGACATGGGCCTCAAGCCATGGAGCACTTGTAGCCCCAGGAGCCAGAAGAGGCAGGAAGGCTCCACCCAGTGAGTGCTGTGGATGCCTGGATGTCAATTTCTACCCATCATGGTGGTGAGAGAATGAATGTTGACTTTAGAAGATGACCCAGTCTGTGGCAGCTAAAGAAAGCTAAACACCTGCTACATTAGTCTTCTCCACCAGGCTTTAAAGTCTGGCTGTGACACACCACTTGTTTGAACTGCAACCGAGTGCCCTGAGAGGCTGGGTCCCAAGCCCAGGCAGCTATTCTATTATCCTTGCTGCCCACAAAGGGTATCTAAATGAAAGAGCCTCATACAAAGTCAGATCACTCCTCACTTCTGAGAGCTCCAGCTCAATCTTATCTTCTAAGGTAAAGGAGAGCTTCTTCTGGAAATTTCCTCCCTCTCAATCTTTCCAAAAAAGCCTGGCTTCCCTGGTTGCTCTGAGCCAGAGGCTTCTCTGTCAGTGATGAGCAATTCCAGGGACAGCCAGCCTTCCCGGGATGAAGGTAAGCAAGCACCACCTACATGTGGCCTTCAAGTGGAACTCCCTTGCCAGGTCAGTGTTACTTGTGAATGCTAAGGTTGGTGTCCTCTGAGTTGTGTGGCCTTGCTGCCTCCACAGAAGCCCCTACGGCTTGCCATAGGTGACAGGAAGGAGAGGGCCATGACCAGGGACACTTGCTCCATTCCAGACATGCTGGCTCCTGCCTCTCCAGTAACTAAGCTATTCATTATTCTTTTTAATAAATTGAACATCTTGGCATCTGCATAAACCAGCCAAAGGTTGTATTCTATTATCTTCAAATAAGAATTCTGGGAAGTTGGAGCAATGGCTCAGCAGATAAAAACATCCCGTGCAGCAGTTTACAATTGCCTGGTATTCCAGCTCCAGATCTGACACCTTGGTCTCTGTGGGCATTGCACACACATGATTCACAGACATATATACAGGTGAAACATGCATGCACATAAAATATAAACAAATACAACTTTAAAGATATTCTCAGCCTAGTGGAGGCTGTCACATTTGTACATTTGTTAAAAAGAAGTGTGGTCTGTTGTCTGCATGGTTATTATGGCTTCTATCCTGTCTAATTGAGACAGAATTGAGACAGTAATGACTTTCATAGACCTGAAGTGATTTTGGCCTGGGACTCATTATGTCACCTAGGTTGGCTTTGAACTTGGACAATCCATCTGCCTTGGCATCCTGAGTGCTGGGATTACAGGCATAAACACTCAGCTTATTGAATTGGAACATAGACGAACTGTGATAGGACATAAGGCAGTCACTGTCTGGACCAGGAAGTTCCTCTGAAGACAGTGCAAAGGGCAACCCTGTGATTTACCTGGTGAGGCAGGAGCACTGTGGCAGGAATGTTTCTGAGTCCCAGCTCAATGCCCCCAAGTCAAGGTCACTCAAGGTGTTTTTGTTTGACAGTCTCATGTAGCCCAAGTTGGCTTTGGACTGGCTATGTAGATATGGATGACTTGATCCTCCTGCTTCCACCTCGCTTTTGGCATGCACCACTACACCTGGTTTATACCATGTGGGATCAAACCCAGAACTTCGTGTGTGCTAGGCAGTCACTTTGTTAACTGAGGCACATTCTGGCCTTTGGGGCACATCTTTAGAAGTATCCCAGATAAAACAGAGGGAAGTTAAATCCCCCAATATTAATGTCTATACTGTTATACATTTACGATTACATTTTAATATTTATATCTTATCCGTGGCCTTTAGCTTGGCGGCATCTTCAGCCAACGAAGATGTCTCAGTGGCTGCACAACACTGGAGTTACCACTGGCCTCCTTGGGTCTCAGTTTATTTTTCTGACAATAATGATGCTGGCATGTCTTACATCCTTGGACGACACCTGCCACTCACCAGCACTTACTACACAGAAGGATCAATGAGTGTTGCAGCCCTGGGGGAGAGGCTACTTGGAATTTTGTCTTCTTTCATTTAATTAGCGCAGATAACATATCTCGCACATGAAGCCATTCAAGGCTGCAAAATCCTATCCACAGCCGAAGGGTTTGGCTAATTGGAGAACAAAACCATGCCAGCACTGGGGTGGGAGGGGAGCAGCATGCGATAATGACATTGTAGGATGTGCGCACTTGGCAGGGATTAATGCTAAGTAGTGACTACCCAGAATTAGCACAGGGGCCTTCTTTTGAACAGATTTCAAGGGTCTGACGGAATGAGCCAGTAACGGATGGCTATGATCATCTTGGTACCACCAAGTTCTCACAGTCACCGAGAGCTCGGCTGCTCATGATTAGCATCAGGCAGTTACAAACGAGCAGCTGGCTTTACACGATGGGAGGGATATGCCATTAACGATAACAGACCTGTCACTGGGACAATGAAATGCTTGAAGCTAGCAGAAGGATGTCACATCTCCAGGAACACTGGGCATGTGATGGCCCACAGCCGAGGACCAAAGGAGTAGGCAGCTCCCATGACTTGTTCACTTCAGAGCAACCCGTTAGAGAAAGGCCAGTGAGCAGTCTGAATTTTTAAGAGAGACAGGCAATAGTGAAATGAACACGTACATCTGCTCTGGGGCCTCTAATGACACTGACACCAGAGAACGCATTTCCTCGATGTGTGGCATCTCCATCATTCACATCAGTAAGCCTTTTTCTAGCCTGTCTTGTTGTCTTTTGGAGGAAATTTAGCATACTCTGCAGGATGCTGAGCCCACCAAAGCTTTCATTTTGCTGTGTGCTAGACGTCTCCTTGCCCAGAATGGTCAATGCTGATTTTATTGTAGCATCTGAGACTTAATAACAGAGCTTCCTGCAGGTCCTCAAGGTGTCTCGAGGGTGACATTTCCATCCACACAACGTACTAATAATAGCAAACCAGCCAAATACATGGGAACAATCTGCCATGGGAAGGTCATAGGTCCAAACCACCCTCTAGAATTTGTTAAATATTGGGGGTTTTAAGAGACACCTCCGGCTCTCCCCCAGGCTTCTGACAGGACGAAAGGACAGGGCCACACAAACAAATGTCAGAGCTAAGAACAGAGGAATGAATTGGGCAAAGTTATGGTGTTTTTTTGTTTGTTTTTTTTTTTGACAAGATGGAGGTTCCTAAATGCCCTTTGTATATGTCTGGCTGACCAACATGCCAACAACAGACTGATCTGCGTCTCTCCACTGTTCCCATCCATCTTCTAATTGCAGTGGTTATCAACAGCGCTGGCCATAGACAAAGCCTTTGGACAACCCACCCCCTGGCCACACTGTCCCATGGCATCAGTCATTCTGGGCACTGGAGGGAAGGTATTTGGACCACGCCTAACATCCTGGATGGCCTGGGCCTGTTGGGTTTCCTGGGAAACCCTTTCAGTGTTATATCCAGATTAGAACTGGATGAATTACGACAGCCAGCCACTTCCTGCTCAGCTATCTGAATGCATACGCAGAGTGGAGGAGGGAGGGGTAACATCCTTGAGGGGCCTGTGAGCATCAGGGACAGGTGCTATTGAGCTGATCTACCCCGGCCAAGTGTGTCTTCAGGAACTTCTAAGGTGTGTTCTGGCCACATCCCTAGAGGACTCTTGGCAAGATGGAGTGTTAGTATCTATTGCATTTGCTTCCCTTGCTCCCCCTTAATTATTCCTAGCCCCCAAGCTCGTCCCTTGCTGTCACTTTCTAAAACAAAGAAGGATCAGTTCAGATGCTGACAAGCCAAAGCTTTATTTCTCTTGGGGAGGAAAATCAAGAGATAAGTCCTCAGAGTCTCTCCTCTGAATGGAACTGCAGTCACATTCTTGAGATCAGCTGGGCCGACTTGCCTGAGCCCCTCATAATGAGACCTGCGGACCATTGATATCCCTCATTGGTGGAGGGGTCAGGAAGGTCACTGGACCCTCACCTGAGTATCCAGCCCCCCTCCCAGCCATCTGCATGCAACTCTGCTCTCATTACATGTGGTCTCTGTCTAGGGAAGGGGTCAGAATACATAGGCTAAGGAAGCCCAGAGAAGACTCATCTTTGCAACCATAGAGAAGTCATCATCCATGCTGGGTGGAGACTTTCCAGTGTGGCTGCTTTGGGGTCCCCCTATGCTCCTGGTTGTAGCCCCTCACCCATGGTCTGGAAGTGAGCTTAATAAACTCATTGGTTCTCCAGGATGAACTTGATGGAAACACACTCTCGTTTGTAGTTTGGATCTTGTAAAGAGGGGGTAAATATTGTTTATCCCTATCCCCCGACTGAGGAGGAATTTCAGTGATAGGTAGGTTTGCTGAGATTTTATTGTGTGCTTTATCAGTCACTATGTGATAGCTCTGGCTTTCTGTCTCTGAGAGGGAGGCGGTGTGCCTTATCTGCAAGGACCGGGGCTGGGAGACATCCATCCTCCAGTGACAGCCCTCTTGAGCAACCTTATCTGAAGATCACTATATCTTGGAGTGCTTTTCCTTCAGGGATCCTACACCTAGTGGGTGATCAGAATGGGGGTGTAGAGGGCTGATGCTGTCATCCAGCTGAGGAGATCTCTGAGGAGACGCCTGTGGATCTCAAGTGTTGTCCTTGATGGTAGTCTTGCATACTGACCTTCAGTTTGGCTGCCTCCTGAAGAGTCTACCTAGCACACACACACCTTCTAAGACCCTTCCATGCGTATGAGACACAACAGCTTAGCAGAAACTTGCATTCTAGGAAGGGAGAAAAAAACCCCCAGAAGGAACACATCTCTTTAAAGCGTGAGGTTGACAGAAGGAGTGAAATGGGAGTGGAAGGCGCAGAGAGTGGCTGCTCCCTCATATGAGAACCAGGGTGCTTTCTGAGGATGCCATACTCGTGAGAAGCAGCCCCAGGTAAAGATCATCCAACTGTATGTTCTAGAAAGGAACACAGCAGCACCTGCATGCTAGAGAAGGTAAAGCCAGTCCACAGTCTAGCTACAAAGGAGACTGTGCAGTAGCTGAGTTCATAACACGTGGCTTTCTGCCCAGCAAAATCACCCAGGCAGACTTCAACTGCCAGGGCCCAGACTTTTTTTTTTTGTTGTTCTTACATTTTATTTACTTTGTGTGTGAGGGTGCTGTGGCATGCATACAAAGGCCAGAGAACAAATTACTGGAGTCAGCTCTCTCCCTCCCCCGTGTGGGTCCCAGGGACTGAACTCAATTTGTCAGGCTTGGCAGCAAGGGATTTTACCCATGGATCTATCTCTTTGGCCCTCATGCAAAGATTTTGTTTCAGTTGGGCAATGGTGGCAGGGCCCGTACAAAAGATATGTTAAGCAACACTTAAAAAAAATAAATCTTAAAAATCAAATTGCCAGCACTAAGAATGGCCAGCTTCCCTCCTCTCTCATGCCCAGTATGCTCTCTCTGGCTTCAGGATTTCAGTAGAAGCCATTAGGCCCCGGGAGCTAATTCTAATAATTAAATTTCTACCAAAATATACTTCTCAGCTCTTGGAAACATTAAATTAAATCTGAAATTAAAAGCAAATATTTTCTTAATATCATCCTGAATTTTTCAGAGCACGTGCATGCACACACACACTCTCACACACAAACACATGCCAAACTTTGAGCTAGGCTTCTTCTGAGTGATTTTAAAATCTAGCCACCCTAAATTGTTGACACCAAGTCTGCAGAAACACATCGGGACTAAGCAATTATCCTCTGTTGACAAAGGAGTTGAGTTCAAAGTTTTATCCTACCCTTCATTGTCATGTTTTATTCATAATAAATAATTTAAAAACCATTTTAAGGGAAGAAAAAAGATGCTGCAATCAACTGACATAATAAGAAAAAGGAAGTTTTCTGAAATTACTTTAAAGGTCAGTAGTTTTTATTTAACAACAACCGACCATTATCGCCATCAGCATCACCACTATCTTCATCACTATTATCATCTCATCACCATCTTCATGACCATCACTACTACCACCATCACTATCATGACCATTATCATAACCCTTGTCATGACTACCATCACCATGACCATCATCATCACCATTGTTACGACCATCATCATCATGACCACCATCATCACTATTGTCATAACCATCATCATCACCATTGTTATGACCATTATCATCATCACCTTCTACTTATAAGATCCCACAGTTGCTCATCCCTTTTTGAATCTAATGCCCAGTGTAACGACGGCTCTATATTTGCATCCTCCCTTTAAGGTGGTTGGATCCATTATGATGCAGTTGGAAATAAACTTGTGATTCCTGAGAATATTTTACTTTCCTGAGTTCTTGATCCATTCATCTTGTTTAAAATATAGTCATGTTGCTGGAGCCATGGCAGCCATCTCATAACCAGGAAGCAAGTGGCATCAGCAAGAAAACATGATAAAAATGGAACTTCACAGCGAGAGGATAAGCCCGTCTCTGTATAAGCAGCAGCTCTGTGCTAATTCTCCCGTGTTACAAATAAGTTCTCACTTGTTCTATTTATATTTATGCTACCGTTATCAGCTACTACAACTATCCGACTACTTGTAGCCATGTGAAATCTTTTCTAAAAACTATTTTTGTCTTGTGTGTACATGTGTGTGTACATATATGTATATGTGTACAAATATCTGCAGAGGCCAGAGGAGGATACTGCATGTCTTCCTCTACTGCTCTCTTCCTTATGCACTTGAGATAGGATCTCTTACTGAATCACTGGGGTAGTCTGGCCGGACAGCATGAGCTCCTTACTGTTCTTGTCCAGTCTCCATTGATAGGATTACAGGCATGCACAGCCATTCCCAGCTTTTACATGGTTGCTGGGGATTCAAACTCAGGTCCTTATGCGTGACCACCTCATGTGAGGTCCTAGTTGAGTTCCAAACATAGAAAAAACTCCTTTCTGCTTAAGATGAGGCTTTCTTGGTCCCGAACTTTTTCTAACATTTAACTTTAGTCTTAAGAAGTCACAGCTAGAATAACAACAGTGGGCAAAAGACAAAAAAAATGAATTCGTGTGAACCAGATGAACCAGAACAGATCCTCCATGCCTGCGGGAGAGCACTGATGGGTGACCTGACTGTGACCTCACAGGAAAGGGCTCAGTCCTGCCAGACAAGTCAATTTCCAAAGAGAAGCTACATATCCCGTTTTAACATGAATTTTAATATAATGTTTAATATAATGATTTCCAAATATCGGTTACTACTCAAAGCCTTTAAGACCAAATACATCATGCATAGGCCAGATGTGACCCAAAGACCTGTAATTTGTAACCTCTGGCTTAGAAGAAAAAGCTAATCTCATGATATTTATTTATTGGGGGATACAGGAAAAGGAGCAGGTTATAAGAAAGCAGGCCAGGGGCTGATTTTGATCTCTGAACCGGTAATCAAAAACCAGCAATAAGAGCAAGAAATGGGGTCTCCTCACACCACCATCGATCACCAATACAGAGTCAGGGGGCCATGAAATATGAGGACAGGAGCCTGCCACACAGCATCTCTGATCCCACGCCAACAATCCCTCCCAAGGCTGCTGAAGGATGGTTAAGTCCAGATTGCAACCTCAACCTCAGGACTTCCAGACCCACCTAAGCCTGAAGGCCCCTCCCAACTTCCCACCTTCCGACTCTGAAATAGGTTTGGCAGTATCACTCGTGGCTCTCAGGGAGCAGGGACTAAGACTCCCATTTTACAGATAGAAAGGGGAGGGGCATCTAACTCCCAAGCCTGTAGGAAGAAGTCTGCCTGCCTGCCTAGTGTTCTTACTCTTTCTGGTAGAAAGTGCCCAAGTTTAGAAACAGGAGAGATGGCTCCATTGGTAGAAATGTTTGCTGTGCAAGTGCTAGGACCCGAGTTCAAGTCCTCAGGAAGCACATAAAGCTGGGTATGGCAGTGCACTTACTCCTAAAAGTGAGATGAGAGGAAGAGATGAGAGAGTTCATGGACATTTGTGCTCTAGGTAGTTATGAGCATGCGGTAGTGAATGACAGAAGAGACGGATGCTGTCTCCGACCAGGTGGAAGGCAAGGGCTGACATCCAAGGCTGTCCTTTGACCTCCATATGCAAGGCAAAGCACGCATGCTCCCACGTCCACACATGAGAGTACATACACACAATAACAGCAACAATAAATAAGATGAATGGTATGTCAGGTTGATCTTGGACCTCTACACACACATATGCAAAGTTGGCAAGTTCAAAGAAAGGAAGTGTGCACACATGTGCATGTGTGTGTGTAGGCAAATGGGGGGTGCACACATGTGCATGTGTGTTTGTAGGCAAATGGGGGGTGGTTGTGCGTGCATTCCTGTGGGAGCGTGTGAGTGTGTGTTCAGGCAGGATTGACTGGGTCTCTCTTACCTAGGGCAGCAACAGAAGCAAGCCTCACCTTTTGCCTCTGGGGCCTTTATATAACTATCATATTTAATTTTGTTTCTCTTTAGTGGACAAAGGGAACTTGTGTATGTGACACACAGTTTTGGGGTACAGTTTGGTTCTCATGTGTCCTGACACTGCTGCAGTTAGATCACACAGGTTTGGGTCTCCACTATTTCACATGCTTATCTTTTTTTTGTGGAAACATTTAAAATCTGTTCCATTAGCACTTCTGGAATCTGTGGTAATTGCACATAGTTATAGGGTCTGATGTGATGTTTTGATATGTGTACGCATTATGGAAAGATTAAATCAAGATAATTAACATATCTATTACTTCATACCCTTGTTTGGCATGTGTGGTGGGCACATTTAAAATATAATGTTGGAATTTTGCGACATGTATTGCTACTAGCTACAGTTGACACATATACTTTGTTATCTTTCTTCATGTGTCTGTACGTGCGGCATGCACACAAGTGTATGTGGGTCCATGGGTGTGCACATGAGTGGAGGCCAGAGGTTGACGCTGGGTGTCTTTCATGATCCATCACCCTCCACCTCATTTATTGAGACAGGCTACTATTCACTGAACTCTGACCTCTCTGATCCAGAGTCTAGCTTACAAGCTTGGTTTGGTGATACCAGCTCTGCCCCCATGTTTGGTGTTAATATGAAAGGTGGCTGCCACACCAGCCCGGTTTTTATATGAGTGTCAGGGATATGAGCTCAGGTCATCACCCTTGTGTGCTACCCACTGAGCCATCCCCCTGCCCCTATTTCAGCATCTTTAAAGTATTCAAACCAGCCTTGAACTTTCCTCTGTCTTGTTGATGAGGTTATTACTTGCATGTGGAAAGACTCGACCTTAAATGTACAGTTTGATTAATGTTGCTAATTGCACAGCCCCATAGCCCTCATAGCCATCATAATCACAACAATCAATTGTATCTATATGTAAAGTGTTACCTAAATGGTTTAGTTGTGGTGCATGCATGCACACATGTATGCACACACACACACACAGACACAGAGACACATATAGACACAAACAGAGAGATACAGAGCCACAGACAGACACACACAGACATGTACACACAGATTCAGACACAGACACACACAGAGATGCACATACAGACACAGACATACCTACCCACAGACTCAGAGATACACACAGAAACACACTCACAAACTCAAACACAGATACACACAGAGAGACATAGACACATACACATAGACCCAGAGACACAGAAACATACACAGAGGCAAAGAGACACATACAGAGAGACACAGACACACACAGACAGACACATCAAAGACACACAGACACACACATAGAGACACACAGACATACACAAACAAAGACACAGACACACCACAGACACATACAGACAAACACAGACACACACACACACACACAAATACATGGAATCTCTGAGTGGTGATAGATATGAATTTTTCTTGATAGTAGCAACCATTTCATTACATATATATGTTTGAATGACACACACACACTCATATATATATATATATATATGTGCGTCAAAATTTCCTGTTGTTTCCCCTTATACAAAACCAAGAAAGATAGGTGATCATTTTCTCTTTCCAAAATTTCCTCACATTAAAATAGATATATGATTCAGGAGTGGGGGGCTAGCTTAAAGGAAGGGCATATGCAAAAACCATATGGAAATTACTATAACACAACCTGATTAAAAATATAATTAGAGGGACAGTAGCATACATGCAATATGGAAGAAGATGCGGGAACACTAGGAGCTCAAAGATTAAGTAGGGAAGAGAGCCAGGATGAGGGCGAGGGTGGGTCAACCCACACTAACGATGTATGAAAAAGCCTTACGGAAACCTTGAGTCAGAAGGCTAATTTTAAAATAAAACTGAAAAGAGTTCGAACAATGGTACCCTGTATGGATGGTGCTCCCAGAAGACATGGGCTATTAAAAGAAAAATCTTCAGAAAATGCCCACTGGGATAAAATTCCACCACAGACCTCTCTCTCTCTCTCTCTCTCTCTCTCTCTCTCTCTCTCTCTCTCTCTCTCTCTCTCTCTCTCTCTCTCTCCCCCTCTCTCTCCCTGACCTTATCTGGCACTGAGAGTCATTCCAACACGGAGGGTCCCCACAGCTCTTCGATTTGGGTGGAGAAGGAGCATCATCCTTTTGCCTGACTGCACCTGGGTCTCTCTTCATCCAGCAGTTATGAGACATTTGGGTTCCTCTCTGGTTTTGTCTTTTTAAACAATATGTATATTTTTATTTTATGGGCATATGGGTTTTGCCTGCATATTTCTCTGTGCACTACATGCTTGCAGTGCCCTCGGAAGCCAGAAGAGGGCATTGTATCCTTTGAAACTGGAGTTACAGATGGCTGGAAAGAGCCATGTGGGTGGTGGGATTCAAACCCAGGGACTCTGAAAGAGCAATAGGTGCTCTTAACCACAGAGATTATCCAGCTATGGATTTTAGTTTGAGGACTAGGCACCATCTAGTCTTTAAAGACCTTTGTCTGCAATGCACAGAAGTACTAAAGCAACAACCAGCTTAGCTCAGCTGTCAGGGCACCTGCAGCAGCCACAGTGCTGCACCGTCACCGCTGAGATCCTTTTCAAGCTCGAAGTCAGTGTGGGCAGCTGGAAATACCAACGTGCAGATGTGCATTTCATCATCCTTCACCCAGCCAATAGGAATCAGAGGGTCACTATTTTTTATTGATTCTCTGGGAATTTCACATCATGCGCCCCGATCCTACTCATCTCCCAGTCCCTCTGCATTTGCCCCTTCCTCATGTAATGCTTACTAAAAGGCAACCTGAAAAAGAATATAAAAATAAGATAAAAATAAATAATAATACAGAAGAAAAGAAAAGCACTTCACTCCTCCGTCTTTCCCTGCTCTCCATGACTTCCCCATTCATCTCAGTGGCACTGGGAGCTGTGGCACATTATGTAGTGAACCCTTTTGTCCAGTCAGCTTTCCTTGCAAATGTTCACTGTGTAATGAGCTGTTGTTCAGGTTCAGGTCTTTGGCTTTAGTACACTACCAATACTGAACGCCCCACCGACATTTCTCTCTGATATCCTGCTGTTGCTCTAAGTCGTGGAGATGCTGCAGCTATGGCTCTGCAGGACCAGCCCCTTCATCCATCCCAGCGGGTCATTGATGGGGTAGATGCTGGAGTGTGCCTACTCCAAGCCTAGTATGTGTGCCTGGGCAGAGGCTGAGTTGGTCAGTCCAGGCTGCTGGGACCAGTCCTCTCAGGTGAGGGGCAGAGCCAGCTTTCCCAAATGTTGGCGGGGGGGGGGGGGGAACAGTTCTCCTGTTATGGGGTGGGCCCAGTTTTCAGTGCCAGGATCATCAGGGTTCTTTATTCCAGGGCAGCGGAGGTTCAGGGTCCGTTCTCCTGTGATGTGTGTGTGGGGGGGGTACAGGCCACTCTGGGCCAGTGACAGCTCAGCAGGGCACACAGTTCAACACATAGTTTGCACGGTCCTCTATGGGCAGCAGACATTCACACAGCCCCAGCTGCTGCAGGATCACAATGACCCAGATGTGGTCATTGGCAGCAGCTTGGGGCTGGTTATCATCATGGCCCTGGGTGGCAGTGCAAGCCCCCCAGATCCAAATGAGCCCAGCAGCAGCACGGTTCCCAGGGTCCAATCTGGCCCCATGTGGTGGTTCAGACTCTGGGCAGTTATGTGCCCCCCCCTCCCTCCTCAGCAACAGGAGGCATGGAACTCAACATAGACTCTGGCTGCGGCAGGGCCACAGACCCAGAAATGGCCCCAACCACAGCTCAGGCCTGGGTGTCAATATGGTCCTGGTGCAGGGCAGGCCACCCTGATCTGCATGGTCCCTGTGGCAGCGGGCACCTGCATTGAGCCTCGGACATTGGAACAGACCCTGGTTGCACTGGGGTAATAGGTGCCATGGAGATCAATGACTGTGGTAGGCCACAGAACCAGACATAGCTTTGGCAGCAGCCCAGAGCAAGATGATACCATGTCCCTAGGCGGTAAGCAGGCCTCCCATATGAGCCTGTTCTTCACAGCCTTTGCCCTTTAGATATGCCTCTCTCTCCCTCCCATATCCCACCACACATTAGCTCACCATAACGGCGCCCGGCTACCCAGCACTGCAAGGCAACAGGTGGGCCCATGGCTTCTTCGTGCAAACTATTCAAGGTGGGCATGTGCATGACCATCTCCAGCCACTTGGTTTTTAATGGTGCTGAGCAGGCCTGTGGCTTTTTTTTTTCTTTAACGTTAGGCTTGGGTCTAGAATTTGGGGGCATGATTGTGAGTTAGATGACAAGATCTTTTTCTGGATTGCAAACGACAATGATGGGAACAGCAATGGGAAAGGGAGCGATAACATCTTGACCCAAGTTGATAAAGGCCGAGAGTGTAGGAATGCGCATGTGTGTGCTCACTCGTGTGCCAGTGCACATATGTATGTGGGTGTGCATGTGTGTGAGAGCCAGGCGACAACTTCAACCTCAGGTGTCTTCCTGAAATACCGCCCTTCTTGTAATTAACTAATTAGTAGCTCGGTGTGTATGCCACAGTGTATTTGTGGAAGTCAGAGGACAACGTGCAGGAATCCATTCTCACCTTACACCATGTGTGGGTCCTGGGGATCGAACCCAGGCGATCAGGCTTGGCGCCAAGTGCCTTTGCCCACTGAGCCCTCTTGGTGACTCCACTTTATCTTTTGAGTCAGAATTTCTCATCAGTCCAGAAGTCACCCATTAAGTTAGACTGGGTGGCCAGTGTGTGCAGCGATCCCCCTGCCTCAGCTGCCCCAGTGCTGGGATTACAAGAGTGGACTATCATGCTTGGAATTTTCACATGGGTTCTGGGGATCAAACTCAGGTCCTCATGCTTATAAGACAAACTGTTTTTTTTTTCTCCCTGGGGAGCTATCTCCCCAGACTGGCAAGTTGGCAAGATTTTTAGGCTAAAATTAGAACAAGCCTTATCCAGAACAAGTGATTGAAAATTAGGCTTATGTTGGTTGCCTGTAACAACTTTCAAAACAAGTAGCATTTTGATGGAAAATGCAAGGTTATTAGAAAAGTTGGAAAGGATTTGCCGTGAGCAATGAATTCTATGTTCTCTCATAGTGTTCATTTCTTTTCCTGATTCTGTGATAAAACACCCTGATAGAAGAAACTTAAGGAAAGGTGAGTTTTTTTTTTTGTTTTGTTTTGTTTTTTTTTTTTTTTTTACTTTATGTTTGTTCTTTGCTTGCATCGCATTAAGGAAATCAAAGCAACTGGGGCTTGAAGCAGTTGCACAGCACATTCATAACCAGGAGCAGGGGGGGGGATGAATCCATGCTGCCGCTCAAACTCCTTCCTCCACGTACACAGTGCAAGATCCCAGCCAGGGAATGGTGCTGCCCACAGTGGGCAGGTCTTCCCACCATGGTAACTATAGTCAAGATAATCCCCCATGGGCACATCCCGAGATCTATTTCTCAATGATTCTAGAATCTGCCAAATTGACAGCACCATTCATCACAATAATTACACAACAAATCCTATCCAACAACTTGTGGATTTATGTGGGGTCCTTGGGAACTGCATTCACCTCCTCCTGCCATCATTCTTTCTACAGTCCCACTGCCTTAGGGAGTGTCTCCAACCTCGTGATGGCAGCACTGTTCCTCTAGGTTAGGGGGACAAAGTCACACCTCCCAGATGAGACAAAAGAAGTTCCAGGGATGATTAAGACATTCACTCCAGGAGAGCCGGGCTCATGTTGTTCAGCAGAGTTCATGGACTGGCTTAAATCTCTTAGCTTATTGTGTGTTCTGCCTGCTCCTTAAAAGTATTTCAAGTCTTTATAAAGATAGATGAGGCTTGTGTTTTGAATTTCAGGTTTGGAAAATTATGATTAAGTTTGTAGTCAACATTTAAATCTAGCCAATTGAACTTGAATCTGTGAAGCATGCTAAACTGAAAAGTTTTGCAGTTCCCTGCCCTGTGAGCAGCGCACATTGGTTTGGAGAATGGACGCTGCCTGGCAGTCAGGACAGTGAACAGTAGCCGTCGCTGCTTAATGGTGAAGACATCATGGAGACAGCCCCCACTCACACCTGCTTTGGAGTCTGAGCTGTGCCATTTCCTGACCCCATCTTCGGCAGCTGAGGATGGCTTGCTAGGTTGGCAGTGGGCTACTTAGGACTCAAGAAGTATTCCATGGACCCAGGAAGAGCAGAGAAAAAACAAGGTTAATATGTGGCATTATGGTTCTGTGAGACAGAGAGTGACGAGTTGGGGACAAGAGCAGGATGGTAGCCCCAGGGTGGCTCATGCCACTCACACCGAGGAGGACAGCTCAGCTTCCATTTTCAGGGGCTGTGAAGCTACACACAAGCTTCCCAGAGCTTGCAAATTATATTAGGGAGCTGGGTGCGATGACACTGATTTATTCATTACATCTACAAATATTGACTCCTGAGCACCCGGCATGATAATAAGATGTACAGGATCGTAGGGAAAACGTGCTCTCTCTCCTCTGGGGTCCCGTTGCCTTGACATTCAGCAGCCTCACATCCTTTAATAGGTTTTTGGTGATTGGATAGAAGTTTGTACATTTATAAATAAAACATAATAGTTTAGAACTTATTCTAATGATCCTTTTTCCCCTTAAGGATCATATTGTTGTGATATGTTCCATGGTGTCTATATCTGGCTTGAGAACAGATGGTAGATATGATAAGTCATTTTTCTCATCTATTTCTCTTTCTCTCTTTCTCTTTTTCCCTCTCTCCCCCTCTCCTCCACTTCTCTTTCTTCTCTCCCCTCCCCTAGTTCACTCCTTCCTTCCTTCTCTCCTTCCTTTCTTCTCTTCTTCCTTCTTCTTTCTCTCCTTCCTTCCTTCATTGCTTGCTTGCTTCCTTCCTTCCTTCCTTCCTTCCTTCCTTCCTTCCTTCCTTCCTTCCTTCCTTCCTTCCTTTGTTCCTTCCTTCCTTCCAATCAGAACAGTCTGACTCACTACAGATGACATTGGGAACTTGTTGGTAGAAGTTCTGGGTTGTCGACAGGTGAAATGTGGACTGTCCACAGGTGAAAGGCGTTTGGAATGGCTTTCG